>JABXJD010000238.1:460000-820000 GCA_013375575.1 Percina caprodes | reverse complement strand
TGCCTGCAGCTATAAGCGATTCACGCTTGCTCCGTCTAATATGGAGTCAGCCCCCACCCGCCACTCTGTAATCAGCAGCGGAGGCAGGTTGGGAGATGGACTGTACGTGCAGAGGAAACACCATGAGGTCATGAGGCTGGGGGGGAGGGGAATTACTGTCAGGGACTTCTTAATGAGGCGAGGAAGTTATGACTGCGCTGATGAGTTGGGTGGCCTGTAGAAAGAACTGGGCGTGGTGTGATCGGGACTCACGGCAAGAAAAAAACAACATGGGTCAGTTCCCTTTTTTTTAATTTTTTACCAACAAAAATATATTTTTGTCCAAGGGACTTGAAACATTGTGTTGTTCTGACTATTAAGTTTTCAGTTGATATTAGTTGTATAAAAACTTGGTTATTAGTAGGAGGGACAAATTATTGTTGTACCTTCAACTATTATCGTCACATTGGCAGTACAATCCAGAGTTGTCCAAGCTCAAAACAATTCATGGAAGTTGTTCACTCGTTATATTTAAGTTGATACAACTAAGAACTTTTTACAGTGTAGTTCCTATTCCAAATTTACCACTTTTAATCTTAGATTTCAATCTAATTTTTTCTCAGAATATTACCCCTCTCTCCCGGGTCCGTGAGATCATTTTTCCCTACGTTGACCTTAGAATGCTGTCGTAGCAGAAGCAACAAGTGTTTGCCATCATCAAGCTGACGAGAAACTCAGAGCAGATACAGTTTGGGATCTTTCTGGAGTGGCTTACTGGTCTGGCACATTTTAGATCAACTAAGGGGTATGTGGCCCATAAACTGAGTTTATGCCTGCTTTAAATGAATCATCTCAAATGTATCAATGAAAAGCGATTTTGAGATTGCGATGTGTTTTATCCACATCCTCTAAGCCAGATATGGTAATAAGCCTGCTCACACAGTTTGAATTGGCAGCGCACACAGTTGGCTCGTTGTTGTTTTGGTGTGTTGTGTGGGCTGGGGCCGCGGTGGCTGCCGAGGCGCTGGTGTGGACAGCTGGCCCGTCTGATCCCTGTAGTCTGCTCTTAAATCGGTTTTAGCAGCAGCACTAATAAAGCTGATTATCTGTGTGGCTCAAGGTCCCACTAACCCGATGACACTCCTGGCAGCTGGTGGGACTCGGAAGCCATCCACGCTGCAAAAAAAAAGAGGCATATTCATTTTTTCATATTGCATGCAGATTTCACGTCTTCTCAACCTAAGCAGGGAAATAATACAACACTGGCACACCCAGCTAGAATTTTACATTAGAAAGAAACATTGCACTTTTATTCATCTTCGTCTTTCCATCTCAGTGGAGTTGTTTTCTCAAAAATGAAATTTTTTGATTTTTTTGGAGTGCAACACCGCCTCCTGCTTCATTCACTCTTCTTGATTGACAACTAAGTCTTGTCTCCTCACCTCCTGTTACCCCCCTTGGTTTTCCCTCTCTCTCCATCCTCCCTCCCTCCCTCCCTCTTCATTTCTCCGCCTCCCTCGTGTACAGTCGTCAATCTCTGGGCAGCTGCTGCTAAACTCTCTCTGCTGCTTTGCCCCCACCGAACCCCCTCCGCCTCACTCCCACTGTCGCTGCCTGTTCCCACTTTACCCATTCAACACATTTTGTATTAGATGTGCAAACTTAGACACAAGTTGTGTGCTGTATCAATGTCTTTTGGCACGTACAATACTGGTAATCTCTTCATTTTCACTTGTGGATGGTTATGTTCAGCAAGTTGCAACGCCTTTATGTGTAGTTCCATTGTTGAACATGTGGGGACACGGGAGGGGGGTGTGCCTTAATTGTTTAATTGTTTAATGTGTGCTAAATGACTCACACAGGCTGTGTGCGTTATAGGGCACTGAGAGTCAGGCATCGGATTTTTTCACTCTGCACCCAGAGAAAGCCCAAACACACACACACAGATTATGTTGTTTTAATATTCATATTGATTAGTGTGTGATGTTCTGTTGGGAGGGCAGCAGGGGACAGGCTGCGGGCAGTGGGGTTATTCCAGTCAAACCTGTGTCATATAATACTTGAAAGCAATATTCACACAGAACATTCACAAACAACTCCATTACTGTGATAATCCAGATTATATGGTATAGTTAGATTAAGGCTTTTACATGATTTGCAGTATCCCCAACAATAGTTCAGTTAATATCCGGAGGGACGCACAAAGATAAAAAAATTAAATTGGAATAGGAAAATTCAGTTTCACAGAACACCTTCAAGTTGAAATCCTTAAGAGTTTAACCTAAGGGTGTCACGATCTTCAAAATCTACAATTCAGTTTGACTTTTGATAACATAAAAGCAACATAACATAACTCACGTTGTCACAACGGTGACTTGAGAAAAGCAGGAGGACTTCCCAATTCTGTTGTTTCCCTCAGTCTGACAGAGGCCATGGTGTCTTGAAAGGTGCAGCTGCAGGCTACCAGTTAGCTAACATTACCCTGTGTTTTTAGCTACATGCTACCAGCGGTGGGCTAATCTTACACTGTGTCTTTAACTACATGCTACCCTGTGTTTTTAGCTGCATGCTACCAGCGGTAAGCTAATCTTACCCTTTATCTTTAGCAACATGCTACCAGTGGTAAACTAATGTTACCCTGTGTCTTTAGCTACATGCTACCAGCTGGTAAGCTAATGTTACACTGTGTCTTTAGCTACATGCTACCAGTGGTAAGCTAATGTTACACTGTGTCTTTAGCTACATGCTACCAGCGGTAAGCTACACTGTATCTGTTGTTTATTTCTTTGAATGTGCACAGGTAAGCACGGGAGGAATCGACAATCCTGCTTTTGATGTTAATAGTCAAAATCAAAAGCTCATTGATGAATTAAAATAAATTGTGTCAATGTGTTCACACTACGTGATTACATGTCTGTTGTAGTAGCAACTTGTTAAAATGGGCAAGTTAAAGAGTGTTGGCGAACTGTCCCCAAAACAGGCACCACATCCTGACATGAAATGGTGGCTAGAAAATGCTGAAATATTATTAAACATTGAACATCTGTGGCCAATTTCATGGGATTCCATCCAACAGATATTTCACTGTAAACCACAAATATTAACCTCATGGAGGCGCTAGAGGTAAAGTCAGGGCATTACCACATGTTTTAGGATATATCTTCTGGGCACCATGAATGTCTGTAAAAAATGAATGGCAATTTCAATGTTGGTATATAGGATATACTGTATGCTGTACAATTTTCAGTGGTGAAAAACACGGAACAGAAACATAACTCTGTTTACAAGAACAATACCAGATACCTTTAAGGATTATTACTCTAGTGGCAATCTTTGTTGTAATGTGAATAAATTACAAATTACATTCATTCGGCAGACTTTATTGTCCATAGCAACACAGATTTCCCTGTTCTCCTATTTTTCTAATGGCAAACTATGCTGACAATATTTGTCTTACTTACTTACCGATTATTGTCACTGTTGGCCAGAAACCTTGTATTTCCATATTTCATCATTTATTTTTCATAAATCAATGCTACTGGTCACCCTTTATGACCCGTCTGTGGGTTTTTCCGAGGTCATTTCATCTGAAGTAAATAAGCCTAGCTCAATATTATGTTTTTAAATGAGCCTTCTATCTTCACATGTAAGGTTTCACCCGACACAGATGTTATGCTATATACATAAATACATACACGGATAGATCTGTTCAGATGATCAGATGATGTTTTTGGGTCTGTTTTTCTGTCAGCAAGATTAAATAAAAAACTGACCCAATTTCCATGAAACTTGGTGGAAGGGTGTAAAATGGGCCGAGGAAGAACCAATTAAATGTTGGAGCGAACCCGAATCACGGGGCCAATGCACAAGTTCATTTTTTTTTTCATTAACACCATTAGAGAGGACATTCATGTTGTGAAAAATGAGTTCCCAACTGTGAGAATTTACTGCACTTTGTTGATGATGAAGGTGTGCACTCTCCGAGCGCCTAGTTCTAGTGCTAGTATACTCTAGAAAGAGCAAACTCTCTGAATGTACATTTTCTCTTTGTCTTCACACCAATGTGTCCTCATGTGACCCTCCTGCTGTTACTTGACTTGTTAATTGATTTTGATGCAATTAGAAACATTCGTTTTCACAAGATGTTTAATGATTAGGGTGAGAGGTTATGGAGAACGTTGTTCAGTGAAAACACCAACCTCTCAATAGTCGATTAAGGTCAGACATTGTGCCAACAATTTACTGAGCATGCTACAAAGATGAAAAATATAGATTAACCACTCCATTTTGGTAACAGTAATGTATGATCCTTGTATAGTCCTGCTCATAGGGCTTACACCCCTGGGAAGAGTGTTTGGCTGGTGAATGGTGGTCTTTGAGTCTCTGTCCCTGCTCCTGTGAACGTTGCCATTTCTCTGGTTTCACTCGCTGAGAGCAGCCCGCTTCAATTGGGGGCCCAGGGACTTCCCATAGGCCCTACACTCAACAAAGCTTTCATGACACAGGCAGTTTCAGTCGCTCCACAGAGAGTCTTTTTGTTTCAGGATCAGATCCATTTGAAAGATGCCTTTTCTTTGTCAGCTACTGTGCCACTCATCTGTAGGAAAATGTCTGGGAGTGTTGATGTTTTAATTTCATGGACACTTATCCAGGCATTTTATAACATCTCATTGTATGTTTTGTATCACTATTTTCATTGTAATACAGTATTTCCATCCCAATGAGACAGTTTCAGTGGTTCAGGCACCTCTTTAGGATACCTCCTTGATACCTTCCTTTGCAAGGCATTGAACCAGAAAGCTGTGGTGGTGCGGGAGCTCCAAACCTTATTAATGGTGATATGATCTGGGTAGTAACAGAAAGAATGAGATCATGGATACATTCATCAGAAATTAAATTCATTAGACGTAGTCTATATCCACTTTGATTGGATGGATTTCCCCGTTGCCGCCGGAAATTCAACCAGATGACCCCCTTTTCAACTAGATGTCCGTTACCTTCCTGTTTTTTTGTGTTGGCGTTCTAACCTCCGGTGGATTTCTGAGGACTATGGTTACCTGGTCCTCAGATCTCTGCAAGGTAAATCCAGACAGCTAGCTAGACTATCTGTCCAATCTGAGGACTATGGTTACCTGGTCCTCAGATCTCTGCAGGGTCAATCCAGACAGCTAGCTAGACTATCTGTCCAATCTGAGGACTATGGATATCTGGTCCTAAGGTTCAGTTCAGTCAACTTATAATACCAGATGGGAAATGTAAGTTTCAGTCAGGAGACAAATAAAGAGAAAATACAACTATACAAAATCAAAAGAGTACAAGAGTGTATCCAAGTTATTGCACGGGGAATGACTTGGATAGATAGATAGATAGATAGATAGATAGATAGATAGATAGATAGATAGATAGATAGATAGATAGAGCTGCCAAATCTGTATTACTTGACATGAGACGGTACATTCTGTTTTTTGTGTGCATTCAGTACAAACAACTAGCTCATTTATCATTGAAATGGAAATGTATTTCTAAACGGTCTACTGCTGTAAAACAATAGTTGGAAAGACTCATAATCTTTAATAAAAATTAAATATATTTGTAAAATACATTCTGGTAGTTGAAGGTTTTCTACCTCTTATAAAAATGTAACACCAAAACATTGTTTTTATCTGTTTTCGCTGGTCATGTAGCACCAATTTCAAATGTACTTGTATATTTGTACTGCACATACAGCTTATGAGAAGTTTTTGAGAAGGCCATCTGCCCAGCAATGAAATACTTGCTTAAGTGTACCACATGTCTTTGCAAAGGCACACACATGCACACACTACATAGGCTGGCCGCCTGCCAGGTAACATCACAGATTTCCTACCATGGCATAATATGTATACACTCTAGAAATAAGATAATACTTGAAATGAAAGGCTAAAAGAAAAGGCATACCAAGGTTTCTTTTTGTCAAGCAGAACATTATAAAACCAGTTGCTACTGAAGTATTCCTGCAGTACTTTGTTTCATGTCATGGGATATGTGTCTAATGATGGAACTACCAGACTATATTTGTTCTCAAAATATTACCTCTGAAACTGACCATGTTGCCAAAGAATGTGTTTTGGTTTACAAGTTTCATCACTTAGAAATGATGGATCATGTAAATGAGTGAACATTCTTTGGCAACGTGACCAGACTAAGAATTGAGACGATGAAGAGCGTTGCATACGGGCCGTGACCTTCATATTAATCGAGTATGGTTTATGAAACACCTGTTTGAAGCTGTCAGAGGATTGTTACAGGCAAGGAAAAATGAAGACCAATTACAATACAACCAATAGCAATGCAGGGCGATGCCCAAGAACCATTGCAGAATACAATAGAGCTATAACGACACATAACGAGCGAGATAGGGACCATTTAAATACAGTGCTGTGATTATGGTAAGGAGTTATGTTCATATTTAAAATAAGCACAATAAGGTACAGAACATGACACTCTATTAGCATTTTAAAACATACATAGCAGTCGCCATGCTTAGTGCATGATATGCACTGCTAGCTCTTTATTCTGTTGCTTTTGTCGTTTCCTTATTTAGAACCAACATACTTCCTGCAAAGCACAATTTTATTGCTATAAATATGGCACATTTCCTAAATGGCATTTTGGCTGTTGATGATTTTATCTGCCAGACAACTACACGTGATACCCGCAAAAAGCCGGCATGTGTTTCCTAACGTAAAAGCTGGTAGTGGTGGCACGCAATGTGTTACATTTGTGTGCCTGCACAACAGAAACAATGCCAATGGAAAGTCAATTAGGATCTAAAAAATAGGGAGCAAATGCATGAGCAAAGAATCCACCCCAAAATGAATCAATTTTTAATATTTGTTGCATTCGTGGCGGAGCAAATGTTTATTATTAAGCATGACAATTAATTGCGTACTATCTTAATTACTTAAAATGTGAGAGAGAAGAAAGCCATGTAAGAATCAGGCAACCATATTTTCAGTTTCAGGAACCAAAAGCTGACGCCTTAAAATAGTCTTGAGCCCTGCATGGGCATCCGATGTGAGAGATGAGCGCACATCCCATCAGTGTGGAGATTCTCTCTGACCTCTGGCAAACCTTAGCACAGACGTGCACAGTTTGTTCCTTTTTACAAACAGAGGTAATGCACCAAACTAGCCCACACTCCTCAGAGCTCTATAAAACTGTTGGGTGCAGCTTCGATATATGATGTGCTTCCATAACCCCAAACCCCTGAAAGCACTTTCATAACAGCTGTAAATGGGACAGTGAAAGCAGGACAAGCGTGTTACAGGGCTGTGGTGACAGACTGCATCCTGGCTGTTTACATTGGACTGAGTCGGACATAAACACACTCTCTCTCTCCATCAGGGTTGCCAGGTCTGCGGTCTTCCCACAGATTTGGGCTACTTTAAAAGTGTTGCCACGGGTTGAATTTTTTTGTCCACAACTTGGTTTTATATTTGATTAGATCATATTTATCAAATAGTATATCGGTATAAGATTCTTTGTTTGAATCCTTTGTCTCCTTCTATGCTGAGCCTTTTTCTGCATATTTGTAATATAATGCAGGGTCAATGTTGAGATATGAGTATGTTTGGGGGTGGTAGTAGCTCAGTCAGTAGGGGTTTGGGACCCCATATGGACCAAAGTATGGTGGTGGAGAGGTAGCTGACATCTCTCCATTTAGTGCATGTATATATGTACTGAGCATGTGTGTGTGATTCAGGCCTGTGTGTAATAACAACAGAGTGTAAATAATAGTAATTTCCCCTTGTGGGATTAATAAAGTATACATTATAACATTATGTACAAGGAGGAGCACATGGGCAAGATGAGCACCCATCATCCTCATCAACCATCATCATCAACCCCAGCCGGCCAGCAGGTCTGTAGACTCCACAACAGTACCAAGCCCTGCAGGACCAGCAGTTTAGGGACAGATCCACAGCAATAGTCTTTGGTTTAGTTTGATAATATTATGCACTTCTCAATACTACTAAAAAAAAAAATTAGGTGACTTTTCTGCTTCTAAATCTTTTTTGTAGAACGCACCAGGGAAAGCAGCAGCTACACGGTGGTGGATGGGTCAAACAACACAGGACCTTCACCCTGGAGACCGGGGTTCCTGCCACGTTCCCTAAACCCAACTGTCCATTCTTCTTCTCCTAAACCCAACCGTCCCGTTCTTCTTCTCCTAAACCCAACTGTCCATTCTTCTTCTCCTAAACCTAACCGTCCCGTTCTTCTTCTCCTAAACTTAACTGTCCCGTTCTTCTTTTCTTAAACCCAACTGTCCCATTCTTCTTTTCCTGAACCCAACTGTCCCATTCTTCTTTACCTAAACCCAACTGTCCCGTTCTTCTTTTCCTAAACCCAACTGTCCTGTTCTTCTTTACCTAAACCCAACTTTCCTGTTCTTCTTTTCATAAACCTAACCGTCCCATTCTTCTTTTCATAAACCTAACCGTCCCATTCTTCTTCTCCTAAACCCAACTGCCCCGTTCTTCTTTTCATAAACCCAACTGTCCCATTCTTCTTCTCCTAAACCCAACCCTCCCGTTCTTCTTTACCTAAACAAAACTGTCCCGTTCTTCTTTACCTAAACCCAACTGTCCCATTCTTCTTTTCCTAAACCCAATTGTGCGGTTCTTCTTTTTCTAAACCCAACTGTCCTGTTCTTCTTTACCTAAACCTAACTGTCCTGTTCTTCTTCTCCTAAACCCAATTGTCTTGTTCTTCTTTTCCTAATTCCAATTGTTCCATTCTCATTTCATGGAAACGTAAGCCAACCCACAACCTTTTCCTTAACCTAACTGCATGAAAAGTGACGCCACTGGTCCCGATCAAGCGCGTTTAGATAAAGTGTGTTTAGATAAGACACTAAAGGAGACTTTAAGCGTCAATAACAACGGCAACACCACCTGACCAAGTGTCCGTATTTTACGACATTGGAATGAGAATGTGTTGGTATATTAAACATGTATGGTGTTACTTTATGGGTAGTACAATACATTTGGCAATTAAAGTAATGCTGTTGGACTTGTCTCCGAAAATCCATACTGACATACTATTTAGTAGCAAAAACAGTATGTTTGAGAGATGAGATTTTTTAATGGTTACGTGTCTCCAACCGGCAAGGAGGCTCTCAGGAAGTGACGTTGAAAATTACAGCTTAGTGAGTCCAAAAAGACAAACTAAAAAGTCAACTGCTAAAAAAAGTAGTGTTGAACGATAGTATACACAATGAGTGGGGAGTGCATAGTATGTTGTGTTGGGCTGGTTTTGGGTTGGCTTTGATTGGCCATTGGACTGATTTTGTCATACAGACCTGGCAACCCTGCTCTCCATGTTATCGTCTCTTCTGCCCCTCTCTCAATCCATGTGTGTCTCTCTCTCCTCCACTCTGGAGGACACACAGTTGCTTCTCCTGGTAGAGCTCTCTGCGCTGGTGCTAGGGTCAAAGGTTAAATATGCGACCAGGCCATGTCAGGATCGGCTGCAAGTTCACCCAGACTAAAGATAAGACTCTGCAATAGGTCCCTGTGTTTTCTACAACCAGAGTCACATACAGAACCGACAGTGTTGGCTCTGTGTGTGAGTATTTACATAATCTTTCTGCTGTAACAACTCCCATACTATTCATCTCTGCATAATGGGTATATAGATAGCATGTGTATGGGTGTGTGTGCGTGTGTGTGCGTGTGCATGCAAGTGCCCGGCGAGGTTGTGAATGTGGATTTGTGTAAACAGCAGTTGAAATGCTTCCCCTATATGGTTCACAGCCCCAACTCTTCTTCTGTTAACATTCATACTGTGAGTCATCGGCTGTTAGCAGCCAGTCAATTTCCCTTCATTTCATCAATAAAAGCATCTAGACTAACAAATAGGGAAAAATCTATTCATGTATGTATAGTGATTTTTTTTGCAACAATTTAAAAAAAATCAATTATTTTTCCCAGAATATTTTTATTTTTTTGGTAGACATCTGCCACGGTTTCTCCACCAGGTGAGCTTGAGGTCGCCCCATTGATTTATTTATTTTTACCAATTTATGATTTCCCTAAATATGTCCAAATCAGCACTCGTGAAAGAATCAAAAGCATATTGTCCCAGCCCTAGTAACCAAACCTCAAATGATGATATATCCATCCATCCATCCATCCATCCATCCATCCATCCATCCATCCATCCATCCATCCATCCATCTTCATCTGCTAATCCGGTATCCAGGTGCAGCACCAGTAGGGCACCCCAAACTTTCATTTCCCGAGCCACATCAACCAGCTCCGACTGGGGGATCCCGAGGCGTTCCCAGGCCAGGTTGGAGATATAATCCCTCCACCTAGTCCTGGGTCTTCCCCGAAGCCTCCTCCCAGCTGGACGTGCCTGGAACACCTCCCTAAGGAGGCCCCCCAGGAGGCATCCTTACCAGATGCCCAAACCACCTCAACTGGCTCCTTTCGACGCAAAGTAGTAGCGGTTCTACTCCGAGCTCCTCTCAGATGACTGAGCTTCTCACCCGATCTCTAAGGGAGACGCCAGCCCCCTCTTGAGGAAACCCATTTCAGCCGCTTGTCCCCTGGATCTCGTTCTTTCCATCATGACCCAGCCTTCATGACCATTGGTGAGGGTAGGAGCGAACACTGACCGGTAGATCGAGAGCTTTGCCTTCTGGCTCAGCTCTCTTTTCGATAGCTAATGATGATATAAAGTTTAGCGATTTAAATGTTTGACAGGAAGCCGATAAGGTCATTACCATGAGGAATTCTGAGTACAACAAAACTGTCGTTGCATCCAAATAAAACAATATTACCTACTGAACTCAATGTAGATCCTGACTGTGATCAGGGAAAACGTCTGCTGAAACTTTTAAACAGGTAGCAGCCGTGATGTCATGATTGATCTGCTGCTTCCTGTTTCCTGATGATTTATTGTGTTATTCTGTGTACTGACTTTTGCAGTTAAAGGTATCTGTTGTTGGGTTTGGGTTCTGTACTGTCTTGTATGTAAGTGTTGGGTTTGTTATATTTTAAAGTCCATAGGGACGGGCATTACAAACGATCTCAGGCCATAAATGCAGTGTTGTGAGACTATGCTACATACTCCTTTTACAACAAAATGAAATGAACAAACTGTTTTTTAATAATGTTAAATAAACTAGACTGCATGATACTGTACTGTTTCATTGTACTAATGACGCTTATGAATTGATAACATTTTATTACTTTCTTATACTATGTGTGATTTCTGTTTTTTATTGACTTAATTGTTTAGGCCCTATTTCATCAATTAGTTTATATAAAAGGGACAGTGCACAAAAATGAATAAAAATATTGCTGTAAATGTGCCAATGTGTTAGCCCAAAAGGCTCTATTTCATCTGTAGTTCCTGGACAGATGTTACATACTGTAGTCCCCCTAAATAGGAATACAGGGTAAAAAATTAAATAAGTTATTGTAATAGTTCATAAGCATGCAAAGCAATAAGACAATAAATACATGCTAGTAAAGTGTTCATGCAGAACATTACTATGCTACATTTTTATATACTATGTACACATGCAAAAGCCAAATAAAAAAACACACAACATGAAAAGTAATAAAACTATTGACATTAAATAGACATATAGCCTTCTAAACAAGACCACAGTCAAATGTGACACACATAAAAGCAGCTCATACATATAAAAACACATGAATCACTCTGGCACAATAAAAACAAGGCCACAATGAAAGACATGCGTGCAGCATTTTTATCTTTTATGCAGATAGTTACTACCCGGCAAAGAATCCCCCCCACCCGCATTACCACCACCCCACCCCCCTTCTTTCACCAGAAATATTCCCACTGGGATTCAGAATCTCTCTTATAACGGAGTGCTGGGTCAGACAGCAGCACATCCCTTTCATTGGGTTGCCATTTCATAAAATGAGGCTTTTGAAAACAGCGGCGAACCTGTTTTGGGGTCAATTTAAGATCTGAAGTCATTTTACTTTCACTTAAAATTTCGAATTACTGATTTGTTTTTTTTATTTAAGGCTGCTCTGGGTTGCATTTTAACGTTGTGCAATTGTGTACAATTGCACAACGTACAGAACTTGACCCTAACAGTCCTTATCAATACAATGCCACAGATGTATTATAAGAACTGGGCTCAGAGAGAGAGTTCTTTACTAGAATGATGGTAAAGATTTACAAAGAATATATTTAGGGCATTTCCTCTCTAACTGGGACGTTTTGGGACCGATTGGTGGGACTGCTGTGGAGGAAGTACATACAGAGATCCACTGGTAAGAGATAATGACTTTTAGACATGTGTCAGCTAATTTATAAAGCTCATGTTACTGTATTGTGTGTACAGTTAACTTCATTTAATATAGAATGTGGCGTTTTCTTTTCAAGGTGTAAATGTTCCACCAAAACAAGTTCCTTCCTGAGACTATTTAGCCGAGCCACGGTCTCTTAGCACCGCCCACGATGATTGGGATTGGTTAAAATACATGCAAACAACAAATGCAAAGTGTTTTGTTTTTTTCTCCTATCCTTACTCTGCAGCGTTGTGGAGTAAGGTCTGGATATGCAAGACGATCGCTCTGTTAACTTTCATCTTGTCGCTCTTCTATCAGCCAGAATGGAAGAAATTCTGATCGAGTCATTTTGCGGGGGGTTTGCGATGCTTTAAAAAACATATCCACTGATTTAAAGACATCTCTTTAACCATGTAATTCTATGGGGAAAAGTATTTTTTGAGCCAGAGGGCATCACGTGAGTGTTGCAATTTCACTTTTATGCTGTTATGTTCAATTTGCTTCTTCCGCGCTTCCTGGGGGCCTGCAGAGTACACAGACAAGAAAGGTCTTGTAATAGCAGCATTGAGAGGCTCAGCCACTTGTCTCCAGAGCTCGCTATCATCCGTCTCTGTTCTGTTAGCAGGGCTAGCCTTGACCTTGACAACCAAGCTGCCTGCCATCACACGTCATTAACATTAACAACAGTCTGCCTGGTGTGAACTGCTGGCTATGGGAACCTTCTGGACTTTTATGGCTCCAACTGGCTGTCAGGTTCTAACATGTGGAAAGAGGAAGTTGTATTATCTTCACTGCTAGGCTAATGGCAGGCTGCATTCATGTTAGAAATGCCTCACAGTGCAGTGGTTAACACCCACACATCGGTGCAGTGCTGTACCACATTCTGTCAGAACATTGAGGAAACTATTGTCCGCACTTGTACTCTTGATACCCTTAACACTCCAATAATTGTACTCTTAATAATAACTGGGCAGAAAACACAAGAACTTGTTGATCCTGTGATCATGTGTTATCACTAAAACATGGCAATGTTTTTTTTAGGAACAACTGCCTCATAAAAAGTGCAACATAGACCATTTAAAACGAATGGTGCATTATGTCATTCATCTTACAAATTGAATTAAAGTGCCATTTTGAACTAGCTTATCTATCTCTATAACTTTGCTGTTTGCTTTTTCTTTCTGTACGGCTTAAACTCTCATTCCATTCACCGTCATGCATGCTGAAAAACACAAACACTGGCTTACAGGTGCACAGAGTGTGACAGAATAAGGAGAGGATCCTAAAGCTTTATTTTTGGAACAAAGAGTTTCAGGAACTAAGGCACAGCAGGAGCTAAACCAAATAACTAAAAGTTCCATTTGTGCATTTGCTTTACGCTCCCAGACAACTGAAGAACTGTGAATATTAGAAAGATGTGTCAGATAACACATTTAAAAAACGCTGTCCGTTGAGACCCAATTTACACTTGTAATTTACTCTTGTATAGCTCAGGTTAACATCATGCATGTAGACCGATTTATTCCTGCTTTAGTATGTAACCACCAGTGTTGGGCAAGCTACTTTTAAAAAGTAATTATTAGTTACAGTTACTAGTTACTTCTTCCAAAAAGTAACTCAATTAGATACTCAGTTACAAATTATAACAGTAACTACTTCAGAATCAGAATCAGAAATACTTTATTGATCTGAATATTATAATGACATGGACACTTAATACAATACATTAACAGAACCAATGTACACACATCTGAACTCTTGCTGGGGGACAAAGTGAGACTAGCCTCCAATCAGTGGATCCATACAAATAACAACATAGATGTTTTGGAACTTTTGATATTTATTACCCCTCAACAGGCCACAACTGGGCAAAATTTGAAGTGCAAATAACCAAAGTGGCCTGGTGGTTATACTTTTGCGCTGGTGTGTGCGTATGTGTGTGCATGTGTGTGTGTGTGTGATTTAGTGAGATAGAGCGAGGGAGAAGTGAGAGAGTGAAAGCGATTAGCTTCAGAGCGAGTAGCCACTCTAGAGTCATAGTGAGAGAAACAAAGTGCACCCCCTCGCGTTTTCTGACCACAATGGGAAATCTTTACCAGGAAAAGTTACCCCCCCATTGATTTCATAACACCATACCTGTCTCTCATTGACTGACTCCTGTGTTGTTCGTTGTGTGTCCCACTATGCGTGCTTATGAACACCCGCCCAACTCTACCTCTGATTGGCCTACCGTGACATTTTACTTGACCTCAGCCAATCATCAGCATGTATGGGCTTGTCTCGTGTATGGCTCACTCAACCGAGGAAGTAAAAAAGTCTTTGCCTCTCGGCTCAAAAATCAAGTTGGTCTGGTGAAAAAAAAACGCTTCAATTATAGTAACGCCGCATTTTTTGGCAGTAACGGTAATGGCGTTATTAAGATGGGAAGAGTAATCAATTAGAAAAAATTAACGCTGTTATTCCCATCACTGGTTACTACATTGGCAGTGTTTTCAGATTTTCAGCAGACGAAGACATGCTGTGGGAATATCCAGGATAATGTTTGCTACGTCAGAATTTATTCAACAAAAGCTTTGACCCATTAAGTCAATCAGTTATGTTTCCTTTTTTTATAAGATTCTTGTCTTGGGCATTTTAGGCCTTTATTGATATAGGACAGCTGAAGACATGATTGGGGAGAAAGTTGTGGAAAGGACACGCAGCAAAGGGCCGCAGGTTGGAGTCGAGGCGCCAACCTCTATATATGGCCACGCGGTGTACCAGGTGAGCTACCCAGGCACCCTCAGCCAATCATTTCTTTTTCTGACCAAAGCAGAAAGCTCGTCAAGCAATCGAGGAAGTTTTATTGAATTTTGCCGTCTCCATACAGATTTTCTAATGCACTACTTCAAAATAGGTGACTGGAAACAGCACTACTGAAACATTTAGAAAACCACCCCCGGAGCAGGGTGTTTTTTTGGGGCCAGATACTATGAGAACTAAAAAGTTTTCTTGGGTTCAAGGTTATGTTCCTGCAGTGGAAGTGGGCTTTACATCTTTCAGGGCTAACTGGGGTGAGGAGACAAGGCCTGCCCGGGGAGCTCTGTGCAGAAAACAGTTCCTGGCTCCTGTGTTGTAGCTGTCCGCATGGCAGAGCTGGCACAGTGTACTGTCATGAGAGTTTTCTCATGATGTTGGTCACGTGGGTGTGGAGGCCAGAATCAAAGGAAAAAAGAACTTATAAAGAAGGAAAAGAGGGCAGGGGAGGACGGAAGAAAGAAGGGAGTATTGAACTGGAGGGTGGAGGTGATGATTGAACACATCCAAGAATGTAGAGAAGGAATAAGGTAAGGAAGGGAGGCAGGGAGGGAAGAATTCAGGGAATGAGTAAAGGAAGGAGGTAGGTAGAAAGGAAAAAAACAGAAAGAAATGCACAGAACCAAGGAAGGGAATTGACCCTCATGTTGTCCTCAGGTCAAATTTGACCCGTTTTTATTCCAGAAAAAGGGGTTTCTTTCATCCAAATTTCCCAAAAATAACATTCGCTAATTGATGATCACTCAATTTCGTGTATACCCAGGTAAGAATCTGTGATAATCCATAATCATAGGTTCCTTGGATCTTAACTATAAGTCAAGATAATTCATAATTTCTGCTCATTTTACTCAAAAATTGAATATGAATCAATTGCAAAAAAAAGTGTACGACTAGTGGTAAATAGTTATGAAGTTGGCTAAGTAGATGTAAGACAGAATTGGGTGATGGCTACTTTATGCTTCATAAACAGGCAAACCAAAAACCTGAACAAGCACATGGTCGATGGGAAGATAATACGAGGGGTAAATTAGGAAGGAAGGAAGGAAGGGCATTGAGCCAAGGAAAGTACAGGAAAAGGGAGGGAGGGAGATAGGGAAGGAGGGAGGGAGAAGGAGGGAAAGAAACATTGGGAAGGAGTGAATAGCATGACGGCAAAGGAAACAAAAAAGGTAGGCAAACAAGGATAGAAGCCAGGAAGGCACTGGAAGCCAGGCAGATGGGACAACAAAGAGACAAGCAAAAGTGGAAAGCGTGAAGGAAAGAGGGTGAACAGGAGCGGGCATGACAAAAGAGAAGGAAAAAAGAACATGCAAAGGAACCAAGGTTGGGAGAGAGGAAGGACGAGCTCAGCACACTCTAACAGCTTTTTCCTATGGCCGCTATCTCTCTGTCAAAAAGAATCCCTAGCTGTGCCAAAAGGTAACCCTGGACAAAAAAACAAGGCACCCAAAGCTCGTAAAAAAAAAAAAAAAAAAGCTTCTTCTTCTGTTGTGTGTGTGATCTTCTCATGGTTAGCTAGAGTTAAAGGCGTAGGTGATGATACGTGAAAGCAGAGAACAACAAAACGAGAAGTTGACGTGGAGAGATTGTGCAGAGTGCAGGGGAATGCACAGTAGTCAGCCCAATTTTAACTGCCTGCTGAGGAAATGTAAAAGATTTTATTGGTGTTTAAAAGAAGATAGGGGGAATGAGGGCCTATTGTAAGCAGCTCTGCAGTGGAACGGGGGTGTTTTTTTTTTTTTTGCGGGCTAGAGGATTGTGCAGGGCTCAAGATGCTTTGAAACACAGGGGTTCGGGATCAGCCTCCTCAGCTGTAAAAAAAAAAAAACATGAAGGCCAAAGCTGTTTTATTCCAGCATAAAAAGGGCCTCCTGCTGCACAGCGCTGTTTACACAAACGCCTTTTATGTGAAGTCACCAAACTAGAAGTGATGGTATTAGGAATGCACAAAAAATGATATTGTTTCCAGCTTCAAAGCAGAGAGGAAATCTGTCCTGAGGAAATTAGTTGCATAGTCAGCCATTGATGCTTATGAGTTAGGAGCCGGCTTTTGTTTATGAGTTTGCATGTAAAAAAAAAAAAGAAAAAAAGGCCTTTCCTGCATCTTCTGGCTGAAAGTATTTGCCAAAGTGTGTTGTGAGCTTGTGACCAGTCTTAGGGTTGCCAAAGAAGAAAAGTACACATGTAATAGCTAAGTCATATACCCACGTGTTTACAAAATCCAATTCATTCAAAAGACAAGAACAACTATTCCAATAAGCTACGTTTTGGCTTGAAAGCGGAGATCTTTTGCCAGATTTACACTTTGCATCTACACTACTCCGCTGTTTCCGAGCCCCTAAGACGGAGACATTTGGTAACACTGCTGCCCCCCTTTTGGTTTGAGAGCTCTGGGGTTGGACCTTTGGAAACAACAACGACAGTCTTACCAGTTAGGTAGCTTACACACCTTTCAGTAACGGTCCACCTCGCTGTTGCTCCTAATAAATCCCTGCTCTTACTTTTCACCATTGTTTTTTCTCCAAAGTATTTCCCGAATTTTCAATCTATGATTTTCAACCGCAAAGTAACATCAGACAATCAGCTTTCTGTTTACACCCGGCACACATATGCCCTGTGTGTGTGAACGGTCATGTGATATGCGTTGTAAGACGCGTTAATATGGACAGAGTTTAGTTCTGCTGCTGGATCTGAAAGCGTTGTGTGGACAGAGATCACAAAACGCAAAGAAAAACAATTGTAGATGCACTACGCTTTCTTCACGTGTTATATTTCTATTCTTGTACTGAAGGAGATTTTATAGATCCAAATGTTGCCTTGACAAGAGAAAAAGGGAAATGAACTATTTAGATGAAGCCTCCCAACGTGCATACCTACAATGTTCCCTGCAGTATTCTAGTATTTGACCCTCTTGGCATGAAAGGTAATTAGAAAAATCCTATTGCAGGTGAAAAGTTGATCCAGACACACAAACACACACATGCTAAACATTCATTTGTGTTCCCACAGATATACTGTATATTTCTCTAGAAAAAGGGTGTAGATTTGTTGACAATTTGGAGACCATAATTCCTACCATACTCCTACAATTAAAAAAATGGTGATATTATCTGTTGGCTTTTACCAGAATTGGTGTTGTGTGCTGAATCACTTTTGGCTCTCTACTGTTAATGAAACTGCATCTCCAGGTGTACGCTGTATGAAAGCCCGAGATCAGGAAGGGTAATGTGAGATAATCTGCTCAGGTGGCAACAAGACACACATAAAAAAAAGAATTTTGGTAACCATAGTCCTCATATTGGACAGATAGTCTAGCTAGCTGTCTCGATTTACCCTGCAGAGATCTGAGGACCAGGTAACCATAGTCCTCAGAAATCCACCAGAGGTTAGAACACCAACACAGAGACAGAGGAAGGGGACAATAATTTGTGAGTACCGTTGGAATTTCCTGCAGCTCCACAGCAATCCCAGAAGTGGAATGTCGAGGCTATAGACTAGCGTATATAACTTCTTAACTCTCCGGGAGTCCAAACAAATCAAAGGTTTCCTGGTTATGTTTAGGAAATGAAACCACGTTCTTGGCGTTAGTTAAGAATGTTTTGTAAGAAAGGTAACTCACGTAGCATACTTAAATAAAGAACCTCAAAGTTGACATTTATGTTCACATGGGACACAAACCATCTTTGCTAGTTTAAGATCTGTGTTCAGGTGCCTTCTGTGTGTGCCGGTCTTACAGGGAGGTGTGTTCAGGTGCCTTCTGTGTGTGCCGGTCTTACAGGGAGGTGTGTTCAGGTGCCTTCTGTGTGTGCCGGTCTTACAGGGAGGTGTGTTCAGGTGCCTTCTGTGTGTGCCGGTCTTACAGGGAGGTGTGTTCAGGTGCCTTCTGTGTGTGCCGGTCTTACAGGGAGGTGTGTTCAGATGAATTCTGGGCGTGCTAGTCTTACAGGGAGGTGTGTTCAGGTGCATTCTGGGCGTGCTGGTCTTACATGGAGGTGAGTTCAGGTGCATTCAGGGCGTATTGCTATCTTGAGGCAGCGGGACGTGATCACGCCATTGACCAACAAACCTGGTCTAAATCATTTCATTCTTATTTTAACGCCTGCTTCACCTCGTGGAGTGTTGGTCAGCAAATCCGTCATCATAATAGCAATGCAGTTATAATCAGAATAGATTTTTGCCTTGCCTTTTAAGAAATCTTTGATTTCATGAAGGGAAAAGTTATGGCTATACTTCCATTGAGAGAAGGCTACTTTTGGATTATATGGGCTCACCATACCTGTCTCTCGTTGTGTTGTTCGTTGTGCGTCCGAGTATGTGTGTTTTCAAACGCCCGCCCAACTCCTCCTCTTATTGGCTTACCATGAAATTTTACTCAGCCTCAGCCAATTATTAGCATTTATGCGCTTGTCTTTACCTCTCGGCTCAGAGATCTAGTTGGTCTGATGAAAAATAAAAAACAGCTTTAATTATCTTTTTTTTGGGCGGTAACAGCGTTATTAAGATGGGAAGAGATAATCAATTAGATTACTCGTTACTGAAAAAAGTGAAACCGTTAGCCGTTTATTATAACACCGTTACTCCCATCAATGTATGTATGCACATTACACTACACAAAATACCTAGCACAATGCTTATCCTTCAGTGTTGCTGGGTGGTAGCATGTTCTATTTGGAAGTGTGGTTGTCTGTAGTCAAGCAGCAGCGGTTACTGTTTTGGAGTATTTTGTTTCCGGAGCAGAATGTGGGGCCTCTGGGCTTAGTTCTCTCATTTTCATCATATGCCCTTTATCCCCCCTGCTACAAACTGTACATTTGGCTGTTTACTTCCAGAGAACTCAAAGCAAGGAAACACTAGCAGATCGAGCTGTATGGGCGTATCCAAAAGTGCAAGGGGATAGCTGACGTGTGTGAACACGTCCTGTAAAAGAACAGTATGATCCCAGGTGATGTCCTCATGGACAAACACATGACTCACTCCTAATCCATGTGATAGCTGTCCCTGTGACACTGCAAAAATAATAATTAAAGTAAAAAGAGTAAATCATTCATTGTGTTCATGCAAATGTTTATGATGGGGGATCTATGAAACCACTGTTTGTATTACACACCATGGAGGCCCACTGCATTTTGTATCCAAGCCATGACGTTCAACGTCTAGGGGGATCTGATGCAGTCAGATGACAACAATTACAGTGTGCTATTATTCCGGACAGAGGCAATCCAGGTGTTTTTTATGGCTTGGAAGAGGGAAGCCTCATCACAGGTGCTTTTGTGAGCTGAATCGGCATCACGCTGTCACTCTGTTCTTTGAGAACGAGTGGCCATAGCTGCAAAGTCAATACTAGAGACTAGAGATTCAAGACTAGCAATCATCAATCACTTATGTATATAGTATAAAGTATAATGATTGACATTTAAGATTGTTTTTTGGAGCGTTTGGGCCTTTATTTGTATAGGACAGTTTAGACCTGAAAGGGGAATAACATGCAGCAAAGGGCAAGTCGGAGTCGAACACGCAGCCGCTGCATCAAGGAGTAAACCTCTATTTGTGGGCACTACCAGGTGAGCTAACCAGGCGCCCATGCTTGCCATTTTTTTTTTCAATATATTCCAATTTCACTACTATTTTGATTGATGTAACACAGTAGTGGTTCAACATGCATTTCAGAAAAAGCTTTTGCAGTTGCTGAATTCAAGGCAGTGGGGGAAAAAACAGGAAGTGATGCTTTTTTTGTTTCGAGTGCAGTTCAAAACAGATTTCCCCCGAAGATATGTGACCACATTAAAACCCTTAAGAACTTCATCTGTTACAATATATGATGCATGCTGACTAACGTGAAGTAGCAATGGATCTTTTGATTATGAAGAGTAGAAAACATGTTAGCAGTCAATTTAGTGCCTGTAATCTTCAGTTCAACAGTGTGTCAATCATCGGCTTCTGTTGCAATGACAAGTTGTTGCCGTGTCCAGGATGTAAAACCCTTCTTGGGTTTCCTCCCAACATGCTCCTCATTAATTCCCAGGGGAAAAATCTAACCAGATTCCAGTTAGTTCACCCGCATGCCTGCAAACAATTAAACAATCAAAAAGAGACCATTCCTGGAGGAAGCTGGCCTATTATTCTGAATTACAGTTTGAGAGATTGCATTACCTTGTCTTTTTTCATTGAGAGCTGCATGCATGGTAGGACTTGTGTCCCATGTGTCCTTGATCAACACGCCCATTCGGGTTAATCAAGCTCACATTCTGCGAAGACTGTGTTCTTCCATCTTTAATGGCTAACATTCAATCTGGTCATTCGCCAAAGATCTAAATGAACCTGCTTGGCAATACAAAATGTGGTAGACTAAATCATATCTACAGGCTATTTCATCCTGCGTTAAGCTGCAAAGCCTTTAAAGTCTAAGCTGTTAAACTGTTAACGGTTCTCAATAAACTGCTTGCTTGGGAAGGTTTTTTTTCCATTCTTTTTCTTTCAGCATATGATCAGAGATGTGTAGTTTACTGGAAAGCAGCAGGATATCCCAACAACATCAGGAAGGATATCCGTGAAACTAATCAACCCCAAAACCACAGCGCCCCTTAAGTGGCCAGATTCACATATCCTTACGCATGGGATCACCCCAGCCAGATCCTGTATCTAATAGGGGCAAAGCCCCTCCATCAGGCTTTAAGCCGTCTTTATTGACCATGAATTGACCCACAAATAACTTGACCGAGATGGACGTTTAATAGCTTAATGATGGAGCAATTAATCTGCCTAAGAGCTTTCTTTCTCCAATTCTGAATGTAACCCATTTGGGCCATTATTTTAATTTTTTAATTTCTGTATGTTTAGCCACACTACCGGTATGATTCAAAGGATGGCAATGCCGATCTTTTCGTTGGTCTGTCCACCTCCACCGTTGGTCCAGACTAACATATCTAGAACTATTAAATGGACTGCCATTAAATTGAATCCACCTTAGTATCACCTGAACTCAGCAGGAAATGGGAGAAAGCCTTGAAGTCGGACGTATGAAGTTATGTCCACAACTACGAGGGTAAGATGAGTAACATAACTTAAGCACCTAGCATATGTCGCTAGCATCTAGCCTAGCTTGATGTCCATAAACAAATAGATTTTCTTTATTGTTTAGCTAGATGGAACAACACATGATGGACAGTAGCTATGTGTATATGTGATGACCCCACTTCATGTTAGTAATATGACTGTTAGGACACAAGAAACTGGGTTGTTTGTGTAAACTTTTGCATCAGTGTTGTATGCTTGTATTGTTCATCACAATTTAGTCTTCATTCCTTCATATAACATAAGTCTGAAAATGATGAATTCATATCAGTCTGTTTAAAAAAGTTGCAACGTTAAGTACAATTTCACCACTATAGTAAAAACAGATCTAGAAATGATATGCTTTCTTATTCTAAACGCACCCTCAACGGGGCAGGGATCATTTCATTGGTCAACACCACATCCGAGAGCAGAAGACGTGCAGGCGCGAGGAAGCATCCTGAGTCCGAGGAGATGTTTGAGCACAAGCACGAGCAGTGCGTAATATCAGTGAGAAATGCTCTCAAATTGCAACAATGCACTCTTGAATAAAGATAGGAATATATAAAATTGGGTTGAAACTTCATGATTGACAGCCGGGATTGACTCGTGATTGGTCGGGCGGGCGTATGGACGGGACTTTGATACAGCCCGATCACTACTGCACACACTCTGGCTCCAAAATTACAAGAGCGCCTGTACCCGGGATGGTTTGGCTTCACTGTTGTACAGTGGAAGTAATGTGTCGTCCATCTGTAAATACAGTCTGTTATTAACACACTAAACCAGGCTGGTGAACATAGTGAACCTTATACCTGCTTAACATCAGCATGTTAGCATGCAGACATTAGCATTTAACTTAAAGCACTGCTGCCTAAGTATTGCCTTCTTTGACATCTGTTCATGTCCAGATGTGAGTTAAATATATTCTGTATTCAGCATGTCAGAATAGAAAAGGTAACCTTGTGTAACTCTCATGTAAACAGTAGCTAACGTAATAAAGTGGGTTAGCCGTCGCTGGTTCCGCTTAGTAGTCAACAACAATGCCACAATCTGTTCCTCAAAATAGCCATTTCCTGGAATCAATTCACTCAGTATCTCAGATTGGGAAATGGAGTGGTGGGAGGGTTGGGGGCAGGGGGTCAGAGCCGGATTAGAGGGAAGCTGTAATTTACTGACTGGGAGCTAGGAAAGAGCTTTACATCATCATCACCTCTTTCTTGGGTCATCCCCCTGGGGCCATGGAACCTCTGTACTCTTGTGCACTCTGTATATCTGTATGTATACTCTGTACCTCTTATTTTTCTTCTCATTTTGAATTTGTAGAAAATATGTGCTTTATGCTACAGTTACTGTAGAGTACTTTGATGGCACATAACAGTCTACACAGTTGATGAAAATCTGTCTCGGGATAATACAATTGACTGGGGTTGCTATGTGCCATAGTTTTGAAGATCATTTACTTGTTAGTCTAAGCTCTCCTTACCTGACTACATGCAAAGTCCAGTGGCTTTTGTTGGCCACTTGCTGTGCACCATGTGGCCTGAAAGACCCAAAATCTGCCTCATAGGAATTGCATTATTCCTCGAGGCTTACCATTTGAGTCCTGGGCCAAGCAGTTTTGGAAAATACCTTTTAATGGTGTGTTTTGGCATACATGCTGTATTTACTAGATTGAACTGATGTTTGGACACAGGGAAGTCAGTTTAGTCTCATCTGGCGGTTTAAGCAGATTACAATAATATTAAAAACTTGTAACAGCCATCCATGCCTCTCACTGTTCTTGATGCAGATGTGAGCAGCTGTGCATCTTCCACCAGTAATACAGTGAAAGCACCTGGCAGCTTAAAGCTCTATTGGAAAATCCTGGTAAACAAACAAGTTAGCAAAAGGGGGCAAATCACTGCTAAGCCCAGTAAAGACGGCTGCTGCTGAAATAAACCTTGGCAACTAGAGAGCCAAAGAGCGCTCATACTTCCCGAGTCCCTATTTCTTTACCCAACACAAGGTCAGTGTCTGAGCCTACCCAAGTCCACCCTTCACGGGGTCTGAGTTCATGTGGAGAGCCACCCAGGCCCTCCACCTCTTAATATTGCTGTTCTAACTGTGCCAGGAATGTGGGAAGAGGGAAATGCCACCGCAAATATTACAATGTGGATATTTGCAGTGACAAATTCTTTTCTGTTCCGTCCCGCTTGTTGAGCCCTCATACCTGACTCTGCTGAGTTACAATGAGTTGGTGGAGATTAGGGGAAAGTTCAACAATGCAGCATCTTTGTTCTGTCTATTCTGCCCTCTGTCCCTCTTAAGAAATCTTTTTTTTTTCTATTTCTATAAGGCTAACCCCCTCCTTGCAGAGAAATCCACAGGGGTTTTGACCATCCCACCTGCAGAGAGAATAATATCCTAAATCCATATTAGTGCTCTTTCCCAAAAGCTTTGGTCAACAGATGGTTTACCCAAATCCCCCAGGCCTCCCATCCAAACCCCCCCCGACTCTGAGCTTGGACATGCGTTGACAGGGTCCTGTTATAATCAAGGGAGATTCCCTCTCATTTATGTATCTATTTATTTATGTCCAAAGCCTCATATAGGACAGAACCATAGCACTACAACAAAGGAAGACTGGATTTGACATTATCTAAATATCATCTTACATTGCACAAATATAACCACAATCAAGCCCAGGACAATACAACATCAGGGAACAGTGACTGAGCATGATTGCATAAAAATAAGCCTTTTCATCAGGTAGCCTATGTCGCTCAATCCGGAATTCCTGCAATCAACATGTTTTGATTCACACATCACCGGTGATTTTTCTCAGCTGGCTATGAGATAAGCAGTAAGGATTGCTGTGCCAGAACCAATTAGGGCTAACCCAGCGCTGTTCAGGAAGTGTCCCTGCTGCTGGCTTTTGCAGTGTTCGGTCATTAAGCCCCAACAGGAGTGGCTGGTTAATTGTAATCCTCGGGCGCTGGAACAACAGCCGCACTGTGGTAAAACCCAGTCAACCCCGCCCCCCCCCGCCACACTCAGAAAACAAGTTAGTTGAAGCTGCTTGTCATGCGTCGAGTGGCTTTGTCGCTCACTTGATGTCACCGGGAAACAGCAGAGTGACCAATCAGTCAAGACTCATTCCAACATGTTGACGGACACATAACAGTCATCTAACCTGAGCAACTAAACTGAAATATTTGTTTCTGTCCCACCAGTGTTGGGTAAGGTGTCACCCTCTATTCTCTCTTGCGTGAGATGGATGCGCCTTGTGAAGGATTTTAAAGAAGAAAAAAAATGACAAGAAATGCAGCTTCATTTCTGCAATAAAAATCTAAATGCATCTGGAACAGGAGCAATCCCTTAAGGACGTTTAAGAACGCCATTTACTTCTACCTTTCAAGGCATAGAAACCTCCCATACTACAAACATGGAATACTTGAACTCCGTTTCTTTCGCCCATACATTAGATTGCATGTCTCCCATCCACGTGCCACTTACAGTACATAAAGCAGCACAGTATATTTTGTTAAAACTTGCCTGAGGAATGTTGTCTTGTTTTGCCGTCTTGATCCCATTCTATGAGCTCCTATTTGTGCATTCCAGGGAGGAATGCCAGGAATGGTGGCGTTGCAACACAGAACCATCGCATGGGACACACCAGGCAATAAATGAGAGACTGACTGATGCACCAAAGTCAATATTAAAGAGTGTTGATGGCATTTTATTCCGTTGCTAGTTTACACGTTGACAAAATGACTATATTTTACATTATTAACCAATATTTGTCAAATTAAGGATAACATATGCTGAAACGTTTTGTTGTACATCTTTTTACAGTAATTAACGTAGTTAATATTGTTCCCAGGAGCTTTTGGAAGAGGTAGCATGTTATCTGATATGTGGGTCAGTTTTCCAAAGCATTAGAGGCTCGTTGCATTATGTGCTGTAATTTGTTTTATAACATGTTTTCATGTGCACCGATATGATTGTGTGAAGTGCATGTGTGGAGATTGTATACTTATTGTACTGCAGAGAGTATCATATTGCAGCCAGTGTGCATGTCTGTGTGCACACAGAGCAAGCACAAAGCGGCATGTACTGTACATTACGGTGCATGCAAACCTGATCTGTTTGATCTTTGACAGGAGATGTTAGCACAGCATGGGAGTGTGACACTCCTACTGTACCCGTCAGCGCAGAGTGTCACCTCCCGGTGCCCTGCGCATCCAAAGCTAGCACGCAATCCTGTGTCCGCCGCTGTCAAGATGCTGCAGGTGCTTTCTGCACCAGCTTTCCCACACTGAAGGGCACTGGGGGGCATGGACACCTTAGCTGCCTATTCAGCCAACACAGTGCACAGGGCGGGTGAGCAGGGCCGGGCCCCTCCCCTCTCAATAGCGCAGGGCCGCTCCTCTCCCAGTAGCCTAACAATGGGCACTGCTATCGCTGCCTGGCTACACAAAACCAGGGCGGGGACCGGCCAAGTGCTCATAAAAGACCCTGTCACTTTGACACTGGCAATCAGAGAGCTCGCCTTTATGAAAAGCATACAGAGGACACAAATAGGGCTTTTCTCTCAATCTCTCACTCTCCTTCCGATTCTGAATTCTTCCCTGGGCTTTTGTCTCGGGCCTTACCTGTGCCTGATGTGACATGTTGAAGACTGTGTCGGATGTGTTGGGTGTCCGTGGCCTGAGTTCTCTCTCAGGGGGGGTTGTCAGCTGGAAACAGCAGGATGGTGCAGTGTTTGTCCAGAGTACACACTAATACTAGAGCAGTACAAGACTGAAGACATTCTTAGTCGACTAACACACACGTTTTTGACCACTACACAATTAGGTGATTTATTGAACAGATCTATAAAACTCAGTTTCTCCACAAACCAATCAGGCTTAAGCCCCCCTTTAAATTTCGCGTTTACCAGAGATGTGCTCATATGTTTCTTGGAAATAAATCACTAGCGTGCAAAACTATTTAGAAAAAAACTTAATTGGCTAAAGAAATTGTAGTTAGCCGCTGTTAGCCACTGAGCCGTAGCGGTGTGCAGGCAGAGCGAGCAGCCGCCGGACTAATCTAGTGACCCGTGCTGGACTTCACTGTGAGCGGACCGTTAGAGACCATCTGACCGGCAGCTAACGCTAACTGGAGACAACATTATATCATAAACGATAGGTAACCTAGCAACGGCGATTATGAGCTTGTCCTCAGAATGAATGTTTTGGTTGGAACCAAAGTTCACATCGTATGTTTCTCCGGGATCAGCAAGTGCGAAGGACGTCTATATTCTGCTTGGCGGCTGGCGCTGATCCGCGTCATAGCTCATTACCATAAAGTCAACTTTCTGATTGACGCTCAACACGTTCAAAACGCCAAAAACGCCGACAGATTTGCCGCTCCTTGCAACTGAGAGAAGCTTCCATTGAAAATGAATGACTTCCAGTAACTTTAGACGCTCAAGTCGGTGGCGGTGTGAACGTACGGTTGGTAAGAAACATTCCATAAATATACATATATACACTATAAAGCAACACAAACCTTTTGCTCCATCGCTTCCTGCTTAGGTGCTCGTCACTATCTTATGATACATCTGTATCTACATTGGATCTTAGTCCCAACTTCTTTTTTATGCCGTGGGTTTTGGGTCAGTGGAAATACAAATGTAGGGAGTCAAAAACAGATCATGCATTCATGCTTGTACTGTTAAATCATCATTTAAGCAGGCAAGGTAATCTAGAGAGAATTTGGAAAAATGACAATGTCTAAGCCTGAGTGAGACTTAATATATTCATTTTATGAGTTTTTGACGTTTCATTAGATCCCTGGAAAAGCTGTCAGTAAATAAAAGGAGAGAGTTTTACTGGGTTTTAACGTGCCCATCCCAGTTCGTACCAACAGGTTCTCCGCGGCAAATGGAGCCCGAACTGAGGCTGCACACTGCATTCAAGATGGACCGTGGACAAAGTTTTGAGTGACATTTTTGTCTGCGTGAGGAGAAACGTTTGGAACATTGCAGTCTGGGTGTTTTTTCACTATGAGAGCAATACAAAGTCTGTGTGGGTTTATTGCTGGAAACATATTTATGTGTTAAATTGATCAATAAATTCAAGGAAAAAGTCTATTAATAAGTCTATTAATGCTGCAACAGCGTTCTGATCCATATATAAAAGTGCACAGTTGAATAATCAGCATATGTTAGCTAAACATGGTATTACGTGTGATACTGGGATGATTATTGTGAATTGAACAGGCTGATTCAAGACCCCTCCGCTGTCAGGGTGCTATGCAATAATGGCCGGATAGCTCTACATTATCCCTTATGTTTTTGGTAAGAGGTTTGGACAAGGGTATGCTTGCGTGTGCATGCATTAAAGAGCCAATATTGTTCTTTTAACTCTGACATGCGTATAAATAAAGAGGGGATGAAAGACTGGATTGTACATTAGTTCTGTTACAGCACAATAGCAGGATAATGTGATGTGATCTCGCAGCGTTGCATTATACTCAGCCCTTTGTCATCTTCAAAGTAGTGCCTGTGTAGTATCCAGTGCTACCTTGGATTCACGTGTTGAATTTTACCGTCGGAGTGATTTTCCCCAACAAATATTTGGACGCTGCCGGGGCCAAGCAGGCAGACAATATGTTCCATTCTCCCTCGCACTCTTAATTTTCCTGGCATGTGAGCTTACAAGGAAAACCTAATGAAGAAAATGTGGTTTTGTCCTTGCCTCTCAGGCTCTACCAAAACCCATTAGGAATTCAATAATACACAGATTAATATTTCTAATGTGGTTTGCTCCATTGTGAACCTGTGAGGAATGTGGCACTGGAAACATTAGCACGCTTATTTCCACTGTTGCAATAAAATCATGCAGACTTGAGTCCATAAAATCCTTCATATACCCTGCTCTAAGATTACCACTTTCTAGCATCACCCACTAAACTACTGTAAATATTACACCAGGACCCCCTGCCCCCTCCACCCCATTGCCTGTTTTAGGATCACCTAACAGATCCAGTGATAGATTTATGGGGACAAGAGTCAAAGCTCCACTCTTCTTTTCTTGGCGTGGGTGGGTGAAAAAAAAAGCCTTCAGTTTAAATGTAGCTCCATTATTTGATTGTGCGCCGTAACCACGGCAATCTCATGTAAAACTCAAGGGAGGCCATAAAGCAGCTTCTAAAACAGCACCTCACTGTACACGTTTAGCACTTTTTGTCCTTTTCACTAGAGGAAAATGTTTTTCAGAAACTGCTCCCGAGACTGCGATGAATGCCTTGAATGTTGTCCGTGTCCCCCCCCCCATGGCACCATCATAAAAAACTTACATGCGTTTTCCCCCGTCTCTGATTGCTGGGTTAATACAAATGTTTATTCATTTTGATTTCCCAGACAAATGTCTGAAAGCCTTTCGGGGCTTTCCAACTTCATGCCCCTGCTAGCTTCTTAAAACTACTGTAAGCTATCTGTCATACTGATGTGCGCTGTTTGCAGTATGTTTCTCATATAAACACTTTAATCTGAGATGCAGACTGACTCATACTTAGGAATGGGCCAGACTGGACGTACACTGTGTCACAACGAATTAGCCTGTTGTGATTACAGTGTAGGGTTACAAACTTGTGCTGCTACAGCGCCACAAGAACCAATTTTCATAAATGAGGTCATGATGATCATTTGAAAACCTCTCTCCGTTTATAAAGGTAGGATTAGGTGCAGCTCGTTCCTCTACGGACTGAGAGGCCTCACTGAGGCCCATACTTTCTGGTGGGAACACGGAGCCTGATCCCAAGAAAAACGACAGCATCAATCATGTGTCGAATACTGAGCTATGTTTGTGTTTAACTGACAAGGCCCTCTTGCAGTCCTGTGAATTATGGCTACTGTCTGTGTGGAGCAAAGGTGAAAATAACATGACGTTTCTATGAAGCAACAAATCTTTGTAGGGAGGAGGTCTGGAGGATCAGCCCAGGAGGAAGTCTGGCATGGGTATTTGGACGCTTCAAGTCTATTTTACTCTGTTATACTACAGTTTTTGTGTATTGGGCTCATAGACAGCATATAAAGAAGGACAACATGCCACTTCCACAATATCCCCATACGGGCACTGCCTTCTTGTAATTTTGGAGTCAGTCTGTACAGTAGTAGTCTATATCCTTGATGTTCCACTTCTAGGATCGTTTCCTCTGTCCCTGTGTTGGCGTTCTGACCTGCAGCTGATTTCTGAGGACTATGGTTACCTGGATACTTTGGATAATGTAGAAAGTAAACATTTGAAAAGCCTTAGCATCGGATGGCACATAATTAGGATTTTGCAGAGACATTCAGTGTTGGTTGGTGTTATGGTAAGGTGAACGGTTGGGTCAACAAGGCCTGTGACACAGACACCAAGAGTTGGTTTCCCATTTCCTACCAACAGTCTACATTGGTTTATCATAATTGTCAGACTCATCTACCGTCCCTCATAGAACTGGCTCAGGTCTGCCGTGCACCAGCTCTTAGTCACGCTGTAATAGTTTTAGACCGCCGGGGACGTCCTTCCTTTGAGACTCCAGCTCTCTCTTCCCATCCATGTCCCAGAAATGCTTGATATTAGTTTAGGTCTGGGGAGCTTTTTTTCTCACCGCGCAGTTTTCCTTCAATTAGGGTGGCACCTTAATCACTGTTGCAGCTGTCGCCGTGGTCCTGCTCGGTGCCTTGATATGTCCTGCTACACCCTACTACGCCCAGCAGTGCCCTGCTACCCCATGAACTACGACAACTACTATTCTAGTCATAGTTTCATTATCTTTATTATGACTGTTGTTAATATTATTCATTACACCCCCCAACCGGCACGTCAGACACTGCCGTACAAGAGGTTTCCTCTTGGGGGGAATTACTAGAATTGTTGAGTCTTTGTAAATTATAGAGTGTGGTCCAGACCTCTTGTTCTGATTTGATACCTTAAATCAAATTGAATGAAATTATTGAAAAACAATGAAATGATAATGTTTAGTAATCATTTGTAAGGCTATTTTTAAACTGTCAAACATTATTTGGATGGCTATTATCAGTTATGGATCATAGGATCATAGCATAATGGCAATTTAAACAATTTAAGACGCAATTACAACCTATTAATTAGATTACCCCTTGCGTCCCCCCTATCTTCTCCTCCTCCTCCCAACCCTTCCTGCCTTTCCATATTCCTTTCTCAATCCTCCCCTACATTTACAGTAAACCCTCCAATGACGTGCTCCCATTCATGTCAACTAAGGTGGGAGGGGGGGTTGTTTTCAGAGATACATGCTGTCACACAGTTGGACGTGTGTGACTGGCGGACAACATTTTGTGGTGCTGGGGGTTTTGTGTGGTGTGCGTGTGTTTATGGCGATATTGTGCTTGTTTAGTCGAGCATGACGCTGAACAAAAGACTGTTGACTATGGGTAAATTATTGAGCATGTGCAAATGCCATTTGGCCCAATAAGATCATTGAAGACACTTGGGAAGCAAACAGCGGGGCATCTTAAGAGCATAGTTATATATCCACTATTCATGAAAGGTTAAGTTAGGACTTTAGGATGCAGCCTGCAGGGCTTATTGTGCATGGGTTTTGATTGCTAAACTGATTATTCAATCACATTTTAAGCATGTTTTAAGCCATTTGAGTTCTTGAGTGTAGCAGGAAAGGAGCACCGCCAAAGTCAAAGACTTTTCCTTAATTTCAGAGGACCCCAGGCATTTTTTTTCTCTACAAAAAAATGCAAGAACAGCTAAGAACAGCATTGTGTGTTTACATGAGAATAATCTGTTGTGGAGAGGGCCTTGACAGAACGTATACAGTGTGTAGCCACCAAGAGATTTGATGTTTTGATTGCAAAACATGTATCTTCTTCACATTTAGGCTGCAAGTAAACTAACACCCTGATAGATGTTTTTGGTGTTCTCTGTTTACGTCATTGGGGATAAGACAGAGAGTAGTATTTTACAGACTTCTGAGGGTTTGCTCGATATCAGAATATCAGAACAGTGGCTCTTTAAGATGTTTGCCAAAATGAAGGTGTCTCAGAAGGAACAGTGATTAGGCCTACAGAGGAAACATGTTTTCCGGGTGCGGAGAGGGCTAATGCTTTCCACCGGCCGACTTCATTCCCATCTGTTGATTGCATCCCACTTTGTGCACCTCTCACTCTGTTCAGAGCACAAATGCTGTGCTCTGAACACATTATAAAAATCTCTTATTAATTGCTGATGGAAATGGTCTCATTGTTTGACTTCCTCCACAGGGAAGAGCCAATTAGCCAGCCACTGGCTGAAACAAATAAGCATAAGTAGACGCGTATCACACATTAGCGGTTGGCACGCTGTTTGGTGCGTGGAGTGAAGCGTGGATCTCCAAGTTTTGATGTAAGTTAAGTTCTTAGAACACTTCTAAGGACACTTAAATTATGATCTAAGCATGTCATAGTAGCACTTTTTTTTTTAACATAAATTAATGGTGCCTATTAAACGTTTTTATACTGGATTAATTTCAAAGATTGTTGTTCCCATCAGTCACCTAGACACAAAAACATGGGAAAATACGGTCTAGGTTGAAAATCAGTACATGAAGTCTGCTTTGTATGTAAAAAGTGATGCAAATGTGTGACTTGATAAGGTGATTCTATGATCATAAAGAAAAAGAAACACATTGGTTTCTATATAATGAAGGGACATTAAAGCTTGGGTCCTTGGGTTCCAGCAAATGAAAGCAATATGCATTGCTCCTAAGTGCAAATATATCCTGCTAGTCTGAGGATTAAAACCAGTAACCTTTAACCCTTTGGCTGCATTTGCTCCCAAATCATGTGTTTGCAGGTCATGGCTCAGCCCTTCTGTCCAAAGCATGTCCCAGCTGATGGTCTTCAATGTGATGACAACCACCAACATCCCCTCCTAAATCCTTCAGCTCCTAAACGGACAGGATTCCTTCTGTGGAGTCATGGTGCATAGCTGTTGTGGCTCAGAGATCTGTAGCTGGACTACAACTAAATGTGGAAAAGGTTGGCTGGGGGGTTGGGTTGGGCTGTGCTTGCAATGTTGACCTGGGTAACCCTGGTGACCCCTAGGCCCATGTCCCCTTAATAAGTGTTGCCCTCCCCAGTGGTAACAGAATGGTCAAACATTATGTCAAGGGTAATTAAGGTCCAAATGCTCCTGACCCTGATATAATCCCTTTTGAAAGGATCTCCAACTGTTTGCTGTGATTAACAAGGACTGCTGCACTGGGAGGATCTGCTGCTGGTGAGCAGGCTTTATTGGGCCCTTTTTTTATCACCACATAAAGTGGCCTCCAAGAGCTTCAGAAGATGTCCACAGGTCCCAGAGACAACAAGTCGGTGCTTTGAGCTGTCATTGAACATTACCGACCAAATGGTCAGCTGGTGACAGACTTCCGGAGCTGTAAAGGATTCCCTCAAGTCTAAGCACTTTAAAAAAAAACAAAAAAAATCCGGCTGCAAGCAACCTACTAAGAATGTATGCTTGTCCAGATACTGGGGGCTTTTTACATGGCTGATGTTGCATGCTTGAAACTCACGTTTATGGAGGACAGTAGGATGTTATTGCAACTCTGCAACTAGTTCTAACTGTTTTAATGAACTGAGTTGAAACATTTCAGTGCAAATTTCTGTGATTGGCCAACCCGAACCCTAAGTAAGTAGACTTTTCCAATTATTTTGTCACATGCTGTGCAAAATAGTAACAACATGGTGGACAAATTCCTTTCCTAATACTTTCCAAGACCAAGTACCTCAGCAGAGAACAAAACAGACACATTTATCCTTCCTCTTCACTAACATGAGGTTTTACCCCACTTGCATGACAAACACACCCCGTACCCCACCTTGCCCTCACTCACATCACACACACACACACACACACACACATCCTTCCACTGGGAGTCCAAAATGACAGACTGTTCTTGCCATATCCACTAACGGTCACTTTAATGCGCTGGAGGTCACATGATTAGTCTCGGCGGGTCATCTTCACCAGGCCAGAGTTTTTAATATGGATCCTACAAAGAGGTCAGTGTCCGAGGGCGGGAGAGGTGCTCGATGATGAGACTCCCCCACACATGCACACAGAGGCTTTAGTATGTCCCCTCTCCGCCCCTTTCCCCACAACCATACCCCAACTCTCCACCCGTTCCCTCCCACCTCTTTATGACACCCCCTACCCCTCCACACCCACGCCAGCCGCATCTCCATGAGGACAGCAGCGCCCTTTCCGTCCTTTATCTCTTGGGGCAGAGCAAGTCATGCAGAACTCACGAGAGGAACATGCTGAGTGTGACCTCATCGGATTAGGCTTCAAGATAGGGGCAGGTGCCTCAGAGAGAGCGGCGGTGGCTTCCTCTACCTCATGTGCCTTTCCTTCCCAGCCAACATTTGCACAAAGTCATGCAGAACAGGAAAATAAATAAGATCAAATCCATCCAACTGCGGAGTCACTTGAAAGAAACCCTCGAGGAAAGGACACACTGCATCATGGTAATTCCACAAACAGAGTCATCTGAAGGTTGGGGTCATGTCTTTAAAGGTTCAAGACACCCAGCTGTTATTTTGTGTAACCAACAATCCTCCCAGCCCTGAGCGCTTCTGGATACTTTCCATTCTTTGTCCTTTCTGTGATACTTTGAGGAGCCTACACGGTAAACAAATATGTGTCCAAATCAATGTCACTTCTCTGACAAAATGAACATCAAAGGCATTATCGAGGGATATTCCACATCCCAATGCTAATTTGCGTTGATACGTTCAAATGGGCTGGATGAGATGAAATATCAAAAGCGTAACAAAGCGTGATTTAACGAGCCGGGGCCGAGTGTGGGTGCAGATATGGTACAGATCACAGATCAAAGACGACTGGGAGAGTGTTGAATTATCCCTCCTTGAATTACATCAGATTCGGAGATGCTCACCGTGCTTTGTTGCCCAAATGCCTGAACAATTTGACTCTGTTGCAGCTTTGACGGGAGCAGTGTTCTGTGATGAATGGGGTGAGACGCAACCTTTTGAAGTAATAAAACAAAGAAAAGTAGGCCGATGAATGGCTGTGTGCCAACATTTTAGCAGGGGGCAGAGGGGGAGAGGATAAGCACATGATCACTAACGGGTGATGGCTTTGATCAAGCACCCAAACAAACGGCCAGATAAAAAGGGTAATCAACACCTCTGGCCACAAGTCCAAATTTGCTCCTGCCTGTGTCTATAAATTACCACCATTAAGGAACATTTGGCATACATTTGGCATTGTTGCACCACTCAGGGACCAGGCAGCAACAGAGTTTTCCGTTGTGCAGGAAGGCAGGAACAGCACAACGAGGTGGAGTGCAGTGTCTCGCTTGTCGACCTTGTAGCTGGGAGCTTGTTGGGATCAGTGGGCACCAAAGAGTGAGCAAGACGATGACCATGGCTGAATAGTGTGGGGGGTTTAGGCCTTGGTCTCTGAGTCGTGACCTTTGTTCTCCTCAGTGTGGTTTATGTGTCCCTGTGGACAATCTCCCAGGCAGCGCTGCTCCTGCCAAATGAGGGAATCCCCCAGGCTGAATGTCCGCTCTGAGCCCCTCACCCCTCACCCGTGCTTTTCTTTTTGCTCAGTATTTACAGCAGAAAAACATACCCCACAGAGCTTAAAACAATACTGAAAGATTAGCATTATTTGCACTTAGGGAGTGCTGAGTTCTTAGAAATTCATACTTTTGGCTTAACAGCAATGCAATTCAAACAGGTTCTGACTAGCCATCCAGCTGCAGCACAAACTAGCTGAAGGTATTTACAGACATCATGACATGATATGTGTGACATGTTAAGAAGATATTAGTGCAGAATTATCACAAAACACTAACAATTGCCAAAATACATGCCTGGAAGGCAATCAAAGTGAGGTTGCTGACAGAAAGGTCTTGTACATAATAACGTGATAGGACTTTAAATACAGAACAGTGTTCATTGAAATCTGAGCTCTAACAGTAGAAATCAGCTGATAGCAGCTCTTACAACTATTAACAACGCCTGTGACTCATTAGAGAAAGTTTTACACAGCAAAAAGCAAAGTGGAACACTAAATATTCTCTAAAGCAGCTGCAGCAACTTCACCCAACTCTGTAGTCAAGTAAGAACTTTGCAAGGGAGACCGAGAAATTGCATCCTCATGCTCATGGGAGAAAGAGAGGGAAAATAAGGTTATAAAAAAGTTCATTAAAAAACAGTGGGATTAGAAAAGAGACTGACACAAAACAACTTTAAACTTTAGAGAAACCCTTATGAAAGTATTACACCTGGGTCTTTGTAATAGGCAGCTTTATGTGTATAGCGCATGTCAGCAACAAGGCAATTCATTGTGCTTTATGTAAAACATTAAAGAGCAGTTAAAAAGAAAACCTTTGTTAAAGCGGGGGTTAGAGTCTTCAGCCTTCATTTAAAAGAACAGTTGCAGCAGTTTTCTGGAAATTTGTTCCAGATATGTGGTGCATAAAACCGAACACTGCCTCTCCATGTTAAGTTCTGATGGTACGTGTCCATTGTCAGCATCATTTCCACGCTTCCCATTCATTTCTATGGGAGCAGCCGTGCAATGCATTGTGGTAGTGTCACAGGGACTTTGAAGAAGCGGGGCGTTGAGTCGCCCGCACATTTGCATAATGTCAAATCCAGGCAAATTCACGCAAATGAGAAGCAGCTGGCTAAATCTTTTAAACTGACCAGATTCAGCTGATTAGGATTTATCCATATATTTATATAGACTGCTTTCTTTCCTTGTCAGTGGCCAGTGAAGAGAAGCCACTGGTGAGCAATGCTGGGTAACGGGGCAATCTCTGGGGTGAAAACAACGTGTATGTGGACATGTACCATGACTCTGGGGACAGAAAGACATGTCCCGGACCACCAGAGAGGTCTGGATGATTCATATTTTGAAATAATTTCTTTGAGGGAACGGAAGCCAGTGTAAAATACTCAGAACTGGAGCGATGATGGAGCGTTCTGAATCAGCTGCACCTGTAAAGACATCGTTCCTTGCTAGCCGTTCATAGTTAGCTGCCTGGCTAGGCAACAATGAAATCCAATGTCCGAACATGATAGCGATTACACATTTTCATGATACAGCGCTGATGACCTCCGCCATCTTGGTCAGACTTTTTTTGTAACTCCCGCGTTCAAACACAGACTCAGGGACCTGATTGGCTCTCCAGTGGTCCTCATTTGACTGAAGTTCAACTTTCGTCAACTTTAGTTTCGCTCCCCTCGGCGATTCCCTCTCATCTCGCCCAATTTCGTCTCCATTCAATCTCAATGAGAGCGAACCAAAATTAGCGTGGAAACTTAATGTCCGCGTGATTGTTGCACAGCACAGGATTAATCACAGTGAACCTTATGACTGTAGCCCACTGCTTTGCTAATTAGCTCCGGTCTGTGTGGCAGGACTACACATGTGTGTGTCTCTCTCCCATCAGAGCTCCGGTGGAGACTCACTCGTGTACTCTTGGGTGATCTTGATTCAGGGATATTTGAATACTCTTGTAACATCTCTGGAGTCATGTTGCCACAGCATGGAAAAACCTTCTGCAACCACGTGCATCAAGAACCGTCATATCACCATATCACTATCTCTTTCTACAAACACTGGAAGGTAAAAAGGAACTTACTAACAGCAGAAAGTAGTAACTGAGTAGTAGAAAAAACTAGAAACAAAACCTGGTTACATGAAGACCAGAGGCCTGTACTACAAAGCAAGATTTGGCGTTACCGTGGTAACTTCAGGTCCAATCCAAGGTTTTCTGTATCTCAGCGGCGCATACACTTGTTACCGGGTTAAATCGCCGTGGTAACTTATGCTGAACACCTAACTTGGTCAGGAGCCGGTTATGTTGGAGATTTTAAAGCACCGCCCACTGACCAATCAGCACTCGGTTGATAACGGCGTCACGTTATGTATGTATATATGTATGTATGTATCTTTTTAGATGAAACAGATGTTGACAAAGTTTCCTTTTGGGAAATTGAAATTGGGAAAAATTAGAAGTAATAAATAAAGGTAATAAATTGCAATATATCACAGAATATTGCAATATGTTTAAAATTGCAATAATATCGTATCGTGGCGTAAGTATCGTGATGATATCGTATCGGGAGGCATCTGGTGACTCCCACCCCTAATTTTAATTATGTTTTTATATTTTTTTATAACACTTGCCAGGACATAAACAGAAATAAAAGGCTAAAGCAACGACCATAAAGTGTAATTCTGGTCTGATCATGAGTCTAACTGATTTCCAACAAGACAAAATGGCACAAGTCAAAGGGAGACAAGGACTATTTATACATGAGGTAGGGGGAAAACATGTTTAACCAATCAGGGGTGGGGTAGACAATCACAGTGGCGGGAAATTCACACAAAGGGAGGTCTGAAACAACGGGGAAAGTGACTACAAAATAAAACAGGAAGTGCACAAACAACAAGAACAAGACTAGACATGAGTGACTTAAACAAGACAAGACAAAACAGCATGTAGCATGAGAATTACTAGAATTGTTGGGACTTTATAAATTATAGAGTCTGGTCTAGACCTACCCTACAGTATCTGGAGATAACTCTTGTTATGAATTGATACCGTAAATAAAATAAAATTGAATTGTAGTCATAAATAATCTGGTGCTCCCATGGTGATTTATTGTATTAGGCTGTTGTTGAGTTTCTCTACTGTCTTTAATGTATAGCTATTTTAAAAAAAGGGTCCATCTAGGGACGTGCATTTAAAATTAGCTCAGGCTAAAATGTGTGTGTATGTGCTGTGATGTGTGGCATAAGTCTATTTAACATACTTTTCCCTACACATTAAGAAAGGTATGTTACACACAAATACCCCAGATATAAAAGTAAAAACATGTATCTACAAGTGAAAAACACCAATAAGTTTCAACATCTTTAATGAATACACTGATTTGCATAATGATATTAGAAGCTGCCATTCCAATAGGTCTAAAGAATTAAGCTGTTCTGTACCAGAGCAAAATAAGTTGTGACAACGCAAGATAATACTGTAACAAAAAAGCTTTGGATATCTTGTGCTGAACTAATGCATGTATGAGCTTGCCCTCATCTGAATGTATTTGACTTTGTGTGACCTGTCTCAGTATAGAACCATACAGTAGATTACAGTGAGTTCCATGTCATAAACTCTGCAGATGTTAAGCACAGTTGTGTGTGAATGTGTGTGTGAAGGGGATAAGGTTAAGGCTATGCGTGGAGTTGTTGGGTGGTTTTGGTATGAGATGGCCGTGGGAAGGGGTGTGGAAAGGGAGAGAAACCAGAAAATGACTGTTAATTCAAAGTTTGTTTAGCTCTCCATTTCCGCTGCTTCCATTCGCCTTGCTCATCAGTCCCTGTGCAGATCCAAGGCGACAGCAGAGGAAACTCAGCTTCTTGGCGTGCAATCTTCTGACGATGACGGGGACCGAGCTCAAGTTCCAAGAATGAAATGTTGTTGATGTATGTTGACAAAAAAAAAACAATGTTCCACCACAGGACATAACTGGGCTCAGGAATGTGACAGACATGAATGTAGCTCACATCTTATCGTTTGATCAGACTCACGCTGTAAGATGTTTATATGCGTTGTCATTGTAGGTGAAAGGAAAACAATAGTTAACTTTGTCTTTGTGCCAGCTGCTTTTGCCCTGTGGCGACGCTAACGGCTATCAATGGCATTTTCTTTGTGATTAATTTGATGACAAAATGAGTTTTTACAGAAAGCATTTAGGGGAAATTATACTGCTGATGATAAGGAAGTGGATAAGGGTCACAGAGGATAATAATAATAATTATAATTATAATGTATGCTTTACATTACATTACATGTATATGAGTTCTGGGACTAAAGTCTATATTGTGAGATTAAACTCATTAAAACTCACTCACTAAATTGTGACTTTAAAAATCAGAACTCAAATGCATTTTTTACATTGGCCCTAATCCTCCTCTGTAAAATGAATAATGTATGGGATTTTTCTCCCGTGGCTATTTTTAAGTAAACCTGCACTTCATACGTAAAAGGATTAGGGCCACATGTTAAAATTGTATTTGAGTTCTGAGTCCGAGATTAAAGTCGGCATTCTGAGAATAGATTTTGAATTCTAAAGTCAGATTATGACTTTAATCTAAGAACTCAAAAACTGTATCCACATTGGCCCTAATCCACATTGGCCCGTACCATGATCTACGTATCATTTGGGATTTCTACTCTTTCGCCCATTGCCATAAAACAGAGTCCATTCTCTTGAACGTTACTGCATTGTGTAAGATTGGTGTCAAATATCAAAGCTTGACATTTCTCGCAGGACGTGCGTGACTCACAAGCTATTGTTTTTTCTATTGCAACATTACGGTGAACGCGCTCATCCATTACAATATTAATAGTTTATTGGAAAACAATTTCATCTCTCAGCCACTGGTCGGTATGACACATCCTCATCACGAGAGAAAGCAAAGTGTTGCATGCTTGTGTTCCAGTTGATTTCTCTGTTTGAATCACAGGGCCTAATGTTAGGGGTTAGAGATAGTCATTTTGTAATTGCTGTTTCCATAGCTTTAGGGTTGGCACCCAGACACCTCATGCGCTGCCCTTTAGCTGGATGGAACTCATTTATACAGTACACGTGATGAACAGTGGCAATAACAGTCACAATAAAGATAATGGAACAGTGACTAAAAAAATGGTAGTCGTAGTAGTCGTCGTAGTGCATGTCATAGCAGGGCGCTGCAGGGTGTTACAGTATGTAGCATTTAAAGTGTTCAAGTGCTAGCATTACATTAGATTTCTTTGGAAAATAATATATCCTTCAGGGATTTTCCTCTATTGCACACAAAGTGTCACACTTGTTCTCACATTTCCTGTGGAGCTGAACGGACTGCGAAATGAACTTTGCTCAACCAGTGGACCTTAACTAACTAGACAGAAAATCATGATGTTCCAGTCCCAGGGCAGATTGTTACCATGACACCATGGAGATGCTGGATCCAACTTTTTGTCTAACTAATGTCTGAGTAGTACATAAATCAAAGAAACATGAAGGTATGCAGTTTAAGTTGTACTCGCCACACTGCAGTTTTACTCTAACTGCTTCTCACTGTCGCATTAATCTTTAAAAACAAGTCATTTCATATATTATTTCTCATGCACTGGAATTTGTATGTATTCCACGTATTTAGTTCTATAGTGTGTCCGTGGACAGCTTGTTTTCAGTTTCACAGATCTTAAACTAAAACGTAGCCTCAGCACATCTTTTATGTTCAATCAGTGCCAAGTCAAAGGTTAAAGGGATGCTTGGGAGTAGTTTCACCCTAGGGTCCTTTGCACCATACCGCGGCCGGTGGCCCCACTCGTGGAAAAGCGTTCCTTTTCAGCTCTACACTTGTTTTTGGGTCTTTGGCTTTACTAGGATAATGGACTTCGTCTTCATCGAAATGTCTGCTACAGACATGGTAGCGCTTCTTCGTGATGTCCATTTTGAGAACGACTTGCCACTGTTGTTGTAGCTTCGGGTCATTGTAGTGAAACGGCAGATCATGGGGGTGGCAGTAGGGTGGTAGGGAGTTGGGTTGGGAGGGTCGCGGTTCAAGTCCTCATTCGGATCAAAGTATGGTGGTGGACTGGTAGGTGGAGAGGTGCCAGTTCACCTCCTGGGCACTGCCAAGGTGCTCTTGAGCAAGGCACCGAACCCCTAACTGCTCGGGATGCCTTTCCATGGGCAGCCCCCTACTCTGACATCTCTCCATTAGTGCTTGTATAGGTACTGAGCATGTGTGTGTAATTCAGGCCTGTGTGTCCTCGAGTGTAAATTGTAATTTCCCCTTGTGTGGGGTTAATAAAGTATACATTATTATTATTATTATTATGGAAGGTCTCTGGACTGAGCCTTTTAGCTGTTATACTGCCGCCGGGGGGGGGGATACAATTGGGCGGCATCTTGTCCTATCTTTTAACTCACGCTGCAGTAGAAAAGCTTTTTCGCTGAATTTTGAAAGTTTTATACATGCGTGAATGTTCAGGTCAACACTTCATATATCCTCCAGTTACCAATACATTTCTATGGAGTGTTTAATTAGTTTTTCCCTTGTGAGTTTTGCAAAGGACTTTTACGGATTTTTCCCAATTCAGGGACCCTGGGGTGAAATTACTCCGAAACATCCCTATAACCCTCATGTTGTCCTCATGTTGTCCTCGGGTCAAACTGGCCCGTTTTCCTATATCAATGTTCTTTTTAACTACCTAAAATAACATGATTGATTCCACACAACGCTCGTGGGCAAGTACAAATCTCTACTTTCATTAATGTTGGGGTGTCTTATAGTATTTGGAGGTTGTTTCAAAAGTATTAAGTATTAGTTGACATATTCCAGTCTGTGATTATCCATCAAGATACATTCCTTAAATTTAAGCTAAATAATTCCTAATTTCTGCCTTTCTTACTCAAACATTAGGTAGAATTTCTTATAAATGAGGTTTATTGACCATAAATTCCAAAAATAACTGTAAAACTAAAGTTAATAAGTCAGTGTTACGTAGTGTTGAAAATGTAAAAAAAAAGTGTCAAAAGTCTTGAAAAAAGGGACAAAAACGTATGAAAAAGTGAAAAACATCGATAAAAAGCGCGAAAGTGTTGATTTTCAATTTTGACGGGAAGACGCCGTGAGGGTTAAAATAATATGAAAACATCCAGGAGAAGAACCGCATGAACCGCTGTCAAGATATGAAAATAGACCGTATAATAAAACATCTTCAGTAACAACTGTATAAAGCAACGCAGCAAATGTTCTTCTTCTTCATCTCCTATTAAAGCGTCATGGTCAGTTCATGTTGTCCTCATGTTGTCCTCATGTTGTCTTCATGTTGTCTTCATGTTGTCTTCATGCTGTCCTCATATTGTCCTCATGTTGTCCTCATGCTGTCCTCATGTTGTCCCCATGTTGTCCCTATATTGTCCTCATGCTGTCCTCATGTTGTCTCCATGTTGTCCCCATGTTGTCCCCATGTTGTCCTCATGTTGTCCCATGTTGTCCCCATGTTGTCCCCATGTTGTCCTCATGTTGTCCTCATGTTGTCCCCATGTTGTCCTCATGTTGTCCCCATGTTGTTCCCATGTTGTCCTCATGTTGTCCTCATGTTGTCCCCATGTTGCCCTCATGTTGTCCTCATGCTGTCCTCATGTTGCCCTCATGTTGTCCCCATGTTGCCCTCATGTTGTCCTCATGTTGTCCCATGTTGTTCCCATGTTGCCCTCATGTTGTCTTCATGTTGCCCTCATGTTGTCCTCATGCTGTCCTCATGTTGCCCTCATGTTGTCCCCATGTTGTCCCCATGTTGTCCTCATGTTGTCCTCATGTTGTCCCCATGTTGCCCTCATGTTGTCCTCATGTTGTCTTCATGTTGTCCCCATGTTGCCTCATGTTGTCCTCATGCTGTCCTCATGTTGTCCTCATGGAGCAGCTAAAATCAGCCGTGCTCTCCTCATGTAATGACAGTGTAGATGATGAGAAGCTGTTTTGCAGCCCAGTGCTTAGTCAAGCCCCTGATGACAGACGCTGCTGTGTGTATGTGTTTTGTGTGTGTGTGTGTGTGTGTGTGTGTGTGTGTGTGTGTGTGTGTGTGGTGGGGGGCAACCTCAAATTAAAGCTAATCCCTAAATGTTATTTCATGAGATTACCCTTCTGAGGAGCCTGCTATATACAGTTCTCGCCGCGCTACCTCATCCCACAAGCAGTGAACAAGCAATCTATTCTTCTGTCTGTTTATTTTTAAGCGTGCACGGAGCTCACAATGGTTGTTTTGTCGGACAAAAATCAAGGCAGCTGTATTTCGATAAGAGATGATGATTGGGTCTCAGGTTTCTCGGGGGGGGGGGTGGGGACTTTATTTACAACATGTCGTCACCGGACTGGAAAACTTGATTCAGGCTTTACTTTTGACGTCAAGTAGTCTTATTTTTGTTGTTGTTGTTGTTGAAAGGAGAGAATAGTCTTTGCAGTTGATTCAGTAGAAATCTTATTTAATATTTGTTGATTTAGGGTTTGACTCAGTCATATTTTGGAGGATTGTTCCACAAAGTTAGAAAAAACCCCAATCAGTCACGGTCTTGTCTGAAGCAAACACTGGTTTCTTCACACACACACACACACACATAGGGAAAATGTCACATTCACATTTTATTGATTAAACTGGCACTCTTTGACTAATCATCTTTAAGCCCCTAATTTTTTTGTCTGCTACACAATGACATCAGGTGGGGGAGGGGCACAGGGTTTGTCAGTTGATCTATCATTGTCCTTTGGGATAGCTTAGACTTAACTTGTTCTGGCTTAACTGTCTTCAGTTGTGATGTGACTAACCAAATACTCCTCCACTTGTTTCCATACAGTAGCTTTGGATTACTAACCCAAAATATTGAAAGACATAACTAGACCAATCACACTGCATTGGCAAAAGAAAAAAGTATTCGGCTAGGGAAAAGCAAAGAGAGCGATTTTGCAACTGCTGCAGAAAGCAGAGCAAATTGGATCAAATGGTCAAAAGTCATTAAAATTAAATATCATTTAGCCCTTTTAGACCGTTTGTCTGGTACACGATATAAAATCCTCTATTCCAGACTGAAACAACACAAAAACAAAAATGATTTTAACCCTCATGTTGTCCTCATGTTGTCCTCATGTTGTCTTCATGTTGCCGTTGTGTTGTCCTCATGTTGTCCTCATGTTGTCCTCATGTTGTCCTCATGTTGCCCTCATGTTGTCTTCATGTTGCCGTTGTGTTGTCCTCATGTTGTCCTCATGTTGTCCTCATGTTGTCCTCATGTTGCCCTCATGTTGTCTTCATGTTGCCCTTGTGTTGTTCTCGTGTTGCCCTCATTTTGTCCTCATGTTGTCCTCATGTTGTCCTCATGTTGCCCTCATGTTGCCCTCATGTTGTCCTCAGGTTGTCCTCATGTTGTCCTCATGTTGCCCTCATGTTGCCCTCATGTTGCCCTCAAATTTTCCTCATGTTGTCCTCATGTTGTCCTCATGTTGCCCTCATGTTGTCCTCATGTTGTCCTCATTTTGTCCTCATGTTGTCCTCATGTTGCCCTCATGTTGCCATCATGTTGTCCTCGTGTTGCCCTCAAATTTTCTTCATTTTGCCCTCATGTTGTCCTCATGTTGTCCTCATGTTGCCCTCATGTTGTCCTCATGTTGTCTTCATGTTGTCCTCATGTTGCCCTCATGTTGCCCTCATGTTGTCCTCATGTTGCCATCATGTTGTCCTCGTGTTGCCCTCAAATTTTCTTCATGTTGCCCTCATGTTGTCCTCATGTTGTCCTCATGTTGTCCTCATGTTGCCCTCATGTTGTCCTCATGTTGTCCTCATGTTGCCCTCATGTTGTCCTCATGTTGCCCTCATGTTGTCCTCATGTCGCCCTCATGTTGTCCTCACGTTGCCCTCACGTTGTCCCCATGTTGTCTTCATGTTGTCCTCATGTTGTCTTCATGTTGTCCTCATGTTGTCCTCATGTCGCCCTCATGTTGTCCTCACGTTGCCCTCACGTTGTCCCCATGTTGTCTTCATGTTGTCCTCATGTTGTCCTCATGTTGTCCTCATGTTGTCTTCATGTTGTCCTCATGTTGTCCTCATGTTGTCCTCATGTTGTCCTATATCAATGTTCTTTTTAATTCCCCAAAATAACATGATTGATTCCACACAACGCTCTTTGCCAAGTACAAATCTCTACTTTCATTAATTTTGGGGCGTCTTATTCAATTTTATAGCATTTAAAAACAAATTGAAGTGTTTTTGAAATAGTATTGAGAGTAAAAGTTGACATATTCCAGTCTGTGATTATCCATCAACATCCATTCCTTTAATTTTATTCTCCATAATTCCTAATTTCTGCTTTTCTAACTCAAACATTAGGTAGAATTTCCTATAAATGAGGTTTATTGACCATAAAATAACTTTAAACTGCCTGTCTGTCTATTAAAAAAGAAAAACTGTAGGGAAATGTATTGTTTGACATACGTAACCTGTACTGTGCAATTCCTTCAATAAAAATAAAGATAAAAAATAATAATAATAATAATAGCGTGCTGTATTGCTGAAATTCATTAATAAAGGGCAGGAAAGTTGGCTTGGTTCCTGACCATTTTTGCTTCTGGATATGGCATTTTCCAAAACTAATAATTAGTTGTATAATACACATCAGGCTATTTTCAATCTTATCTTGCCAAACATATAGCATCCCACGTTGAGGTAGCTTGTCTGACCTTTCTCACGCTGCTCTGCCGACACCTCAAAACTGCCGTGTCATTGTATAATAGCATGACACAGTTTATCACTCATGCCACCACTTCAGACCTCCCACTGGGGCCAGCCATGCACAGAGTGTGTCTCCCTCCCCATAGCTGGGGGTTTATTCATGGTCCCCTAAGGAGGGATCACACTAATGCAGCCCCCTCACGTAGCCAGCGCTACATTAAAGAAGTATTCAGATCATTTACTTGAGTAAAAGTACTAATACCACACTGTAAAAACACTATGTTACAAATAAAAGTCCTGCATTGAAAATGTTACTTAAGTTAAAGTCTGTACTGGAAGTATCATCAGAAAATTGTACTAAAAGTATTCAAAGTAAAAGTACTCCTCACATTTTAGAAATTGGAAACGATCCAAACAACATTTCAGCTGTAAATGTATGACTATATTGTTGGGTAGTTTAATTCATATTAAAACGTGTTTTATAAAAGTCATGTGCAAAAATCTGATTTTCTAAAGTAACTAGTAAAGCTGTCCAATAAAAGTAGAATATTTCTCTCTGAAATGTAGCGGAGTAGAAGTACAAAGTGGCATTAAAAGAAAAAAACTCAAGTAAAGTACAAGTACCTCAACAGTGGTTGAGTAAATGTACTTATTTTCCGCTTCTGCTCATAACAACAGTCCAGCCCCCGGTGCAGGTGTGCGACCCAATCTCCTGCGTCTCTCACGCCGTACACGTCATTCCTCCATGCTCCCCCGCCCCAAGCTATGTCTGTCTCGCTCCCTTCCTCATCAGATCCCCATGGAACAGATTTGGAACTGTCCATTACTCAGCGAGAGGCCGCAGGGTCCTGCCTGCTGATCCCTGTAAAGCCTTTCCTGGCCGCTGCCCGCCGCCAGGCTGCAGACGCGTCGCTACGTCACGCCCGGCAGACAGCTGTCACAACATTCATCAACAGCTCAGGGACGTGTGTCATTCCACACAGTGAGTTGATTGCTCAAGGTGGATGCACTGCACATAATGGCATGTTAGTATTGTTAACGTATGGAAGCGGACTGCCTGTACAGACGTATTGCTGTGAAACGCAGATTTACGGTTCTGTCATTAACCCTTGCATATTACTATTTGCATGATACAATATTTTTATTCCACCAATTTACAGCTTTTACTGTATATTTGCTCTTCAAAACATCCAGTGATGTTTTCGGCAACAATCATTCACTGCCACATAGGACATGATTTTCTTTCAGAATAGATTTAACTCTATAATCTACTAATTCAAGGAAATATAAAGATGATTTTTGACAAAATTTTTTGGAGAAGCTTCTTTAATGTCTTACTAAGTGAAAGTACTTTTAGCTGCTTGAACATAACCATAACGCGATGTCACTGATGAGTTGGGTAGTGAAGCATTTAGCACTGAATAAGTATGACAGACCAATGGACATTGCAAAAGGAAATTTAAAGGTCCCCATATTATGTTCATTATCATGTTCATGCTTGTATTTTGTATTTTAACTACATGTTTACATGATTTAAGGTTCAAAAAACACATTATATTCTGTTCTACCTGAAAATACCTGTATTCAGCCTTCTGTCTGTCAGAGGATAAATTCAAAGTTCACCGACAAAGCAGCTGGAAATGGCGTCACCTTGTGTAATGTTTACAATGCACGCCATTGACAAAAGGTCTGGCAACCCAGCCCAGTCTCATGGCCCAGTTCATGAAATCTATTGATTCCTGAACAGGGACCCGATTTTCTCCTTTTGTTCGTGGTGGTGAGCACGAATTTTAAACTAATGTATTTCAATGGGAAGCACCTTTCAGGATGACAGAATGATTACGGTAGCGAGTAGTATTGGGGTGGGGGGGGTGTGGATGGGTCAAACAACACAGGACTTTCACCCAGAGTCCGGGAATCACGTCCCGCGTGTGGCAGTTCCTTTCCCCATTGTTCTTTTCCTAACAACCGTCCCGTTGTTTTTGCGGCGGCCCGTCCGCTGGCGTGTGGCGTTTCATTTCCCTGTTGTAAATGTCCCTAAGAGACCACGGATCGTGTCCCAGTGGCCATTGTTGTCACCGTCTACAGCGTTTGGAATTTTTTTTAGCCTTTGTAGCGTCGCCCTGAGACCGCGGATCGTGTACCGGCGGCCTCCTTTCCCGGTTGTCCTTTTCCTAACCACTATCCTGTTGTTGTAGCGCGTCCCACGTGTGGCAGCCCGTCCGTGCATATGGCGTTTCATTTCCCCGCCGTTGCGTCCTAGAGAGACCTCAGTGGTGACCACCGCGAGTTAAACAAGAAAATCGTGTTACTGTTGACGTCATTTCACGAACTGCTGAGAGCAGGTTGGGCAATGAGAGTAGTTTAGTAAACGCGGCCCACACGTGCAAAATTGAAATCATTATCCTAGTTATTATGTGGCAGATAAACCGGGCAACCCCTGCCCCCTGCCCCACTGAAGAAATCTGGGGTTTGTTTCTACAAGGATGTCTAAACTGAGGATGGAAAGAACTGTACTGGTGCATTATAAATCCATTTATACTTTTCAAACACTTGATATTGAAAAAAATAACATTTAGATGTGAAAAAGACTTTATCAGACTAGTCCTGTTGGACAAGTCCTCACCTGAAGCCTTTTCTCTCAGCAAAGTAATGACATGACATTTTTCATTGAATTTCATAGACTATAAATCGGACATTTGAGTAGATTGTCCACTTATGTTCTCAGGAACAGGTAATATTCTTCATCCTGTTTATCAGTCACACACTCACACACTGTCCTATCAAGTTCTAGGAAACAGTCAGACGTTTTCAGAGCACCCCAACATTTTGCTGACACTTGTGGTTCTAGGTTCGCTTCTGCAGTGAAAACTTTCCACTTGTTTTCACTTGTAGGGAATTTACTTCCTCATGGCAGCAAAACATGTAGCACGAGCCCTCTATACTCCCACAGGTTAAACTGGGCTGACTAGCTCTAAAGAACACAGTATGATGTCTAAAGGACATACTAGAAAATAGCGTTAACATGCGGAAACTCGCTAGCTTAGCAACATTAAGGCAACAAACAATCCTTAATGCAACACTCTCTTAATCTAATTCCAATTCCATTGAAAGAGAACAGTATTTAGTCCACAAATATAGTCTGGCCCCACTTTTTAACTTTTTAAGTGTATTTTCATTTTGCTGTATCTGCTGTATTTTTGTGATGTTACTTACGCTGTGCTCTGTACACTGGACATGTGAAAGTCTGGAAATGTCGGTCACCAATGACTACTGTTGGTCTTCTAGCCCTCTTGTATTCAGTATTGTATCCATCGTCTTCTGTGTTGTATGCCAATGTTGTTTTCATTGTTGGATTGCCTTGCTGTAAAACCAATTGCCCTCAGGGGACAAAATAAAGTTGAAAAATGAAGTTGCGTCTTCTACATTGGACAGTTTTGCACATTCAGTGAGAAGGGACAGACAGGCACTCTGGTCCAGCAAATATCAATTAACATAAGTCAAATATCACTGAACTTGCAAGACAGAACTTACAACCATTGATTAGTGGATTCAGGTGCACTAATTCAAGCGTAGAACAATGAGGGTACTTGAGGAATAATAGCCGCTGATCTTCAAAGTAGCTTGACGGTTTGATTCCTTAGTCTGTACTTTGCCTGTGTCACAACACAGTGAGGCGTTGTGGGCAAAGTGAAGACATCCAGCTGGATCTGACGACCCATAGAATCAACACAAAACCCGTAAGAAGGGGATGAAAGAGGGGTTTTATCCCTTCCTTAGAATGTCCGTTGACAACACATACAAGATCCTTAAGTGTGTGTTAGATGCGGGTAAGGAGGGTAGGTTATTATTTTACCCCCCACCACATTGTTCATACACTTCAGAGCTCTCCGTTTGGATCATAATAGCAAGGGATGGGAAGGATACGGGTATGAAAGACTTGTGTAGCTTAGTGGAAGGGGCGTGATCTTGGGGTTTAATTCACATTGGAGACATTCAAAAGAATTGTGCTTTAAAATGATTAGAGATTATTCATAAACAGAACACAGTACATTTTCCATTGAGAAATGTGTGATGAGCAGGGGCGACTTTAGAAACTTTTGAATGTGGCGGAGGGAGAAGCCTTAAAGTGCCCATATTGTGAAAAACAAAAATCACTTTTTCTGGGGTGTGTCTCTGGTGCTTCCACACGCATACAAACTTGGAAAAAAACTACCCATGGTGTTTTCTTGAGATCCGGTTTCTGAGTGTCCTCTGTCTTCAGTCTCCAGGTGAGCTGTTCAACATCTGCATGGTTTTCTGCATCACTAGAGACGAGGTGGCTAACCATAGCATGCTAGCTTGTTCGCAATGGCCAAACACTACTCCAACAGCCACTAGTTGACCAGAATCTCCAATAGAACTACTTCCTGTCCCTGTTGTGCAGGTTTTCCACAAGTGGCCCTGGTCTAGAAGAAGTCTCCCAGCTGATCCTGCCTTGGACTGACCAAAGCTGGAGAAAGAGTTATCTAGCTGATGGGATCTTACTGAGCTACTGAGCATGTGCAGCTCCCAACAAAGATAGGATAGAAGTGAGATGTCTCACTCTGGAGCTAAAACAGAGACCTGAACACAGGGTGACAACAGGATCTGCAGCAATGTGCAGTACAACAAAAAATAGTGTGTGTAATCCTATTCTGGTACAACCTCAAAATACAATTATGAACCTGAAAATGAGAACAATATGGGACCTTTAAAGAAGGCAAACGCATTTGTAGAATGAGTAAAAATGTGGCAGGGGGTCCAGAGGCCCTGGGCCTGTACTGGCAGGCTTGTTCAGTAATCCATCCACCTACCTATCACCTTTTGACCAGGGAGGGGCCACCAAGGGGAGCCAATCAGATTTCAGGGGGCTGTGCCACCCTCTGGCCACTTCCCTGATCCGATTTTCAGAATTAAAGCTTTTACACAAACTGTTTAGCTCAATTTTTTATTTTTATTCTTTCTCTTTATTCCTCACCGTCTCACTTCCTGATCATTTCACAGCCGTGCTCTCTGTAGATTCCCTTCAAGTATTGGTTTTCATGTGTCTTGTTAAATCTGTCAAATTAGATTTCAACAGATATGAAAAGAGCTTGCATTGAAATACAAGTGCACCTAATTTGGTTCTCAGCTTGGAAGATTAATTTGTGACACTTAGAAATCAGTCAAAAAATGAGCCTAAATATGAGTCATATTGTTTGGTGTAGAATGTCCCACCCGGCTGCTCATCCTCCCTTTCAGGCTTGTAAGAAAGCTGTGATGTTTTTCAAGCCGTCACTGGCTCGCCAGGCAGCGATCCCGCCTTTCATTAGATGGCAGGGAAACCTCAGCAAACACGATGCTGAGAGCTCCAGCTTGCACGATGACCTGTTCTTGTTGATACAATCCCTCACATGTGGTTTGGCCATTGTAGCACATTTGGTTAACCAATAAAGACCAGATCTAGGTTAGATACAAAGATGACATGTAGATTACATGCTTTGGTTGCTGTTCTAATTTGACTCACTACATTGTCATTGGTTTGTTAACATGACAAATCCTAAAAAATGGTATAATTTTCAACCTGTCATTATTGTATCTCAGAGGTTTTAAAATAGGTTTCCTGTCATGCTTTGTGCACCCAAAAGTGTGTTTTTCTCATGGAATACAGCAAGTATTCACAGCAAGGGTAGAATAATTTTATTTGTTTAGAAATTGGGTCTTGTTTGCACCCTTCCTGTGGCGATAGTAGCAGTATTAGACCTTTCAGAGGAAATTTCAGAAAAAGTGTATTTAATAAGATTAACCATAGCTGCATTCCACTTAGGTCCTAGTATTGTGCATGTTGGCTGGAATAGCATACAGGGACTCAGCATGGTGACTGAGTCATTTTACTGTCAATAATTCTACCTGTGCTGTTCTTGCTATTATAAATCAAATGTCTGCTGTTAAAAAGGTCTACTGTTGAGATCTGGGAACACAGAAACATCGCTAAATGACGCAAAAAAAGCACGAGCAGTCAGAAGATCAGATAGCTTGTAGTAAAAAGCCGGGCTGTGAAAGGGAAAATGCACAGCACATTTAAAATGTGATCACAGTTTGCCATGCATGTACTAAAATAACTTTCAATTCCAATGAAACTTCACTTAATATGTTTTCCTATGCTGTCTGCACTTGTGGGTCAATGGAGCATGTGTCTAGAGGCAGCGGACTTACTGCCACTGCCCCGCGTGCATTTAGTTATGACAATGCAAAGTCATTTTGGAGTGTAACACATGCCAGCAGTGGTCAACCAATTTGCAGCTTCCGGTTCGGCAGTTAGGGGAAATTTAAGGGAAACTTTGAGCTTTAAGCAATTGACCACATTAGACCAGGTCCAGATCCAAAACCACTATACCTAGACTTGTCAAATCTGGACCAGATTATCCCAGAGAGGCTAAAGAGTCTTACAAACACAGACGCTTTGTTGGTTTTGCAGTTTAACTAGCAAAGCTTCAGCTGTCCATGCCCGCTCTGCATCAGTCAAGTTGTATTTCTCTGCATGTTTAGTAGTAGTAGTAGTAGTAGTAGTAGTAATAGTAGTAGTAGTAGTACTGACAATTCAAATTATAATCCTTTAACACAGCGATCTGTTCTCCGCAACCTAAGCACAAGGCTTTACCTTTGACTTCAATAAATAAATACTTAGGAATCCATGTCTGGTTAAAAACTCGGCGGTCTCTATCGACCTTAATTGTTTTCCCATGTGCTAACATTTTTGAGGGATAACAGCTCATTTGCGTCCATGCTAATGTCTCACATCTCACCAACACATTACAGTTCTTCTACTTTTATTCAATTGCGACTTGCAACCAGAGAAGAAGAAGCTGTATACGTTCACAGAAAAAAAGCACCAACAAAACACAGTTGCCCTTCAAAATATAAGCAATGCAGTTGTATTCCATGCATGAAATACTCTTATTTACGTTTGATTGCTAACTTCCCATTGACCTCACGCAGGCCGGTTAGGGCCTCCCAAAGGGCCAGATGGGGCCCGGGGGCCGTACATTGCCCAGGTCTGGTCTAAATGGTTGGTTTTTTTCCAACCTGCTTGTACCTCTTCATTCTAGTAATGTTGCCATGTTCCCAGATGTCGTCAGTTGCTTTGGTAGGCTATTAGAGTGTGAAGTTAACATTTTTTTTGCTACCAGTGATTGTATGTAATACAGGCTTTTACCAGCCAATTTTCTTTTATTTTGATGACTCTGGGTCCTTAATTGCTTCTGATTTCAAGCTTTTAGTCCCCAATTCAAAAGGATTTAGCTTTGCTTTCTCTGAGCCATATGACAGCCCCTGCAGAACATTTGTGATCACGAACCTTGTCCTTTGGTTGCCAGCTGTCCACTTGGTATTGAAACGTCTCATTCCCTCCGTCTTCACCCCAGCAAATTGCCGTCCAATTTTTGATCCAAATCCAAGGAAAAGTCAGACTGGATTGAAATTTGAAAGACTAGTGTTTAAAAAAACAACAACTAATTAAATCAATTCACACTGGCTACCTGCCAACGTTGCAGGTTTCCCGGCAATCACCATTACAGTAAATGGTTGGCTTTTCATTTCAGGCCCTGTGTGTTAATATGAATGTTGACTTCCAAAATTTAAAAGACTATCACTCACACATTAAATAAAAGAAAATAAAACACATAGGAGAAGGATAACAAGACAAAAACAAATATATTAGGTGATATAACCTGAAGTGACAACAGGTATTCTAAATGTTGTTTTCTTCACTGGCCTTCTTACAGACATGCAAACCAATGGAATTCCACTAATTAGTAGAGCCTTGTCTTCCATCCATCCATCCATCTTCATCCTCTTATCCGGTATCGGGTCGCGGGGGCAGCAGCTCCAGCAGGGGACCCCAAACTTCCCTTCCCCGAGCCACATCAACCAGCTCCGACTGGGGGATCCCGAGGCGTTCCCAGGCCAGGTTGGAGATATAATCCCTCCACCTAGTCCTGGGTCTTCCCCAAGGTCTCCTCCCAGCTGGACGTGCCTGGACCACCTCCCTAGGGAGGCGCCCAGGAGGCATCCTCACCAGATGCCAGAACCACCTCAACTGGCTCCTTTCGACGACGTCTTGTTCTGCCATATTTGATTGCTAAACATTTGCACAAGCCTTTGTGTGGTTGAGGACCAATTGTCTGAATCCATGAGTGCACCCCATCAGTGAGAAGGCCTATGTTTACATGCACATAATGTTCCTGTTTTTGCCTTTATTTCCGAAAAAGACCTGTGAGACCAGTGAAGATTCACACCACTATAATATAATGCCACAAAAAACTTGAAACAAGAATTTCAAAACAGGCTTTGTTCAATGTTTAGATTTCTGTAATGGAAATGTATAAATTAAGCACAACCTATTTACCAAGATAATACTTCATTTGCACATTTATTCCAAAAAGTAAGAAAATACTCTGCTATTTATTAATTGCTTCTGTCACGTTGATCAACATGTATTACATATAATGGGTCTTTGTTGAATAGTCGACCCCCAAAAAAAAAACACACAACATTTAAGAATTAGCTCATAGCATAAGTCTTTATATGCAAAATGGTTGAACAAGTTGTCATAATATGTCAAGCATATTTCTATATATTTCCATAAGACCTTTTTTTTGTAAATCTTCCTGAATTGGTAAATTGCTCCCAAGTGCATCTCATGAACTGTCAACTGGCAAGTATATATATATATATATATATATATATATATATATATATATCCAGAGCACAACACAATGTTACAATGTCTGACACTGGAAGGACACGGAATTGGACGGGGTCAACAGCCAGAGAGAAGAAGAAGAAGAGGAAGAGGTGCGAGGCTGCGTGGCGGAGGAGTTGGGAGGCAGAACAGAGGAAGAGGCAGAAGAGGCCGAGGCCATTTGTGTGTTCCTGATGAGATAAGACTACACTAGACCACGTTCTCAATAATGGGCTCACAATAGCCGAGGCTGGTTTAAGGGTGCAGCCAAATGTTTGGAGAACAACTGTGTCCTCAGTCATCCAGACAGGATGAACAGGTATGAAATCTAACAACAGGCACTGTACTGTATTACTGGATACTTTCTGTAATGCTGCATACAATATTTGAGTATTCCACATGCATTTTACAATATACAGTAAGTATACTTAACAGAATACAGTGACATTTTATCTTACTCAATTTGGAATTTTTGTATTACAATACTTTTTCCACGTAGACAACTTAACAGGGGTGGCAGAAGGCCACCTGAACAAGGAGGCCATTTTCACTATGGAGATAACGAGTGCCCTTATAGAGGAGAACATCTTTGAAAACATCCATGTCAGGAGGTGTAGATAGACTGCACTGTAATTCCTACAGTACATGCATGCACGTACAGTTTTCCCTAAGGAGATTCTTCTATGTTCACATTTCTATTATTATTTTTTTTTTCTTTGTGCTATGCAATGCTGTCTTTTCCTTTCTGGGCTGCAACGGCATGGTCTGTCAACCACGGACAGTACAAACAGTTAAAGCGTAAATGTGAGTCTTGTCCAGTTTCTTGGAATCAAACTCCCACATACATTAAGGTGTACCCTACAATTGACATTAATTGTCATCAAAACTCTAGCCATAGTTTAAATCAGAGCCTCCCTCTAGAGGACAATATGACTAAGCAGTTTGACTCTTATCCGAATGACATAAGGACTTTCAGATGGCACTGCTATTTTCACTGACACAGATATTTACTTGAGGGATGAACTAAGTATTTTGAGCAGGAGACTGGCTTTTCCAGGTAATCCACAGGGTTTTGCTACTTGTATGAATTGGTTTGAGAAATGCACATACTGTTATGGTTTTGGTGTTTTGGTCCTATTTTGGTAGTCTGTTTTTCTCTTTTGAATTATGTGTTGCACCTGTTCCCCAGGCCTAGTGTCACCTGTTCCTTGTTTTCTCATTTGCCCTGTATTTAGTCTCTGTGTTCACCTCGTCTGTTGTCAGATCATTGTGTGCTTGTTAGTCTTCCAGGTTCGTGCTAGTGTTCCTTTGCTTTCTATTTTATTTGATCTTTATCTTTGTATTAATCCTTGACTCCTTTTGTTTTTGTGCATTTTTTTAGCTCCATCCAACCATCCATCCATCCATCTTCATCCTCTTATCCGATATCGGGTTGCGGGGGCAGCAGCTCCAGTAGGGGACCCCAAACTTCCCTTTCCCGAGCCAAATTAACCAGCTCCGACTGGGGTATCCTGAGGCGTTCCAAGGCCAGGTTGGAGATATAATCCCTCCACCTAGTCCTGGGTCTTCCCCGAGGCCTCCTCCCAGCTGGACGTGCCTGGACCACCTCCCTAGGGAGGCCCCCAGGAGGCATCAGCTCTACTCCGAGCTCCTCTCGGATGACTGAGCTTCTCACCCACATTTCTTTGAGTTCTTTTCATTAAATCATCATAACCAGTCTCAGTTTCCGCCTCTGCATTTGGGCCCGCCACTCTCCACCCTCCAACTCTTACTGTTTTGCAATTCGAGAAATGTACCAAAGCAAAATTATTGGCCAAATGTGCCAAACCAATAAGTGCAGTCCATTTTGCATGAGTAAATAAAAAGCTCTGAGGAACCCGAGTGTAGGAAAAGGTAACTCAGGTCACATGTTTGGATTTGTCCATCTGCTGATGAGTGTCTGAATCCTCGAGGCCTCAGCAGTCATGACTCAGCAGCTGTAGCACCGCTGACTTGTCATTGATTACACCTCTACTCTAAATCATTTAAAGAGTTGTCTGGGTGACTGATGATTAGAAACGTGCTGAGTCACACTCGGGAGACTAACAGAGCTAAACAGTGAGCGCCCACGTTTTGAATGGCTCTGTTTCCCCATTCCAGGGATTTCCCGCATTTAATATCCTCCCTGACGTTTCATTAAATGTTTCTTTAGAGAGTTTGAAGGCTGGAACCAAGCCAACCAGCTACAGTACAAGATTAATCGGGACCATAGAACATTTGAAAGGGCAAAAAAGGCTCAAATACAAGACAGTGTAGAGAAAATGATCACTGCGTTCAGCGATAGCAGCTCACTTTAGCTGTGCGTAGGTCACTGTTATGCTTTAGGATTGTGGGTAGTGTAGTACTTCTCCATGACATAAAACATATTTTTCTCAAAACACGGTTGATTTCATACAGACTTCTAGCTTCTAGAGGAGCAGAAACCTTCGTTTCACAACCTCAGATGGGTTAGACATTGTGACTGGTAATCAAAATCATTCAGGGATTTTTACTTTTGGAACCACACTGTAGAGGTCTATAGCAGATCATTTTTTATAGGCTTAAAGGCAAAAGAGATGACATGTTATTGCATGTGCTTTTTCCAAACAGATATTTAGTTCAGTCTCAACAATTATTTATGTTGCAATGCCTTTGAGTTTTGGCACTGTAAGGCGGGTTTTCAGTATTGTCATATTGATTTCTCCATGAACTATAAACTGCAGGCTGATGTGTCAACAATAGGATTCGCTAGGTAACAGGAAGCGACATTAATTTGTTGCAACGAGGGAAACTCCCGTTGTTTGCACATGGTAACTAACGTATATAGTAATATTTTGCTTTTTTTCTTAACAAAGTCTTATCTGCCAAGAAAAACATAGTTGAAGGCCAGGTGATCGCTTCTTAGTGTTGTCAGGACAAGGATGGGCGGCAACGGTGCTGGCTGTGTGTACGTGTGTTAGTCTGCAAGCGTTTGAACCTGATGCATTATTGACAGGAGCGGGCCATGGTGCGGCGCAGTGAGCCATTGTTTTCCTTGACAGAGATTAGCGGCCCCCAGGGGCCCGTGCCACAAAGAGAGCTCTGTTACCCGCTAGAGTGCTTTATTGTGCCCCAAATTACCCGCGTGGAGAGGGAGGAAACAGCATGGCAAATATTGAGTATGCATAATGTCAATGAGCAAAATGACAGCTGCTGAGTCCAGAACTTCCACGCTGCAGGCAGCATTGCCAGAGGAGATGTGTCGGCTCTCAACTCAGAGTTTTTTTGCAATTTCTTAAATCATAAATCTAGAAAATGTAGTTCAAAATGTGTTCAGAATGTGTTTTTCTTTAGATCTTCATCCACGCTTGTGAAATGTATATGACATGCTTTGTTTCCTTACTTTGAATCTTGTGTTCAGAGACGCTTGTTTTATCACATCAGAATAAAAGGAACCACACTGTTTTGTGAGCTTTACTCCGTCTTTAAAAGCTCATTCTTTTCCATCCAAAACATGGGTAGAACTTTACATCCCCAAATTCCTCTAAGACGGCTCAAAACCTCTCGAAAAGGCGAATGGGGTCATGTTCACAAAGAGCAATAATCTTCTTTTCTCTGCGGCCTACAAACAAGCTTGTCAGTTGGCTTCATTGTCAACAGGGAACTGTTTTTTTTTTTTTTTTTTAAGTGTCAAGATCAAAAGGCTTGACTGACAAAGCACGCTTTTTATTATTGCAGTGGCAACCCATAAGCTTTTAATGTTGGAAATTACACTCATTAAGTACAAGCTGTACAAGCCTTGGATCTTGGCGGAGACTTTGAGGAGTTAACCACAAATCATAAAAACAAGCCCACAGCTGAGATAAAGAGGCTTGTATGTAAATATATGCTCTTTGTACCGGTAAGCAGTGTCTCTTATTGTTCCAAGCAGCATGGGCTTGATGACATTTAAAGAGATGGTGTCTTGGTTTGGAGTGAAGACAAACGAGTAAGCCTGAGAGACATTTGAATAAACCAACATTGGAAGAATTTAAAGTAAGAATACTATAAATAGTACCACTCAGCTAAATAGGACACAGTAGCTATGTTTCCATCCACACGGTTTTATCCGAATTAAGTGATATCAAATAAAAAAAATGCCTTCTGGAAACAGTAAAATTCAATTGAATTGAGGAAATCTGTGTTCGTCTCATTCGATTTTATCTTGATCGATATTTGGCTTATGGAAACGTTATTTGCCGAAAAAATAATGTCATTATATGGTGGCAACCCGCCACAAAACGAAGAAAAATAAGTTTTAGTGAATTTCCGCCCAGTATTTCCTCTCTGTCTGCACACATGGGGGGGGGGAAACAAAAACAGATGGAAGTGGACGGACGAGGAGACGAGAGAATTTCTGAATTTAATTTATCAGGAACTCGCAAAGGAAATGGCCGACAAAGGTTAGGACAAGCCGTCTCAAAAAAGAGTCTTGCAGCGGTGCCGGGTGACAATAAAAGACAAGTAGCATCTGCATCGTCATAGTGACATTTGCGTCAAAATCTACCGCAACCACCTCATCCCCCACAGGAAGGTCCACCAAACACAGAAGCAGCAGCTGTCCACCAAGCTCTACTTAGATATGTGGCAATTAGAGTCCGCCAGTAGTACAACAGCAAGCTACACATTCTCAGTAAACAAATGCTTGATATCAACTTTAGATTTGTATGAATATGTATTCCCTCCAAATTCCTTTTTTTTGTGCCTATTTTCTTTCTTGAGGACGCTCTCATTTTATAGCTTTTTAATTTGTAGTGTAGCATAGTGTAGTGTTTGTGCTCTAGACAACAATGCAGACAATTGTATTGTCATCTGTAAACCTCAAGCCATTTTCAATACAGTGGGGTGAAGCTACAGCACATTTTCAAAAACAGTATAGCTTAGGAGTTAGGGAATCTCTATGCTAACAAACTTTGAAGTCTTTCAGCTTCATTGCATGTTTCTTATTGGGAAGTTAGCACAGAATGGCCACAACTGGCTGCCAACAAAATCTTATGAGTGCAGTTTCAATACAAGATATATATTGTAAACTGTTCTGCATAACTATTAGTATTGTAAAATACTAGACAAAGACAATAGATAGTCTCCTAAACTGTGTTTAAGGCTTCAAAGATATAGTGGGTCTTTGTCACTAAAAGTGCCATTTAAAGCTGCACCGGGACACAACGATCAGTAACTTATTCTAAAACTTTATTCCCCTCACCCAATGATTTGGCTCTTAAAAAGGTGGATTCAGTTCTGGAGAAAAGCTTGTTGTCAAAATCACTTTTTTGTCAAAATCAGTGACTATCACCTCACAATCCACTACCTGTCTGTACTGTGTGTGCGCTGAAAGAAAGTTCAGTGTTAATACATAGCCTAGGCTCTGTAAATGGGCATGTTGCTAGCAACGATGGCCCCTTGGTTTACATACCAGTTTACAGAGCCTAGGCTGTGCATTAACACTAGTTTTTTTTTAGGGCACAAAGTTTGGACAGATAGCGGATTGTGAGGAGACAGTTGGCCTTGAAATGTATTGTAACTTCCCCTACTTTGTTGTTGGCTCATCCCCGCTATGACTTCAGTGGCTTCAGCATGCTTCTCGGCTGCATTGCCACACCGCTCAAGACACTGAAGTGCCTGTGCAATGGCCATGGTGATGGACTCCGATGTTTTAAGATCTTGTGCTGTCTGCTCACGTTGTTGATCGAGAAAGGATCTCATCTCCCCTGCATCATTCTTGCTTGGGTCTCTCTTTGACTGGCGTTGCCATTATCTTGGCCACTACTTCGTGAGTTCCAGCTAAATTATGGTATTTCTTAGATTTGAAATTACATTCAGAAAGTCTCTCGTCTCTTCGTCCGTCCACTTCCATCTGTCTTTGTTGACGCCCAGCATGTGTGCAGACAGAGAGGAAATACTGGGGGAAATGAACTACAACTTCTTCTTCGTTTTGTGGTGGATTGCAACCATAAAATGATCTAAAACGTAATCGTAATTCATTATTTATTCAGCAAATAACGTTTCCATCAGCGTTTATCAGCTAAGCCGAATATCAGTCAAGGGAAAATCCGATGAGACCGAATGTCTTTCCTTTGAGTCGATATTGATGAAATTCAATCTAATTTTACTGTTTCCAATGTATTCATGTTTTGTTGTCTTTCAGATTGCATCCAGCCGGGGCAGTACTAAATAGAGATGGTCCAATAACTTTTTTTGATTCCCAATACCGATTCTGATATCGGATTTTCTGATATTCTGATATTTTAGGCAGTGTCGGAGGCGATACGATACCGGTATCGGAACATCACAGACAGATGGCAATAGATACCAAGCCAGAACACATCCAGCATGGCCAACTCAGCAACCTCACTCAATTTAGAAACCTTTGAGACTCTTTTAACAACAGAAGATGTTCTAAATGATTTTCTCCGTTAGCTACATGTAGTTAACTTGCAGAAAGTGTATGTTCTTAATTATGATCAAGTCTAAGGCTCTTTTTGCTAGAACTGTTCAGTGACTTTGTGTGTCATGAGCAGGGCCACACGGAATCTGCGGATACACAATTCACAGCTGAATTTTCCAAAGAATGTTCCACAGACTTTTAGCAAACATGAAAAAAATGAAAAAGAAACTCTGTAGATAATGTAAATTCTGTAGATTTTCATTCAGGATCACCGCCAAAAACTGTAGAGCAAAGATTTGCAACACGACGAGTTGTAACTTTCTGAAAGCCACCACTGAGATGAGACGGTGTGTCATCTCCATAACAACGCCTCTCTGTACTTCCCTTCTAACTTCCAGGCTTTTTGTAGCTGGATATTTAATTTGTTGCATGTAAATATGAATGTGGTATTGAGATGCTTGCTACAGTTCCGTTTCTAGTGATCATTTCTAGTGGGCAAAAACACGTTTTATTTCTCTGATTCACGGCTTTGTTCTAGCGGCGCTCAGCACTTTCTCTCTTTCGCTCATTTCGCTTGACCATATAATGTTATTAGTGCCTTCGGGGCGGTCGTTGAGGCTCCGTCTAAAACAATGCCATTTCGGCCACTTAAAATGGATTCTGGATTATTTTTATTGCTATAGTTTTCTCGATAAGACAAAAGTTGCACATGGCAGCTTTAACTAAGGACATAACTTGTTGGAGAGCGAGAGAGACAGAGACAGCGAGCAGCAGTGCAGTGTTGGTAGTTGCCCTTAGAGTGGCCAGAGCGGTGAAAGGCTGCTGGGCAGGGGTGACTCTGCCCTCTTGTCATTGTTCCCAGAGCTTGGTATTCCTCTCATAGCATGCCCCGGGCTCTAGAGCATATGCTTTTAAAAATCCCAGGCCCTCCTAATGGCCCCACTCGCCTCAACAACTCACACTTTTTAACAAACACACCCCTTGAACTTACTTTCTTTATCGTGAACCTCTGAAAAGAAGGTGAGTCTAATCACAAAAATAATGTTGCAACCAAAATAGCAAAATTCCAACCAGATTCTTATGTATGTTTAAATCCCCCCCCCACCCTTCGTAGATCCCTCTCTTCCCCTGTTTCTTTCATCTTCCCTCTCTCAGGCCTCCCTCTCTGTCTCTCCTTCCTTGTTGCTGAGTGTCCCGCTCAGCTGGCCAGCACCTTTTCACTCTCTGCCTGGGGAATTGTCCCCTGCATGTCAAGTGTAGCCATTAGAAGGAAGGGCTTGGATGAGAGGTGCTTTTTCAGGTCCCCACCCCCCACACCTTTGAATGGAGACAATAGAGCTGTTCTTTAGGTCCAGATGACCACACACAAACTCTCTCTCACACACACACACACACACACACACACACACACACACACACACACTGCCAGGGAACTTTCTAGTGTCCTAAAGCAGTAAGGGCCTGTACGCTTGAGTAAAAGTTCATTGCATGACCAGGGTCTACTTACTGCCCTACAAAGGCAAAAGACCTTAACTCGCTAGAGTGTGGAACTGAGAAATATGACTTTAAAGTTATTTTGTTGTCCAGCCAAATGAATTATAGGTAGGACACTGGAAATATGGCAATGAGATGTTTTGGTATGAGATTTATCTATATATATAAAAAAAAAAAAAAAACATTTTAGCATAGCTCAAACTTTTTGATTTTTGAACTTCTTTTTTTGTTCCTATACTTATAATAACTAATAAATGAGACGTCTAGCCAAGGCAAAAGGCAGTACCTCCACATTAATTTTTTGTTGCTGATCACCATTTACAAAATTCTTATAGTAACACCTGTATACATTCTAGTGATCATGGCGTTTATTTTTGATGATTTACAATTACTCATGGCCATCTACTTAGCAGTAAGTGGTGTTTTATCGCGTTCTGCCTTCGTTTCTCTAGGGCTTTTGAAAGTTACTGATAAGATAATTATCCACATGAAAAGTCTTGAATGTCCCAAAAATATCATTAACTCATTTTCCACCAAGAACAAAGTTACAGCCTTTGGCCTTTGCGCGACAGAGTAGTTGAGGACCAAGAACATGGGAGATGTAGACGAGTCAAATCCAAACCAAAGCAGAATGAGTGCTATCCATGAAAACGGTTCAGAATGGGTCTGTTGCCCAGTCCAATGTAGGACTTTTGTATCTAAGACAGTAGAAGGGTTGTGATACTATCTTTCTGCAAAATAAGGGAGGAAGTTACTTTTGATGGTTGGTTCAGCAAAGTGTACAGCAAGACAGTCATGAGAGGTCGCTGTGTGGTTCCTATCTACTGCCAATGTGGTTCATTTAAAGGGACAGTTCAGCCCACAATCAAAACCAACTTTAACACTATTTTCCTGCTTAGCTGTAGTGCCATTCATCAATCTAGATAGTTTTGGTGCGAGTTGCCCACTGTAGAGATGTCTTACTAGACTAGATGTCACTTGGCTTATGGTGCAAACAAAGTACATTTCAAAAACTCAACAGAAATGTCTCTTTCCAGAAATCATGACGAGTTACAACCCACAGACCCTCTGGGTGTAGTTCATTAGAAAGAATATTCTTACACTTGGTTTCCACCAACTTTCACCAAAAATATCTGACTTTTCAGCACCAGCTAGTCACTAACTTGTGATAAGGCCAGAAGCCAATGGTGGGTATAACACCTTTTTTTCTGAAACATAAAATAAAGCTAAACAATTTGGATCATTAGAATTGGATCACCATGGGTTAAGGTTATGAACAACACCTTACCAAAGTAATTTAATCCATTGTTATTATAGGAATATCGATATTCAAGATTATCAGTGCTGATCTATTTTTGCGACATGACTGAAGCGTGGCGTTGGGACGTCATACATCCATGGTTGATGGTCCACGCTCCTGACTTGCAGCTGATTGGACGAACATGTCACGTGGGTCTGGCTGCTCGAGAATTTCAAACCACTCTCATGGCGAGAAACATGAGGAGAAACAGGCCGTGCTGAATGCTGAATCTATCTACATCTCAGGACGACAAAGGTCAGTTTGAAAGATTTTTGTGTACTTGTACTGGATAGTCACGCTGCGTCTAATGGATTCATTTGCAGAAGCGGTGGACACAACATGTCATTGTCCCAGTCCACTGACTTTCACTGGTTTCTTCTAATGAGACCCGCCCTGTGACAGATTACATGCAACACCTTTAATTGTTTCACTTGCTCAGTCCACATGGATTTGTCCATCTGAGCTTATTCCAGGAGATTCATACTTTGAACTTCAGCCTTCAGGTCTCTCTCAGCAGTAACACTGCGCCAAGAAGGAGAGCTAAAGATAAAATAGCATGCTGGAAGTGATAACTGCTGGGTTAAATCATTTTATATTTGAAAACCAAACATTCAAAAAATGTTTGGACTGATTTGTTATGCAACTTAAAATCAAATGTCCTTCCATCCAGGGAAGTTGTTTTGTTTCCCAGCTCAGAGATGATAGCAGCGATTCGGAGATCTGAAACCAGCAAACATCTTTTTACCTTATGTCTGCTTTGATATGCCTAACAAAAGGACTCAAATTGGGTTGATGTACTATTTATGCATTGTAGTATAGCATTATATATCACATCCAATCTGACATGCCAGTGTAAAAGCAACAGGATCCAGGCCAAGACATTGAGCTTTGCAATTTTATGCCCAGAAACTTTCAGGAAGCTTCTGGGCAGGAAACCGCAAGCACACACTTTCTTCAAGGACACAATACAAAGTTGGCATTTACCCCATTCTCTTCCAGCTCCTTCACAGCCACGGGTGTCAGGACATGTTACTCTGTGCTAACTTTTTACAAGATGTGGCAGTGTGCTTTGCTAAGGAGCGGACCTTAACAACCTTATCTAAAAGGTCTCTTAAGTTCCTGGCTTTAGAGAGTGACTTACAGGAAGTTGTAAGCCCTACAACAGCATTCCTATTTTGTATAAGCCCCTTACTTATAATGCGCCATACAGTCTGGCCATGCTTGCCTTCTTGCCTGACAAAGTCACTCACAGCAGAGGTTGTCTGTAATGTACCCTTGACGGACGTGCTGCGAAATGTAGTAGCTAGCGCCAGCGCTACACCACCCTCCGGGTCGCTGTCACTTTCTGTCACTGTCGCCTCCATCCACCCCTCCCTCCTTCCATTCTTCACCTTCACCCTAACCTGGCTACTACATCTGTGTTGAGTAGTAGGAATCAAGTGGGAGGCCTGTCCTCCCCCTGCGGCAACAAGAATTTCAAGATCCTGGCTTATTCTCAGGGCTGATTGCTGACCTCTCCGGCTAATACAAGGCTAGGAAAACACAGCTCCTGAGGAAACATAATGCTTCCCTTTAGAAACTCCCAAGCACCCCACTGCGAAGGCACAAACAAGCCCTGCTGCTTACATGCATTCCCCCTGCATATAAACACAGAAGGTAACCTTTCTCCCTGTTTTGGAGCCAGCCTCGGGTTAAGTGGTCCCCTGAACAAAAGCTAGGGTATGGGTGTAATTATTTCTATAAAATGGAACGCCACTCGTGAATTGCATGCATTGCCTGTGTAAAGATACTGAGAGTGGGGAGGGCTAACTTTTTCCATCATGCATTGTTTCCTAGCAGATTATTTCACGTTCATGTTGGATTGTCACTCTGCTTTCTCTCCTTTTTCTTGAGATGTTACTAAGTTTTGGCTGAAAAGTCTCCATTTGGAGTCTAGATGGTCACATGGAGCAATGTAATAAAACCAGATAAACACTGTACAGAGACTTACCTTTTTTCTGTTTAGAAGCAGAGAAGTGCACCGTTTCAACAAGGTCCATTTTTATTATTGTAGGCCATCCCGAAGCTTTTTAATCCAGCATAGAATTACAGTGTCTTTGTTAAAAAAAATAATTATCCATCCATCCATCCATCCATCTTCATCTGCGGAAAAATAATTATGAATCTAAAAATCTAGTCATTTAATCCCCAATATCTCTGCATCGTTCTGTGACTTTAGCATGATAGCTAACACCAGGGCCTTTCCAAAGAGTGCTTCAGTGCGACCATAGCCCTTTTAGAAGTCTGAAACTTCTCAGAGACTATGTAAGGGTTAATGCCCGTTCTTATATAGCGCTTTTCTAGTCTACTCAAAGCTCTTTTACATAGAACGGGAACTATTCACACACTGTGGCCCAGGCTGCCGTACAAGGTGACACACTCACACGCAATTACACTCCGATGGTGCTACTCAGGGTTCAGTGTCTTGCCCAAGGACACTTCAACATGGGACTGCAGGCCCAGGGATCAAACCCCCCCCCCCCAACCTTCCGACGAAGTGTCCAAAATATCTTTATTAGTCTCCCTAAGGAGAAATATGTTTTGGGCACTGAGCTGCAAGAGTTACAGACACAGACACACAGACAAGCACAGGGTTAAAACAATTAAAACACAAATGTGTGAATTACAGATTACAAATTCCCATTTTCTATACTTGATTTACTATTTATTCTAAAAAACTCAACTAAAATAAAAGCCATCCTTCCTACATTCTTCTGTTCACCCATGCATGCCTCACAACCTCAATCCTATTTCCATTCAGTCTTAAAAAAAATCAAAAGAAATTGTAATAATTATTCATTTATCCGTTCAGCTTCAAGCCGGAACGCTAACGCTATGCTAGCAAGATCCAAAGTCAATACTATTGTGTACAGTTGGCAATCAGTCAAAATAATTTGACAGCATGCAGAACAACAAGACAAGCTCATGTCATTGTCCCCGAAACAATATAAGGACTTTTACGAACAATTGTATCCGTGATGTGTAACGTTCCTGTCGGCCGCAGCCTGAGGTAGCGACCTGATCAGTGAACGGGATGTGACATAACGTTACTCGCTGTGAAACAAAGTCAGTTCCGAGGGACAGTGTAACGTACTTCTTGCCGCTTGTGTGTTAGCGCCATCCTGTGGTGTTCAGAGTTGGAAATAACAGATCCACATTTCCTTTTTGTTTTAGTGTAGCACATTCATTTAGAACAGTAAACAGTCAGTTTCACCAGAACCCCTTTAGTAGGTGTCCTACATCACTTTTATATGGACACCCTGCAGCCAATCAGAATCGAGTATTCACCCAGACCATGGTATAATGCACAATAATTCCAGAAAAATGTATTGTTTACTGCCACCGCCATCTTGACTTCCAACTGCTGACCATATTGACCAATCACATGTCCGGAGACAGGCAGCTTGCTCAGCCAATAGATAACCCTACCCTGATACAAGCAGGAGGCAGTAGTGTGTGTGTGTGTGTGTGTGTGTGTGTGTGTGTGTGTATTGTTGGCGGCCAGTGCTTCGGCGGTGCTTCCACCCAATATAGTCCCAAATTAATATCTGCCTAGGAAATGGTCTAGTCTTCATCTGCATTGCTATTTGAACTCACTGTGAATATGCAAGCCACAAGAAGTAATGGGCCGTTGTTGTTTTTTTGTTGACTCCCTTTTACTCCCAACATGCTAACCGGCAATATAGGTTTCCATTCACTATGCTAAGCTAACTAGCCGCGGCACTGCCGGTGTTGCACCAGACTTAAACAATCTATGCACTGAGACCAAAAATGCGTTGGCCCAACAGTGATAAGCCCTATTTCAACAAACGGTGGCGTGTTTTCTTTTGAGGATTGGTCTCTAACATCAAGACCCTTCCATAACTACATTATCAATTCTTGGCAGCACATGTGTCCGTTCTGACCAACCAAAGTTTCCACCGCTCACGGAAAATTACATCAGTGGATTATTATAGTGAGTAGAATCAGCTCGCATGCAGAGACAATATACAGTCACTGCAATGGAAAACCATTGATGCAGCTCTTACCAGTATGTGCTAGGAGTGATTAAGCCATAGCTGTCTGGGTTCAGAACATCTGGCTTATGGCAAATGGGGCACACCTTTGTCTTGTGCCAGGCGTGTGTCAGTCTTGTGTGTTTCATAGTATAACCCTATAAGGGTTGCTTTCCATACAGCCCTGCCGGTACGAGATGCAAGCTCCAGCTGTGAGTTATGAAATGTCTGTGAGTTGTCAGCATAGGTTTAATTGTTTGGAACCCCTCCTTTTCCACTCTGCTTACGTTTTTCTCATGTAAGTAAGTATTTTCCAACATTGCAACCGCATACTCATCGTGTGTGTGGGTGTGTTTGTGTGTGTGTGTGTGTGTGTGTGTGTCTGCAACCAGACATGTCTGAGGCTTTGCCTTAGCCAGCTGCTCCCAGCGATGAGGTGGAGCACCTGCACTCTGACTTACTCATTCAGACATACACACACACACATACACACACAGGAGGACTTCTACATATACACACATTCTAGATTGTCTAGCCTTGGGATTACTTTGATTTATCTGAGTCACACTGTGTGTTTGAGACGATCATCTAAGTAATGAAATCCCTTTTGTATTTGGTTGGAGATAACCTCGACTTGGGTGTCTGGTAGGGATGAGTATCGTTTGAATTCCAATTCTTTGAAACAAAAAAACGTACATGCACTAAATGGAGAAATGTCAGAGTGTGTGTGGGGGGGGGGGGTTCCGATGTAAAGGAACCCCTGAGCAGTTGGGGGTTTGGTGCATTACTCAAAAGCACCTTAGCAGTGCCCAGAAGGTGAACTGGCACCTCTCCAGCTACCAGTCCACCACCATACTTTGGTCCTTTGAACCAGCAGCCCTCCAGTTCCTAACCCAACTCCCTACGGACTGAGCTACTAACAAAACGGCAGTAGAAGTTAATGGATGGTCGATAATGGATAAAATATGGACAACAGGACTATATTGATCTAAGACTATGGATTTATGGTACTCAAGTCCCTAAAAAGAAGTAAAAGTTCCAGACTAGATAGAAAATAATTTTGTATGGGCTACAATCTCCCTGGGGACAGAACAGCATCGGAAAGCCACAGCTGTTAGCTTTCAGAGGAAGAAGACGGTAAGGAGCCAGCGTTTACGATGATATTAAATCATCAGTAAACTGCACATTTTGTTAAAGTATATGAAAAGCTCGGTCTCAGAGGGTTTAAGCACATGGACATATAGTAGCCTATATAATTTTCAGTTTAGCCTCCGATATTAAAATAAGCCTATCTGATGTTCTTAACTATTAAAGAAAACAGGAAGACAATTCCAGTTTTCTGTAGTTTGACCATTGTAACTGTGTGCAGACATGGTAAAATTGGGTACTAGCCTAACTTTTTTTTCGGATTACATGATTAAACCTTATAGGCCTTAGCCTAAAAACTTACATTTTGTAAAAAACTGACTAATGTAAAACCATATGTAGCCCTAATTTTGGATACAGTACTAATAGGCCTACCATTTAACAAACCCTGCAGAGCAGCACAAAGCAGAATTCCTACAATTAAACAGGACAGTGAAGCCATCTTTGTGGGACTGTATGAAAAGAAGAGCATGACGCGATTGAGACCTCAAATCCGTTACCCAGGATTTTTTTCTGACACTTTACTCAAAATAGCAATGCTACGTGTTATTAATGCAGGCTGGTCACATAAGGCAGCACCCCCTGGTCAAAATACGTTGCCGCGCGGCTGTTTGTTTCCTTGGTTGCACAGTCAATATGTTAATGGGAGTCAGGACCTTCTTAAGGTTAGCCTGATTTAAGTCTCCAGCAACAATGAGCACTGCTTCAGGATTATCAGTCTGTGAGCAGCTCAGTTCTTTGCAAAAACCTGAAAGGGCAGCCTCTGTGCTTTGCCTGTGGTGGAATGTAGACCGCTGTGATAATGACCGATGTAAATTCCCTTTCGTAGAAAGTTCCATGGACCCCTTGAAAATGAGATATAAGATTAGTGTAGCTGCTTATAGAAATAGCTCAAAATGTACTGTGTGCGTGGCGACTGTGTGGTGGAGCAAGAGAGCGAGAGACAGTGGTTGCCACGACAGCAAACAGGTGTTGGCGTTCAACAGCCGTTAATGGCTCACTGCCTTACGTTGGTGCCTCGACAATACAAAAACGAAATGGATTGCTTTGACAGATTCACCCAGTTCTAAAACAGTGGCAATATAGCATCGATAAGGTGAATCAAAATTCAAATCTCTTCATGATTTATTTGCAATCATACTTTAGGGACTGGGCTACTTATGAGTTGACTTGGGACTTGACTTGTGGGATTACTTCAAGTCTAACTGACTTACATTTGGTTTGAGACTGGAGCAGGCAGCCATAAGACTTGCATTAAAATGCAAGCTTCTGATTGAAGATGGTATCAGTCCCTTATAAAGATGTGTCACAAAGTGCTCGCTTTGCGGGACATGTTCTTGCCTGAGAGATGTGTAATGTCAACGCTTTCAGCCCATGTCCTCTTCCATTTTTCAGCCTCTCAAAGTCTTGCATTAGCTTCAAATATGGAAGTGTTGCACATTGGCTTTTTTAGAATATAGCCAGGACTGTTAAGACTGAGACTGATGCACATAGTTGAATTCAATATTCATGATAGGTTAAATAGAAATGCAAAATGTGGGTTCACCTAAAAATCAATTTTACAAAATGCATTTTAGCAGAATTCTGTCAAAACCTGCATGCTACCAAATTGCAAAAGATTTCAAAAATAATTCTGTTTCTGCCATACATGCATATGAATGATGCCAATATGCAAAGGTATATTGTTTACCAGCTGGCAAAACATAGCTGGGTGACTTGGGTCAGAACTTGGGCCATTGCAACCATAGAGACACTGGCTTGGATGCCTTCTCATCCCCAGCTCACCCCCTTTTGTCCAAATATGGTCACTTCTGACTCCAAAAAATACCAAGATGGTGACGGCCATAATGCACAAACCTATCTTCTGGCTTCAAAACAGCAGTCCACAAACCAATGGCTGACATCACTGATGCTACGTCCATTATTTTTTACAGTCTATGGTATAGTTCACGAAAGCCTCCTAACCAATAAATAGCCCAGACAGCTAGAACGGGACACACCCACATTTTGATGGTTGTTGATTGGATGGTCATAATAACATGTTGAGCTTCACTTAAACAGTAGATGGGGCGGCAGCACTCTGCTGGGACTGAGAGGACACCCTCAGTACCAATCCAGCACATTTCAAACAGCTCCACTATGTAATTTGCAGGGGAGAGGGTGTTAACTTACTGCTGCTGCTTAATATGTTGATGATACCCCATGTGTGGATTCTCTGTTAAATCCCCACAGCTTTACTACTGCTTGGTTAGCCTTCAACACAACCCTTCCCTGTTATTGCATGGGATTCTCAATGAAGCCAATCCAGATAGAGCTACAGTTACCACTGATCCTGATGGGAAAGCATGTAAAGCATCTGGGTCTGTCCGGGGCGACCGCCTTATTACTCACGGTCGATAATCCTTCCAGTCCTGCAAGGAACGTTTAGCTGGAGCACACCAAGGAAACAGAAGGGAGGAAAGGAGAGGAAGCGAGGAGACAAGAAAGGATGCTAGAGGACATAAGTCGACAGGATGTGTTTTAGCCAGCTTGGTTGGCATAACGCTGAACAAGACATTTTTAGGCTACCAAATTGTTCAAAGTTCAAGGGTCAAAGAAGAAAAGAAGAAGAAAGAAGAAAACATGGACAACACCCTAAAACATGTTCAGGTCTATTTTAATGTCCACAGTGTCATGGTAAGCATGGTTAGTAGCCTCTATCATGACTGACAGGTCGGTGTGTAGCCCCCCCCCCCACAACATCCCCGCCTTTATCGTCATATTAAACTAAATGGGACCATAATGTACTAAAGGAACATAATGCTGTATAGAAGAAGACTTGAAACTAGCGATTGAGACCATGAACTCATTAAGAAAATCTTTTCTCAGGTAATAAATCAAGTGGGAAGTAGTGTCATTTTCTCATAGACCTCTATTGAATAGGACTTCTTTGGAGTCCCCCCCTGCTGGAATTTTGATAGAATGCAGGTTAAAGGCACTTGCGCATTAGCTTCACTTTTCAGTCCAAGAAGCATCTTCTATTATTTCATACAAACATTGAATATGACATGATTGCACTACCAACCTTTTCAATTTGATATGAGGTCATTGAGATAAGGACCAAATGAGCGTGTTCTTATTAAAATAGAACGTTGACTGTACATGTGATCCACTTTACCCCCTGTGCCATCTGACTCTAGAGGCCCAATCTAATCAGAGCTCTACAGCCAGCTTGCTGCTCCAGGACCAGGCCACTCCATCCTTACCTCAGCTGATATGCATGTGGTCAAGAGAAGGAAGTGGCTGAGATAACTGAGGCGTTTCTCAGTCAGACAGCCATGAGGTAAGGCAACAGGAATCTCTCACAGGGCATTACCTCAGTCTGCAGGCCTACAAACTGCTGTTGTGGTGTCTAGAAAAAACAGAATTGAAAACCCCCTCCGTAGGTCGTACCTATTTTAAGGCCCTGGTTCATCATTACTCTTATTGTCTGCTGCGGTAAGAGAAAACACTGTGACTCATGATTTCACATTATGGGATTGGCTTGACGTCTAATTAAAGGATATGTCTGCTCTTGTTAAAGCATAGAGTGTGTCAATTTGTTAGGTGATTTCACATGTAGTGAAGTAGGTGGCTTTGTTTGGGGAGGTGTGTTTTACACTGAGAGACGTGCTAAGTAGTCAGTTAGTTTCTTTTTGAGCCCTTTGAGTCTCTTCGTCGCTATATCCTCAAAAGCAATAATCTTTTTTCATCTGTAACAGTAACCTACGCTGCTTCCTGGCACAACCGCAAGGAATGTTCAGAATGCACCTGAAGGAGTCAACAATAAAAGTATTTAGGAGACGTTAAATTGCACACAATGACTGGCCAGTACAACAGATGCCTTTGTTGTGTGTACTCCCCAGCTCACCACAGAGGTACAGCACGGGCAGGGATCCTGTTCCACTGCTGTAATCTGAGATGAAAAAAAAAAGAAATGCAGGGGGAAAAAAAAGAATGGGTAACTTCAGATGGTATCGCCTCTTCTGCATCATCTGAGCCATCAGAGACAATCATAGACTGTGTGTGGCACACTCACTCACCCTGATCCCGAGCCAAGGCGCCGCAAAATTAATTTTGATCCGAGCGATATCCACAAGCTCAAGGCCAATGCGTCTACGCCCAGAGAGGACCCCACCCCGAGCCATCCAAGTCCCTCTGTCTGATGTTTTTGACTCGGTGCCCACTGCAGTGGCTCACTCTCAACAAATGGCTAAATCTACAGGAATGTCGATGTATCAAAGTCTATCTCTAATGTGCTGCTCTTGCGAAGCTATGTGGACTCGTCCCATCTGATAGCGAGCAAACGTAAACGTTCCTCTGTCACTGTTCATCGCCCAGAGATACGAGGGATTTGTTATTTCTGGCGGGTGTTTTTCTTTCTTCCTCACCTCTCGTCTTTATCTCCCCTTGGCAGCTGGCGCCAGGCATGTGTTTAGAAGAACGGGACATTGTTTTCCTTCACGCTGTCAGGGAGGTCGCTTAAACCTGAAGTGTTGCAGCGGTACGTATGTAGATGGTGTGTACACACACGCGCACACGCACACACACACGCACACACACACACACACACACAAATACACACGTGCAAACATATTGGTTTGGCATACTTTCAAGGACTCACTTTCATACCCTTTCGACCTGTCTTGCACCCAACCAGCACCCTTAAACTTACCTTAATATTGGGGGGGGGGTGGATCTCATATTTTGAGGATAAAGTTGAAATATATTGAGAAAGAAATCCTAATGTTATAAGAAAAAGTCATAATATCATGGGTAATGGCTGCAATATTTAGAATTTTAGTGTGATGTTTTAAGGATAAAGTATTTTAGGATGTATGTTGCAATTTTACAGAAATTTGAATATAGAATCTTCAACTTTCTTCTCATGACATCGTGACTTTTTTCTCAATGTCAATGTCAATGTCAACTTTATTTGTATAGCACATTTCCAAGGCCGAGGCCTACCAAAGTACTTCACAGTAAAAGAACAAAAAAATATATATATATATAAAAACAAATACAATAAAAGACCAAATACCAGAAGGATAAAATACAACATTAATCAAGGTGACTCCCCTGAGCCAAACGCTATTTCAAATAAATAAGTCTTCAGCAATGATTTAAAACTGGACAAGCTTCTAGCAGTCCGCACAGCTACAGGCAATGGCGATCTCGGAACCTCTAGGACCATCAGACTGGCTGAACGGAGGTCTCTGGAGGGCCTACGCAGCCTGACAAGGTCCGTAAGGTACTCTGGGGCGAGCCCATTGATACATTTAAAAGCAAATAGAATAACCTTAAAATCAATCCAATACTTTACCGGAAGCCAGTGAAGCAATGAGAGCGCCGGAGTAATGTGCTCCCGCTTCTTCTGCCACTTGAAAGACGAGCTGCTGCATTCTGTACGAGCTGCAGACGATAAAGCTCAGACTTCCCAATGCCTGTATACAAGGAATTACAGTAATCCAGGCGAGAGGTAATTAAAACATGAATGACTTTTTCCAGGTCAGCCTGTGTCAGATACGGTTTGACTTTCGCTATCAGTCTAAGCTGAAAAAAGCTAGCCTTAACCACAGCACTGACCTGCTTATCTAGATTAAAAGCACTATCAAGATCCCTGGCATGGGATCTTAAGTGAGGTGCTAGTTGGCCAAGGGAACTGGTAAGAACCTGAACCAACTCTGGACGCCCAAACAAGACAACCTCCGTTTTATTCTCATTAAGTTTTTAAAAGTTTAGGTCCATCCAAGTCTTAATATCGCTCATGCAGTTTATCACGGCCTGCAAAGATTCTTTAGCTGGAACCTTTAGCGGTAGATACACCTGCACATCATCAGCGAAGCAGTGGAAGGAGATGCCATGTTTCCTGAAAATAGATCCCAATGGTAGCATATACAGGGAGAATAGCAGTGGACCCAAAACTGACCCCTGCGGTACCCCACAGGTCAGGGGGGCCACTGAGGATGAAAACTGTCCCATTTGTACTAAAATAGATCTGTCTGTTAAATACGACTCAAACCACTTAAGAACAGCTTAGCTCTTGAAACTTGTTGACCTTTTGAAGGCCACCATACTTTCTTTGTGAAAATGATTTCAGCATTATTTCTTAAACATTCAGACTTTATTTATTACATTATATGACAAGAGTACTTTTAACCCAAACACACTAAACTATTTTTCTCAAAATATTTCATTTTTATTCAAATTGGGTTTACCTCCACTGACACATATTCCAAAATGAATTCCCATGTGTGACACACACACACACACACACACACACACACACACACAGACACACACACACACGTTAAAAATTAACGTGGATGGTTCCCAACAACGCTCCTCACAAATTAAATTAATAATCCCTTTCATTGAATTTGTGTGTTTTGTCAATTGTATAGCATTTGGAGAAAAAAACTATTCTTAAAGAATTTAAAAAAAAGTTGTTATCCTCCTGCTAGAGTTAGCACCCAAGTAGCCTCTAAACATGCTCAAAAGGTCATTACCAGTAACCCCCCCCCCATGTGCAGTGATTCCTCCAGAGTGAACCCAGTGAATCTGACTGCTGGAGATGTGACAGAAAGGCAAAAAAGTATCGCTTGTTCTTCTATTATTGAAACCTCTGCCAACAGCTCCTTTGTTGTATTTACTCCAGACCAAAAGGACTTTCCCATGAGGTCATGCACACCGACACGCACATCAGGGGATGTTAGTGGCCTGGCAGCTCAGTCATTCCTGCAACCACATCCGTCAGACATCAGATGATGACCCAGAAACAGAACAAAATAGTCACGTTAAGGTCAATGTGGGGGCGGGGGGGGTCCGTCTGCTACATGAACTAACCGAACAGTCCTCCAAATGTACATTCTGTAAACCCCACCCAGCATTTTTCATAAAACCTAAGTGGCCGTTCTTGAGCCACATGTCAGTTAAACGTCAGAAAGTGACGCTGAATGAGACCAGAGGCCCCTGACCAAGTTCAGCTGAGATAATTAGGCAGTTAAACACTTAGTTTCTGCATTGAGTTCTTTTACTTTTAATCCTTTGATACATTTTCCTGGGTTAAGGTTATTCCATATCTATATCTATTACATTCCACTTCTGGGATTGTCCCAGTTGCCGCCGGCAAATCCTCTGCATGTCCTTATTTCTGGCCGTCCAAGTCCTTTGTGTTGGCGTTCTAACCTCTGGTGGATTTCTGAGGACTATGGTTACCTGGTCCTCAGGTCTCTGCAGGGTAAATCCAGACAGCTAGCTAGACTATCTGTCCAATCTGAGGACTATGGTGACCTGGTCCTCAGATCTCTACAGGGTAAATCCAGACAGCTAGCTAGACTATCTGTCCAATCTGAGGACTATGGTTACCTGGTCCTCAGATCTCTGCAGGGTAAATCCAGACAGCTAGCTAGACTATCTGTCCAATCTGAGGACTATGGTTACCTGGTCCTCAGATCTCTGCAGGGTAAATCCAGACAGCTAGCTAGACTATCTGTCCAATCTGAGGACTATGGTTACCTGGTCCTCAGATCTCTGCAGGGTAAATCCAGACAGCTAGCTAGACTAGCTGTCCAATCTGAGGACTATGGTTACCTGGTCCTCAGATCTCTGCAGGGTAAATCCAGACAGCTAGCTAGACTATCTGTCCAATCTGAGGACTATGGTTACCTGGTCCTCAGATCTCTGCAGGGTAAATCCAGACAGCTAGCTAGACTATCTGACCAATCTGAGGACTATGGTTACCTGGTCCTCAGATCTCTGCAGGGTAAATCCAGACAGCTAGCTATACTATCTGTCCAATCTGAGGACTATGGTTACCTGGTCCTCAGATCTCTGCAGGGTAAATCCAGACAGCTAGCTAGACTAGCTGTCCAATCTGAGGACTATGGTTACCTGGTCCTCAGATCTCTGCAGGGTAAATCCAGACAGCTAGCTAGACTATCTGTCCAATCTGAGGACTATGGTTACCTGGTCCTCAGATCTCTGCAGGGTAAATCCAGACAGCTAGCTAGACTATCTGACCAATCTGAGGACTATGGTTACCTGGTCCTCAGATCTCTGCAGGGTAAATCCAGACAGCTAGCTAGACTATCTGTCCAATCTGAGGACTATGGTTACCTGGTCCTCAGATCTCTGCAGGGTAAATCCAGACAGCTAGCTAGACTATCTGACCAATCTGAGGACTATGGTTACCTGGTCCTCAGATCTCTGCAGGGTAAATCCAGACAGCTAGCTAGACTATCTGTCCAATCGGTCTACATGTTCCACCGAAACAAGTTCCTTCCTGAGGCTCTTTAACAGAGACACCGGGGCCACTTGCAGCGCTTAGCACCGCCCAAACAATTGTGATTGGTTTAAAGAAATAAGCAGAGATGGGAAGTGTACTTAAGTAGATTTAACAGATATTTTTAGAATATTATTTATTTTTGTGGCGACTTTTTACTTTTACTCCTCACATTTTAACACTAATATCGGTACTTTCTACTCCTTACATTTTACAAAATTGGCTCGTTACTTTAGTTTTGTACAAAAGGTTGTCTATCAGGTGTGATTGTGAGAAAAAAAGTGAGAGAAAAGAAAAAGAGACTAGCTGTTGAACGCCTTCTCTTCTGTTTGTATTTTAGGTGCATTATTTACATGCTACAGTAGTTACACCTCATTTAAATAATGAAATTAATAGTGGGTTTATTGTTATTATTTGCTAGCATTTATATATGATTCCTATGCATTGTGTATGGTAGCCTTTACAATGTTATTTATTTCTTTGCAGAACACACACACACACACACACACACACACACACACACACACACACACACACACACACACACACACACACAGCCATACCAGAGCTACCCACGCCCATGTTTGTACTGATGCTTGATTGTAATAAAGCATCAACAGAGACGTTGTCTCCGTCCATGTTTTAACAGACACACCTGGGGCCAAGTTGGAAACCAGAATCAGCTTTAAATCCAGTCCTAATCTAGTCCTCACTAACAAGTTTCAGATAATTTCACTGGAGTTACCGTTATTAGTGTTTGCATCATCAATACCGAATTTAATCTAATTGGATGGGACTATAAAGTGCTGTCCGTTGCACATTTGTGTAGTCCAGTACATTCACAAGGCTACTTTTACTTTTATACTTTAAGTACATTCCCAAGCTTGTTACTTTTTTAACACAAGTATCTGTACTTCTACTTGAGTACGGGAAGTGAGTACTTTTGCCATCTCTGCCAATAAACCGGAGCAGGTTTTTCTCCCATCCAGGACTGCTGTGTGGAAGATTAAGGTTAGGCTTAGGGTTGGGGTTAGGGTTAGGGTTAGGGTTCCTTCCTGAGACTATTTTAAAGCACCGTTGCTCTTTAGTTTAAAGAAATGCCCATAAAGCAGAGCACACTTCTCTGCCATCCCAGAATGCAGTGGGGGACTAGCCAGGCTCTAGCAATGCAAGACTACTATAAATATAAATGCGTAAGTGGTAATTGCTGCTTGAACAAAGATCTTATGTGGGCATTTTGTGAGCTGTTGCAGTTCGTCCCATCGTGTTTTCATTCCCAATCAGAGTCTGTGAACGTGTCTCCTTGACAGCAGCCACAGCCACCACATCCCGCCGCTCTGACCAGCAAACATCTAACGGCTCCCATTCTTCCCTCATCCCACGAACAAAGCTCCTTCTCTTCTTTTGATGCCACAGTTTTTTTTTTCTGAGTCTTCTTCACTTTGACTCGGGCCACCCTCCTCCCTGCTCCTCCCTGCTCCTCCCTGCATATTTTGGTGTTGTGTTTTTTGGTATGCTCTTGAAAAGGCCCGCAAAGACGGGACAATGGGGCACCTGCCAGAATAATGGGCCCTCAGAGAGAAACGCAGCTGGGGCCGAGAGTCATACAGGAGCGATGATGATGGCTCCGCTTTAAAGTGGTCAGAGATGATCCACACCTTGTATCCCCCTGGCTGGAATTTCCCTTCTGACACACACACACACACACACAAAGCAGTCTTGCTCACATACAAGCACACACACAAGGTACACACACTCATTGGAGATCGATATTGTCTTGTTTTTCACAAAGGGAATGGGTGTTTGTCTTTCCTTCTGAGTGTGTGAGTATGTTCATACACACACACACACACACACACACGCTGCCTGTTACCAGCACTATCAGAGGGCCGACTACGTCACTGCAATGTGAACAGAAACTTTGCTCCTCGGGAAACAAAAGCCAGACTGTTTACATACTGTTTCTACATGTAACTCCCAACAGAACCCGGGACATTAGTCACCAGGATTCCTTTCCCTTTTAAAGGTTGTGAAAAAAAAGTCCCTCTTCAGTCCAAAATACCATTAGTGAGCTAAATTTAGCTGGTCAATAGGTCTGGGGGGCGGGGACAACAGCAAGATGTCCGAAGACATGAATAATGTGGAGCAGAAACTGAGAGGGGGGGTGCTGATTATAGAGCCTCATGCTGGGTTAGCCACCAGCAGCTCATCTTTCTCTCCTCAAACATTTTTCAAACGTGTGCAAAGGAGAACACATTAGAAACAATATAACTTTCCATGTCTTTGTAATGCATAATAAACAGTTATAATGGGTTATAATCTGCTTATAATGCTCCATTGAACCTCTATTGAACTGCTTCCTTTTCCCCTTCTTCTTTCACTCTCTTCCCCACCCACTTCCAATAGTGTTACTGTGTGTTTTATACCACTATGACCCTCAATGTCAGTGTTTGATGTGGTTTGTTAGCATGTTTGTTGTCTTGTTTATCACCAATAAAGGAAAAAAAAATGAAAAATAATAATCTGTTTGCGGTATGTCATATTACCAAGGGTCTTTTTGCAGAAAATACCCATACACAAACAGGTGTAAACTAGTCATTATATGACATACTGTTATCCAATTTCAGTCAATCAAGAAGTAGTCCTTACCTAGGTACTGTCAGGGTCCTCATACTCTGCTTCTGACTGGCTAGTAGTCCTTACCTAGGTACTGTCAGGGTCCTCATACTCTGCTTCTGACTGGCTAGTAGTCCTTACCTAGGTGCTGTCAGGGCCCTCATACTCTGCTTCTGACTGGCTAGTAGTCCTTACCTAGGTACTGTCAGGGTCCTCATACTCTGCTTCTGACTGGCTAGTAGTCCTTACCTAGGTACTGTCAGGGTCCTCATACTCTGCTTCTGACTGGCTAGTAGTCCTTACCTAGGTGCTGTCAGGGCCCTCATACTCTGCTTCTGACTGGCTAGTAGTCCTTACCTAGGTACTGTCAGGACCCTCATACTCTGCTCCTGACTGGCTAGTAGTCCTTACCTAGGTACTGTCAGGGCCCTCATACTCTGCTTCTGACTGGCTAGTAGTCCTTACCTAGGTACTGTCAGGACCCTCATACTCTGCTTCTGACTGGCTAGTAGTCCTTACCTAGGTACTGTCAGGACCCTCATACTCTGCTCCTGACTGGCTAGTAGTCCTTACCTAGGTACTGTCAGGGCCCTCATACTCTGCTTCTGACTGGCTAGTAGTCCTTACCTAGGTACTGTCAGGGCCCTCATACTCTGCTTCTGACTGGCTAGTAGTCCTTACCTAGCTACTGAGCATGTGTGACTCTCAACAAAGATGGAACAGAAGTGAGATGTCTCACTCTGAAGCTAAAACAGAGAGCTCAACACACAGGGTAAAAATAGGAGCTGCAGCAATGTGCAGTACAACAAAAATATGGTGTTTTTGAAAATTAAACCATGTAAACCTATTCTGATATAACCTCATAATACAATTATGAACCGGAAAATATGAACTCTTGGAAAAAATTTATATTTAAATTACTTACAGGGAGAGTCAGACACAGTCAGACTCTGGAGGTAAATCTAAGATTAGCTCTTATATTCATGTTTAACGGTTGTTTGGAAAATTGCTCTAAAACCCATTTAGAGAGGATCTGAATTTCTATTTTTATTCTCAATTGTAATTATTTTAGCGCTGTTTTTTTCCTTTGGGGTTGGCTAAAACCTCTTTGGGGGGTGCCAAAAAGTCCTCAATGCAGGAAAACCCCTGGCTGAAGGTCACCTCCTCCACTGCCTCTTTCCTTTCCTTTCCTTTCCTTTCCTTTCCTTTCCTTTCCTTTCCTTTCCTTTCCTTTCCAGCCACTGTAGATAAAACAAATGAGGGCTTTGTGGCCCCTGAGTGTGCCTTCAGTACTTTGGGAGCCAGGAGGTCAGGTTGGTGGAAGGTGGGGTGCCAATGTGGGAAGGTGTAGGGGCTGATGGGGGGGAGACATAGTTTGGGTGTGAAGGGAGGGGGGGGTGGAGTCTGAGTTTTGGTGACAAGGCTTCAGTTGTTTTGCTAAAACGGGGAAGAACAACCCTGACATTATGACATTGTGGACTCACAGACGCTCACACACACACACACACACACACACTATGCACTGTGGTATGTTGACCCCATTCCCTCCCCAGCTACAACATTCAGGAGAGGTTAAATAGACTTACTGATCTGCTAACAGCATTTCGAGGCGGTGTTAATTATATTTTCTTAATGCTGGACCCAAAGCTGTGCCGTCAGTCAACCTCAAATGTCTCCTTCCACTGCTAATCAGGAGTTGTAAAACGCGTCCTCTGCCTCCCCGAATGGAATTCTGCACCCTGACGGGGATTATTCCATGTTGGGAAGTCGATAAAAGAGCCTCTGGACTGTTGCAGTAAGAAAACCCAACTAGGATGTGTGTAGTCTGGCTGATTTTTACCGTTGTTGTTAAAAGACATGCTGCTGCTGCAACGTGAGCTACTGAAGCAGCCATTAAGAATGATTGGATTAATTGGAATCATTTTTAATGTTTTTTTTTTTTTTTGCTCATTAGCAAACAAATATGCTTTCAAGTTGCAAAGCCTTTTTCCTCCTGCAGTAATCCGCCCGTGTGAGAGAGAGAGAGAGAGAGAGAGAGAGCATGGACCTCAGGCTACGTCACTCCAGAGGTCAGAATGTCACTTTGGGTTGTAGGGAGAAGTAAACAGGGCTGGAATAAGGGGGCCCACACCAAAAACCCGTAGAACAAGACCCCTTTACATGCTCTCTAGAAGGGAAGACAAAGGGTCAGCCTTTAATCGCTGGTACTAGAAATCCTGATGTGTTCGCTCAGTCAAGTCAGTTATTAGCGCATGGCTGAGATCAGAGGGGGCTGAAAGAAATCTACTGTTACATAAATGGAAAAAGAAAAGAACTCAGATCCGTGGCCAAAAAGTAAAAATACTCTGAAAAGAAAATAGATAATCTTATCATCCAGAAAACTTAAAGTATTGAAAGTTAAAAGTACTTAATGCAAATAAATTATATACATTTATAAATGAAAACATTCAACTGAGTGTTTAACTGGCTAGGTTGCTAGGTTACTAATAATCACACATCAGATTGTACAATGTACATGTGTGTTGTGTGCAGGAATCTTAATGTGGAAAGTAACTAGTAACTAAAGGAACTAGTAGCTAAAGTAACTAGTAACTAAAGCTGTCAGATGAATGTAGTGGGGTAACTAAAGTAACTAGTAACTAAGGTAACTGGTAACTAAAGCTGTTAGATGAATGTAGTAGAGTAACTAAGTAACTAGTAACTAACGTAACTAGTAGCTAAAGCTGTCAGATGAATGTAGTGGAGTAACTAAAGTAACTAGTAACTAAAGCTGTCAGATGAATGTAGTGGAGTAACTAAAGTAACTAGTAACTTAAGCTGTCAGATGAATGTAGAGGAGTAACTAAAGTAACCAGTAACTAAAGTAACTAGTAACTAAAGCTGTCAGATGAATGTAGAGGAGTAACTAAAGTAACTAGTAACTAAAGTAACTAGTAACTAAAGATGTCAGATGAATGTAGAGGAGTAACTAAAGTAACTAGTAACTAAAGATGTCAGATGAATGTAGAGGAGTAACTAAAGTAACTAGTAACTAAAGCTGTCAGATGAATGTAGTGGAGTAACTAAAGTAACTAGTAACTAAAGCTGTCAGATGAATGTAGAGGAGTAACTAAAGTAACCAGTAACTAAAGTAACTAGTAACTAAAGCTGTCAGATGAATGTAGAGGAGTAACTAAAGTAACTAGTAACTAAAGTAACTAGTAACTAAAGATGTCAGATGAATGTAGAGGAGTAACTAAAGTAACTAGTAACTAACGTAACTAGTAACTAAAGCAGTCAGATGAATGTAGTGGAGTAACTAAAGTAACTAGTAACTAACGTAACTAGTAACTAAAGCTGTCAGATGAATGTAGTAGAGTAACTAAGTAACTAGTAACTAAAGTAACTAGTAACTAAAGTAACTAGTAACTAAAGCTGTCAGATGAATGTAGTAGAGTAACTAAGTAACTAGTAACTAAAGTAACTAGTAACTAAAGCTGCCATATGAATGTAGCGGAGTAACTAAAGTAACTAGTAACTAACGTAACTAGTAACTAAAGCTGTCAGATGAATGTAGTGGAGTAACTAAAGTAACTAGTAACTTAAGCTGTCAGATGAATGTAGAGGAGTAACTAAAGTAACCAGTAACTAAAGTAACTAGTAACTAAAGCTGTCAGATGAATGTAGAGGAGTAACTAAAGTAACTAGTAACTAAAGTAACTAGTAACTAAAGATGTCAGATGAATGTAGAGGAGTAACTAAAGTAACTAGTAACTAAAGATGTCAGATGAATGTAGAGGAGTAACTAAAGTAACTAGTAACTAAAGCTGTCAGATGAATGTAGTGGAGTAACTAAAGTAACTAGTAACTAAAGCTGTCAGATGAATGTAGAGGAGTAACTAAAGTAACCAGTAACTAAAGTAACTAGTAACTAAAGCTGTCAGATGAATGTAGAGGAGTAACTAAAGTAACTAGTAACTAAAGTAACTAGTAACTAAAGATGTCAGATGAATGTAGAGGAGTAACTAAAGTAACTAGTAACTAACGTAACTAGTAACTAAAGCAGTCAGATGAATGTAGTGGAGTAACTAAAGTAACTAGTAACTAACGTAACTAGTAACTAAAGCTGTCAGATGAATGTAGTAGAGTAACTAAGTAACTAGTAACTAAAGTAACTAGTAACTAAAGTAACTAGTAACTAAAGCTGTCAGATGAATGTAGTAGAGTAACTAAGTAACTAGTAACTAAAGTAACTAGTAACTAAAGCTGCCATATGAATGTAGCGGAGTAACTAAAGTAACTAGTAACTAACGTAACTAGTAACTAAAGCTGTCAGATGAATGTAGTGGAGTAACTAAAGTAACTAGTAACTAAAGCTGTCAGATGAATGTAGTGGAGTAACTAAAGTAACTAGTAACTTAAGCTGTCAGATGAATGTAGAGGAGTAACTAAAGTAACCAGTAACTAAAGTAACTAGTAACTAAAGATGTCAGATGAATGTAGAGGAGTAACTAAAGTAACTAGTAACTAAAGTAACTAGTAACTAAAGATGTCAGATGAATGTAGAGGAGTAACTAAAGTAACCAGTAACTAAAGTAACTAGTAACTAAAGTAACTAGTAACTAAAGATGTCAGATGAATGTAGAGGAGTAACTAAAGTAACTAGTAACTAAAGTAACTAGTAACTAAAGCTGTCAGATGAATGTAGTGGAGTAACTAAAGTAACCAGTAACTAAAGTAACTAGTAACTAAAGTAACTAGTAACTAAAACTGTCAGATGAATGTAGTATATTAGTATAGTATATTTCTCTCTGAGATGTAGCGGAATAGAAGTAGAAAGTTGCGTAAAAAAAAAAAAACTCAAGTAAAATACAAGTACCTCGACATTAGTAAAGTACTGGAGTAGATGTACTCAGTTCCATTCCACCACTGCCATTAATGTGAGAGACATATACATCTCCACGGTCCCATAGGTGGAGGATACGTTAGTGATCCTCATCAACACGTGGTGCGGTGCAGTTCTCCCGGCCACGGGGCCAAACACCAGCGAGGTGAAGCCGAGGAATGCCTGGCCCCGGGCCATGAATAGTCATAAATTCATACGTGAATGCAGGGCCAGGGCTGATTTGGGAGAATGAATGCTATTGCGCTGATAAACCAGTTGACCCCATCAACTTGGCAGCTGTCATGACCTCAACCTGTGGCGGTATTAGACGAGGGAGGGCAGAGGGACAATATTTGTTTAAGCTGATAACTAGGGGTTGTGGAGGTTGGGTGTGTGTGTGTGTGTGTGTGCCTTGTTTGTAGTGTGTATGTGTTAGGTGACTTTAGAAAAGAGCCCATGAGAGAGTGAATGATTGTGTATACAAATCCGCACGAGAGCATGCTTAGCAATGGATCCGCGTGCTTGTGTGATTATTATTGTAATAAGCCCAGGAATTTCAGGAATTATTTTTCTTTTTGTTTATATGCATGTACGGTATGTTATATATACATAGGGAAAGAGAGAGGGGGGAACACATGCAGGAAACCTTCCTTATGTCAGATTCGAACCCTGGGCCTCTGTATTGAGGAATGACTCTCTTCATATGGGCGCGCACGCTCTACCAATGGAGCCACCCGGGCGCCCACGACGTATGCTTTCTGAATGAGAACTGTTGCCAGTGTTTTTTGAGACACATATGAAGTGTTTCAAGTGAGTTTCGGAGGCGAGATGAACTGTTTGGCCAAGAGGCTTGTTGCACGTTGGTACTTAAAAGCAGTTTAAGTAGTACATCTTCAGCTACTAACAAAAAAACCCTGTAATACAAAGCGTATGAATGTGAGTGTGTGGCCCTGACTGAAGCCATGAACAGCAGCATGCTTAATAGCCTTCAGCTTCTGCTCGGCGTCATTAACATTCCAGCTGTGGAGATCTTGGCATGCGTTAGGAAGCATGACAACACAGCTCCACGTCTCTCTCGTCTAGAGAGGTGCAGACATTCAAAACAACCTGAGTCGCTTGAGATCACCTCTGACAGATCATTTCTCTTTTTCTCAGCTTGCCAGTATATGCCTGCAGCGTAATATTGATTTGTTTCTGTTTCTTTTATTCCCTCGAGAGACGCTCTGCTGCTGACACGGTAAAGAGGTAATTACACTGATCCCTCCCTAACATGCTATTTGCCCCACAGGCATCAAATGCCACTGCGCTCCATGGCAAATCCTAGATACATTATATATATATATACATCATTTAGAGCAATTATCCTGCATATATTTTTTACAAAAGACACGTGATGTGTTTTGATGGAGCCCTGCAGAAACATTACATGAATTCTAGGCGTTGGTAGGTGTTGGCACAGGCGGGCAATTAGTTGGGCAAGCCTTGTGCTGTTGCACAAAGTGTTGACATTCTGCCCCGGACATTATGGCACCTGTAAACCTACGTTGAGTAACAAAAATATTGTGAGTGTTGCAGGGGGAAATTGCTCTGATGTAACAAATATGGAGGCTGCACATAGGCCACAGGAATGAAAATACTAGTTTCCCAACACAGGTATCTGCACAAATACACATACTGATGCCGTTCTTGCTGCACTGCATGCTGCGGCTCGACACGACGATGTATAATAAGACCTAAATTTAGCTACAGAGTTCGAGGCGGAGCCCTGATCATTCCTATGAGGGTTGCTCATTGGTACATGAAGCCAAAAAAGTTCAACATTTCTCTTAGAAAATGATCCGGCTGATTGACGCTGCAGGGACACCAGAGACCTCCGCCAGCCGATATAGCCGAGCTATATACTTCTGTTTAGCGCTCCACTAAAGACCCTGACAAACCAACCCGATGGCTCACCGTTGGCGGAAAAGGCAGTCGAAAGGAAGTTGGCCAAAAAAAAAAGTTCCTCAGAACACACCAAAGTGATGGCGAATGCCAACGGCAGCTGATTGGACGAACGCGTAACGTGGGTCTGGTTGCTCCGGGAAATTCAAAGCCGGGCTGTTATGGCAGTTTGTTCAAAATACAGTGTCATATTTCAACAGTCAAAAAAAGATGTCTACAGACATCTTTTCGCCATGCAAGTCTATGGGAAATAGTCAGCGCCCGGGGGGCACGTCCTGAGGGCAAAAAAAGTGAGTCGAGTGGAGCGGGGCCGTACCATGCAGTGGAAACACGGCAAAATACACAACCGTCTGCATGCACACACAAACACACATCAACACACGCTGTAGCCAAAAAGGAATCAAGCAGGTATGTGAAGGTCTGTATGCTGGCAGGCGCTGTGCCATTGAAGCGGTTAATCACAGTTGTAATTACTGTTCTACGGCTCCAGCTTATGGGAGACACTCCGTCCTGACAGACAGCCGAGAAAGAGATGTTTTATGTTCCAACCAGTATGGACGAAGACTCAAGTGTGCGTGTGTTGTAGTACACAGCTATTTCAGCCCCACCTTCTTTTCTTTAGTCAGGAATCAGCCCAAAGCACCTTCGATCAGATAAAAAAGGACACTTCCAGAGATCCTGGAGGCCCAACCCATCAGCAGAAACACACGTCTCAACAACATGATGCAGAAAGGAATTTTAAAGTTACTGAATATTTAAGAAAACATTTTATTTTACATCAACTGTACAGATGACATTAATTTGACTAAATGATTCTTAGAAAGGAACTAAAAATAACCTTTTTTTTATTAAATAGAAAACTTAAAACAAAAACAGAATTAAAGATGAAAAGTGTTGCTTATTGTACAAAACGGAATGAAAATAGAGCTAAGAAATGAAATCATATATCGTACCCTGATACAGTGGTAGGCCTATTGCAAATGATCAAAAACAGTATTGTACACAGTAACTCAATGGCCTCGCCATCTTAGTACAATAGCTAAAATATTGGCCTCTTTGGTTCCATTAATTAGGTAAAATACATTTGAAACAAAATTCAATTTACTTCTATAAAAATAACTTTTCAATGGCAGTTTTTTTTGTCTCACTAATCCCGCAACTTTTCAGTGCAAACGTCACAACAATCATTCGCTTTGGAAAGGAAGCGAAAGATTACATTTCAAGTATTGATAAAGAGACGAGGAGTGAAGCGAGACAGAAGGAGAGAGAGAGAGAGAAGAGAGAAAGATGGAAAGAGAATCCAGTCTAACAGAGCATGGTGAGTATGGGTATAGGTTACTATACATTGCATAGCTCATGTGGCACTTATTTAGCGATAGGACAGGACACTCAGTACTGGGGGATCTGGATCGCCGTATCAATTCAATGATCCACAATTCGATATCATCGATACATATCATCGATAAGATGCCTCCTTATTTTATATTCCAACTTTGTATTTGATCTTTTTATTAAAAAGAGTAGTTTGTTGTTAATTTAAATATCTTGAAGAGCTCAGTTATAAAGTTGTCAAATTATATGTAAGTTGCCGTTTTGAGTTGACATAATGTGTTAAATGGGCTCATTGTCTTTAATCCGTCTCAGATTGATTGCAGGCCCCCTCCCTCCCCGCATTGTGACAGACTTTCAGCCAAATATCGGATCGTCGTCCAAGGAATCGATGTTGGTACCGTGATTAAAAACCTAGGATTTACACCACTACTCAGTACCCCTTGGAAGGCATTTCTTTATACAAGTGCTATTCAGGGTGTGCATTTCAGTTTCTGCAAGTGCTGCACTGCACACTATGTGTCCCAAACTGGAGTCATCCACGCCCCCTAGGCCCAAGGGGGGGGGTTCTCTCTCTCTGTGTCGCTCCCAGTGCACAAGTGAAGTGCACTTATGAGATCTAGCTTCACCTGGTTGTCATGGTAGCAGGGCCTGCAGCTCTCTCTTGACAGGCAGGAAGTTGAGGCCCGTAGTCAACGGCAGGAGCGGCAGCCGCTACGTGGAGGACTTTCTTTCACCTTTCTGTGGAGCGGTTATAATCCTCCTAGGCGTTAAGCGCTGCTGGTCTGATTTCACCAGAGAGGACAGTCAGACTGTGTCTGTTGGCGTTGTAGGGAAGTGCTGGTGTTTCTGAATTGTATAAGCGGATGAATTGTCAGTGCTTTATAAAAAAAACAAAAAATAAAGTCTGTGGTGTGCTTAAGTACTTAAGAGGGTTGGAGGAGCAGGGTGTCTGGGAGCGTCGGGGGCGGCTGATCCTGTCACTTTTCCTTAAGCGCTTGTTATCTTCATTCGAGAGGAGATGATGAGCCATTATTTTTTGACTAGAAATGGCAAACTAGAGCAAAGTATCATTTGGTGATAATCGTTCCCTTCTCGTCCCGTCGCTGAGCGGTCGTCGGCACGGACAGCAAGCACTCAGTCACTCAGTCGGATAAATACACACACTCGCACGAACATGTGCAAACGCACACGTAACACACACGGACACAACACTGGTACTTTTGCAATTGCGAGATGTACCAGACGTGCCAGTGTGTGTGCTGCTTGCACAAACAGTAGTTATATATATATATATATATATTGTATATGTGTACCGTACAATAACGTCCCGTCTGTATAAAAGACCTTTCTGACTGTTCCATAGTTCAAAGATAATGAACGGCGGTGTGGACTCAAGCGCAGCCACACTCCTCCACGATCATGTTGGGCACATCCCTCTTTACGATGTTGTATTCATCGTCAAAGTAGAGCATAGACATAGTACTGAGCTTGGTGGGGATGCAGCAGGAGTTGACCGAGCCGGGGCTCATGCCTCTCATACGGTACTGGTTAACCACTGCCGTGTGGAAGGATGAAGCCGAGCCGGGCACGCCGGCCATGTACGCCGGGCAGCTGCCCTCGCAGTAGTTGCCATAATAACCAGCTGGCGCTATGATCCAGTCGTTCCAGCCAATAAGGCGGAAGTCTATGTAAAACTGCTGCCGGCAGCAAAGGCCCCCGCTGGTGCCGTCGCACTCGAGCCCCCGCTTACGAATGCGGTGCTTTCCGTCCACCTGTCGCGCCCGCAATACCAGGAAGGGCCGGTGGGATGGGTCGCCTGGGTCCACTAGCACCGGAGCCACGCCAGACGTCTCGCAACCGTCACAGTGGACCTCCAGGTCCTGACGCCGTCCGCCTTTTCCGAACACAGCCCGCAACGCCTCTGACAGGGGGAAGGTGTGCCAGCCGCTGCGTTTCAGATCCACCCGCTTCTCCACAAGAGCCCAGCGGCCTGTACCCCCTCCGCCGCCGCCGCCTCCCGGCCCTCCCTCCGCGCCGCCGGCACCCACAGCCTCTGGGTAATGGATCTTGACGGTCACCTTCCTCCGGAGGCCCTTCTCAGGGCCGGCTGGCAGCACGCGGAGGTAGAGCCACAGGTTGGCCTGGGACACGAACAGGTTCTGGTTGCCCTCGTTGGAGACGTGGAAGAACAGGCCAGACTTGGATGTGCGATCATCTGTTGGAGACAGAAAAGACAGAAATGTTTTGTTTGTTTTACTTTAACCATTCAATGGAAATGTAGAAAACACACCGCGTTGGTCATCTAGACAGGCTAAAACCTTCATCTTCCTTTGTATAAAACATCAAGTGGTCAGTTTTCTATTAAATTATTTTTTGGAATGAATATGTACATTTCATGGAGTCATATTTTACGTATAAAAATAAAAATAATACCTATAAAACAATACCTTATAAATGCCTTACTGTTAAAGACAGCAGTTACCTTGGTTGGTGTTTTTTATTTATATATAATAAATATAAGAATCCTTATCCAAAGAATGGTTCCGCTATCACGCGATATGACGTGATAACACGTTACCCCAACCATACTTTCTGAATCCGTCTCCATGACGCCATGAAATGTGGCTGAAAACATTTCCAGTAAGTGGACCTCGTGATAATAACTTTTTTTCACAGACATTGATGTCATTTCAAGAGAAAAGGCTAAAGGCTGTTTCCTTTATTTCCACACAAACACACACACACACACACACACACACATACACAGACAAACACACACACACACACACACACACACACACACACACACACACACACACACATGCACACCTAGTGTTGCACATAGTTGCCCACATAGAGAGGGCACCACTCTGTCTTGTTTTCCCCTTGTTTCTCTTTTTTACCCTCAATCACTGTGTCAGATGACCTCTGCGGCAGCTCCTGATTGGCCGGCTGTGACAGGCCAGTTCTGGGATCAGGCCCAGTTGGTCTCAAGTCCAGCTTTGTAAGTGCCGGGGCCAAAAAAGAAAGAGAGAGAGAGAGAGAGGGACAGGGAGTAGAACAGAGAAGAGGAAGATGAAGGAAAGGAGGAAGCATGCAAGTGGAAAAGGTGGGAGGGTGGCGGTCACGGCCAAGGCCCGCGGGGGGTTCATTGAGTTTGCTGTTAGAGCCCCCCCCTGAACCCCACCCCCCGTCCTTCCAGTGTGAGTACCCTGAGAGTGACAGCACAAAGCACCCTGTGAGGCAGTGGGAGACAGCCGCGCTGCAGCCCGCCTTTCAAACGCGTGGCTTTCCAGCAAAAAGCATGATGAGGCAAAAATAAAAGCCATTTACATGACACTGGCCACTTTCTACAGCAGCACAAAGAAGAGATCCTGGCAGTCTCAAAGGTGGTGATGGGCTCTCGCTGGCACTGCTTTTTTCTTCTTTTCCTAAGCCTAATGATGTCTTCCAAATTACCCTGAGGTAACATGAAAGGTTTCTACTTCAGGAGAATTTGGTACAATGTGCTCAAGCAGAGCGTCGTCTTTGAATGCGGCTAAATTACTTTGTTTGCCGACTGATTAGTGTGTGTCAGTGTCAACAGGTGGCCACCAAAGACGGGGGGCCCCCCCTCTTCAAGGAGCCTCACGTCTCTTCCTTCTGTAAACCAGGGCTTTACATTCACACAGGGACCTGTTGAGGCCGGCTCTCCACTCTGTAGCATGTCAGCTGGGAGCTCAAATACTTCATACACACACGTTCGCACGCATCAACACGCACGCGCACACACACACACACACACACACACACACACACACACACACAACCCCATGGTAAGCAATACATCAAATATCAGCCTTCTCAATACCAAAGCCTGTGGGCTGAGTATCAAGTGCACAGTGAGAATCAGTGGAATAGTTTTTCCTGCGACTGCCGTAAAGGCCCCTCAGGGCTACAAGTAACTCACCTCACCTCATTCAGCACCGTGCGTTCTTACTTGCCCTGACATCTCTGAGCTTCGAAAAAAACATGGGATAGCAGGGCAGCGGGCACACACTGACAGCGGCATGAGCACACACTGAGCATGGATCTCATTACTCCGCTGATGTTTGTTCAGACAAGTAGTTCGGACTTTGTTCATAAGATATATGATATCTGCATTAGTCTTCAGGATCGGATCCCCCGTTACAATTTTTTACTATTGCTATGACAATTTTTTCAATACTTGTAACTTTCCTAAACTCTTAACACAGTTAGCACAACATCTGTCTGTGTAGGCTATACATAAAAAGCATACAGTTAACGCAAAACAAATATGGATTTTTTACTGACAAATTTGCAAATGCTGTTAACATCATGTTCTAAACTTATCTTAGGCTACAGTCCAAGTGAACAGCTGATCATATTGTAAACTGAAACACAAATATCTCCCCTGCATTGTATTCCATTGTTACTGTAAAGGAGAGGAACAGCTAATTGAAGTTATGCAAATAGATCAATTCCCATGTAGGAAACATACTCAGGGGTTGAGGTTCTTTCAATCACATGATCACAATCTGTTTTTATTCTTTATATGTGACAGTAAGTGAGTGTTGTGTACTTTGAGAGCAAGGATTTCAATAAGCAAAGTCACATTCCTTGTGTGTTCACCCAAACCTGGCCTCAGCTGATTCTGATATGTTACAGTACAGTAAAAGAGGACCTATTTGGGCTGATTTTGTGTGGAAAAGGAACAATAAAGTAAAGATGAACACAAAGAAAGTAAGAAAAGTCCTGCACGAGGGAGAGGAAGACGAGGACCAGGACAATTCTGTCTCTGTTTCCTTTTTCATAAACCGTACATCCTGTCTCTCATGTGTACATGTGAGTCGAGTGCAGATTTGAATCTGAGCATGCTCAGATTTAAAGTAGAAGTAAATGGACTGACTATTTTAGAACAGGAACCCTTCACACACATTCACACACTGTGGCCAAGGCTGCCGCACAAGCTGCCACCTGCTCATCAGATACACACTCACACACATTCACACTCCAATGGCGCAGCATCTCGACACCTCGACATGGGACTGCTAGGGCCGGGGATCGAACCGCCAACCTTCCGATGGAATTACAGCTTCTGTGATATTAGTATTAGGGCTATGACTGAGTAGATGTTCCTGTTGGGAGAGAACCCGTGTTAGTGTTTTGGAAGAATTATGTGATTTTGGTTTGGTAGACACAGTGTATTGTGTTAGTGTTGGTGATGTGTGATTTTGAGCATAAAGTTAACCGTTTTTGCCAGTTGTGGATGTAGATGTGTGATAAGAAAGTGAGAAAATTGTTAAAAGTATTGAAAAAAATGTCATAGCAATCGTAAAAAAAAACCTGTAAAAGTAGGGTTGGATTAGGGTTTCAACCATTAGGACTACCAATAGTGATTCTTCATTCGATTCTTTCAATTTCACAGATAAGAGAAATGTTATTTGATTAAATGGTGGTTTAAAGTTTTCAAAGGGTTTTTCAAAGTAAAATACAGCCCCACTTTAGAGCGCTGCTTACGGTGCTCCATGGCTGCAACACAAGCGCCTGGATTTGGAACCAATGAACCCAAACGATGCCATGTTAGAACCGGTTCACGATGCCAAATCGTAGTAAAAAGCTTCCCTGTGAAGAGCTGGGGGGTTTAACTGGTGCAGGGGTGTCAGGACCTCCAGAGATGCTCTTATAGCTGCTTACCATTTGAAGTAGGACTTCAGCTAACTTTTAATTTCATTGTCAATGAATCTGCCAATGAATCGATGCATTCAATGTCATAAAATAGAGTAAGCTGCCCATCACAATTTCCTAAAGGCTAGGACCGTCACGTCTAAAAAGTACATCTGTTGTTTTTCTGCTCTAAAACCTTAAGACATTAACGTTACAGTCATATAAGAAAAAGAAAATCAGCCAGTCCTCACAAATGAGAAGCTGGAACGAGCATCATGAGCATCACATCATCGCAGTGAGCATCAAAATGGCGTGATTATTTGATTATTATTATTGATGATGATGATAATGATCAATTGTTTTCTACCTTTAATTCATAGGCCGATTTGACAGCATTCTTATGAACCACACAGTTATGAAAAGGAAATACTCTGGAACTTTGAAGCTTGAATACACTTTCACCCAGGTAAGTGTAACATCCCGGTGGCCTTCACGCTTCATAAAGCCGTCTCTTGCTCTTTTCAATATCCTTTTTCTGGGCGAAGAAGAAGACTCCTGTTCCTGAAATTTGGTCCTCCCGTGTTTCCTTCTTCAAACTTGCCGGGACCGGGAAGTAACGATACCCGTTAGCAGCGTTAGCAGCATTAGCAGCATTAGCAGCGTTAGCAGCGTTAGCAGCACCTGTGAGTGGAGTGTCTACCCCAGTTCATGCAAATGGAATTGTCAAACTTCAAGCCAATAGGATGGTGGTAAATGTTCATGAAAAAGGACGAGTTTGTGAAGGGGCAACACCGATTTTGATAATAAACAACTACACACGCTACACACTGGACCTTTAAGTTGTCAACTACTGTTTCCTAGGTAAAAACTGTAGCCTAGGCAACAGTGTATTTGAATTGTTAAATAAATGAAACACTTTACACAGCAGCACACCTATGACCACTCAGTAGATGTGTTTTAGCCTCCCTCAGCTTCACATACGTAGTATGTGGTAGTAGTGGTTGGCTTCCTTAGAGCATATACCAACATGCATACATGACTTATTTCCACTGAGCTCTTTTCGAGAAACAAGTTGTTCTTTTTCATCCAGTGTTACAAACAATCTGGAGCTGGCCCCGACACGCCTCGCCGGACCACGCACTGGAGAACGTCTTAGAGAGTCTCAGCAGGCAGGACACCTGGGTGGGCTTGTGTGGGATAAAGAGCTGTTCCAGCGTGTCCCCACCTGCGCCACCAAGCCAGGGAAGAGGCCATGGAAGCAGGCAGGCAGCTCCAGACATCATTACTCAAAGCTGCTGTCGACAAGACCACACGCCGTTGAGGGACAGGGGCGTGGAGCATTCGTGCACACAGCAGCCATCCCACAGGCCCGAGTCTCAGCGCTCCAGGAATTCCAAACAGGGTGAGGGAAGGAGATGGGGGAGGATGGAAAAGTGGGGTTGAGTCGCTGGACTTGGGGCAAAAGGTTAAAGAGGAATCGTCCCACCGTGACACTGAACTCTATCGGCGGGATGGAGAAATGCTGCGGCTTCAAAAGGAGAAAGGAGAGGCATTCTGGGAAAAATGGGATTGCTACCAGACTCTTAATTCTCTTCCACGCTATTTCTGTATGGCAATATATGTATATCTGTATACATTTTATACTGTACCTGTGCTTATCCTATTGTCATATTTGCACCAACTTATTGTCATATCCTAGCCCTATTTTGTTCTATAGTTATTTATAATAATAAAAAAAAAAGCTATACAAAGGCAGCCAGGCCCATTGAGGACTGAAACACACTCTTTTGGGTGAACGTGGAAAATGGCTGGACCAGGTCCAGGAGGGCCTTGACTGACAGCTCCCCATGAAAGATATGTGCCCCAAAGCAAACTTGCCAACCCCATCCTTTGGAGGAACCAGGCTGGAGTTAATGACCTCCCATAATGAAGTCTTAATTCCGTGTCTTGGACCACTCGCCGCAAGTTCACTGGGTCCGAACGACTAGAGTGAGCAATCAAGAAGCGCTGATCTAAACCTCTCCATCGACCCCTCTCTCTTTCGCCCTCCCTTCTTCCCCTGCCTGTGCTCCCTGCTCCGCTCCCGTGGATACGGGACACCGAATCCCTCCGCAAGGACCCACGGGACCATGTCAGGAGAGAAAGGAGATTGGCATCGTCTTCCTTCACCTGCCCGGGGGCCGCTTGGCAGACCTCTTACCCCTGTGCTACTGCAACTGGAGATAAGGAGCCGGCTCCCTGGTGGACTAACACACAGTTAACCCTGTGCTGAGGGGGAGGCAGAGGACCCAAGCTGACCTCACTGCTCCACACAGAACACAAGGCGTGTAAACACCTATCCACTCTATTTGCTGGATACTGTTGGCTGAACATATGCCAACACCCCCAGAGCTTTCTGGGGACCTTGTCTCTGAGCCATGCCCCGGCTGGCAGCATCCGATCTGGGGGGAGCCGTGAGCCAGCTGGCCAGGATGCAGACGGGGTCTAGGGAGCAGGGACCCAAGCCAGCTCCATGGTACAATGCCACACAAAGGCTCAAAGGTGTGAGGAAGAATAGAACCAGAAAAAAAACAGAAGTAGAAGAAGGAGAAGAAGCAAAGGAGCCCAGCGAACCTTTTAGAACGACAAAAAGCATTCTTTAAAACACTGCAATATGGGCACACACACACAGTATACCCCCCCCCCTTCCCTTTGCCATCGCCAACACCATACCCCCCCCACCCACACTCCCCCAATTCAACCTCGCAAACGCAAATCTCAAATGTCTCATGCATTATTCTGAGCAATTTCTTTTGTTTTCCCTGCTTTTTTTCCGGCTCAACGTTGACATGTTGGGTTCAGCAGGAACACATAGTGCTCTTGTAATAATTGCCTGGCATTGTTCCCTTGTCATGAGGGAGATCAGATCATTCCCATTGGAAGGCAGGACCTATACCATTCAGGCTAATTGTACCAGCAGGACCAATGGGAAAAGACAGGATGGTGTGTTTCTGGGTGTCTGTACGGTGTGTGTGTGTTTAAGAAATCCTATTTCGGTGTCTTTAATTGTGTGTTTTCTTCTTGGTAAACTAACAGTTTGTGTCAAAGATGTGGTTCTCACAGCGCTAACTGACAATTATTGGATTATGTCAAGCACAGATGTCTTTAGGTGTGTGTGTGTGTTTGTGACAGACAGAGAGAGAGAGAGAGAGAGAGAGAGAGAGAGAGAGAGAGAGATTGGAAAGGGTGTTCTCTTTGGACTAGTGAGAATTAGTTAGATACACATTCTTAGAGGAAGGGATAAATGGCCAATTGAGGGACTTTGTCTGTGTTTAAAAGAGGGCTTTATACATTGGAGTATTGAGTGTGAGCACAGCTTTAGTGATGAAATTGGACTCAGAGGTTCTTTTTATCCCCTAGACAACACATGGGGGTAATTTAAGGACTCTCTCTTTAGTTTCATTTCTTTTTGAAATTTCATCAAGACTAAAACAGGAGGATTTATCACCAACCACTGGCATTTGAATAGTGATGTAATAAATGATTTAAAAAAAAAAAAGATGACTGCACTGGATTTACTTAGTTCATTACAAAAACAGCTGATATGCATATCATCTAGTTTATCTCTGCTGCTTGGTCATATCAGCATGGTGAGCTTTGCAGGGTGACATTTTATGTGGTATTAGTAAGTTGTGAACTCACCTGCTTATCTACCTGTTACCTAAAGTCAAATAGGGTGCACGCATGGGTTCACGGAGAGGTAGATTTCGATGAGATGAATTATTGATTATTACCTGACTCTGCGAAGCTGATGATCTCCGAGTTCTCCGCCTGAACCTCGTTGTTGTACGCAGCCTGTCCGTCAAAGCTGGGGATCTCCACCCGGCCGTCCTCGCGCACCTTCCCGGCGTGCAGCCTCCTCAGCGCCGTCACCATCGCAGCCTTCGGGATGGGATGGGTGATGTTGGGTCTGTCTCTCATCTGCAGCCGGTTCAGTATGTGCCTCTTCACCGCTTCCAAAAAGTCTATGTCCACGCGCTCCGACTGGTCCGACGCCCTGAGGCCGCAGGACGCGCACGACTCCTGGGGCAAACTCTGCGTCTCTGTCCCGGCCACCGTGCTGCAGCGGACGGACAGAACGCACACCACCAAACAGGACAAAGCCACACTGTAGATGCTCATTTTTTTTAAATTTAAGATTACAGTCTAAATGCTATGGAAGAGAAGGGTGCATATGTATGTTAGACACACACTCTGAGCTTAAAGCTGATTTTAAATTTACAATTATCCGAACGTCCACTCGTGCTCCAAAAGTGAGTGCCACAAGATATCCACAGAAGCCAGTGCAATCGCTGTATTCCCAAACATACAAGAGTGCTGCTGAAAACAGTGTGAGGGGCTAATGAACCCCAGTCACTGTGCCTTCAGGTTGGTTATCCAGCAATACGTCTTTTCTCTGCGCACAGTAGAAGTTCATCTCTCTGATTGCCAGGCGCACTCGCAAGTTTGGAATCGTTGACGCGCTTCTGGCATACGGATTGTTCACTTCAGATGTGTAATCTACCAAAACAAACGGAGACAAGTACACCACCTCGCCGAGAAGTAGAAATAAAAAAAAGCTCGGTCTCCAAACGCGTCCAACCCGCTCTTTCCCATTCAGACAACATGCAGAATGTCCAACAGCTGCAGTCCCACAGAGAATAACAAAGCTCGCGGAGTCCCGTCTTTTGTGTGTGTGTGTGTGTGTGTGTGCGCCTGGGTACTGGGTCCGATGCGCGCAGCTCCGTGCGTCCTGCAAGATGCTGTTGTTCACTGAGACCCTTTTCTCCCTTTGCAATCACGACAACAGGGGCTCCGCGCACCCAAAGTTTTTATACACCAGTGGACCACGTGGGGATTTCCACCAACAGGGCGCAGGGATTAGACTACTACATTCCCACTGATGGAACAAGGATTTATTAGGGTTACACGCCGGCCCACGACAAGTTGTATAATTGCCCCCCCCCCCCACACCCTAAAGCTTACGTTATTTGACTTACAGAGTGAAACAGTATGTGATCATCCGTGTGTGTGTGTGTGTGTGTGTGTGTGGGATTGGTATTATGTTAGGGCACAGTGTCCAGACTGATCCTAAAAATCAAATGTATACGTGCTATTCATACATGATAAAGAGACAGACATTAAAACCCATACAGGAACCCTCTCAGTCTCTTTAAAGCAGGCATGCATTGGTTCTAATTATAGACATAACTATTTAAATTAAGTGTAAAAATACAATATTTCACAGTGAAAATATAAATGAAACATTTGGAAAGAAAAAAAGTCTGGGTGAGGAGATAAATAAAAGTTGGAAGTTCAGTCAGGTGAGTTAATAGCCGGTTATAAAGCTGATTACCTAATCAATAGTGCCATCTAGTGACATACAACTGTTATTACACACTGCAACTAAGGATAGAGATAAGATGCCGGCCGGACGGACACACACACACACACACACACACACACACACACACACAGACAGACAGACAGACAATAAGATAGATAGATAGATAGATAGATAGATAGATAGATAGATAGATAGATAGATAGATAGATAGATAGATAGATAGATAGATAGATAGATAGATAGATAGATAGATAGATAGATAAATTGGTGGATTTATTGATAGATGGATGGACTGATGGATAGATAGATAAAGATATAGATTGATGGATGGATGGATAGACTGAAAGATAGATAGATGGATGGATGTATAAATAGGATAGATAAAGATTAAGATAGATGGATGGATAGATTGAAAGAAAGATAGATGGATTGATAGCTTGATAGATGTATGTATGTATGAATTGATCAATGGATGGATAGATTGATAGAAAGATAGATGGATTGATAGCTTGATAGATAGATAGATAGATAAATGGATAGATAGATAGATAGATAGATAGATAGATAGATAGATAGATAGATAGATAGATAGACGGGTAGATGCATTGATTGATATATAGATAAATGGATGGATAGATATATGGATAGATTGATAGATGGATGGATGATAAATGGATGGATAGATGGATGGATAGATATATGGATGGATATAGATAGATGGATGGATTGATAGATGGATGGACTGATGGATAGATTGATAGATTGATGGATAGATGGGTAAATAGTAATTTAAAAAGTGAAGGAAACATTCGCATGGCATGGTGTTATTTCAGTTAGCCTATTAGCTGGTCTGATTTGCATTGAAAGATGATTTTATGGAAAGTTCCTCATGCCTAGCTCTATGAATGGTGAAGGGTGTGTGATGATGTGGGGGGGCGGTTTTAATTCCAAAGGCCAAGGGAACCTTATCAGGATGCATAGTATCCTGGATCCATGAAATATCTGGCCTTGAATAATAAAAATATGCCTGCCTCTATGGGGATTTAACATAGTTATGCCCCCTGTATTTTAAGGATGAACATTTATTTATTTATGATACATTATTCATTCACAAAGAAAATTGGTGTCCTTAAAAGTTGGCTTTTTCCTTTTTTTTTAATTAAGGCATTAAGATCTATTTACAAAAGATGATTTGTTTGGTCAAATGGGGTTATGGTTAGGGTTAGGGGGTTATGATTAGGGGGTTATGGTTAGGGGTTATGGTTAGGGGTTATGGTTAGGGGTTAGGGGGTTATGGTTAGGGGTTAGGGGGTTATGGTTAGGGGTTATGGTTAGGATTAGGGGTTAGGGGGTTATGGTTAGGGTTAGGGGGTCATGGTTAGGGGTTAGGGTTAGGGGGTTATGGTTAGGGGGTTATGGTTAGGATTAGGGGTTAGGGGGTTATGGTTAGGGTTAGGGGGTTATGGTTAGGGGGTTATGGTTAGGGGTTATGGTTAGGGGTTATGGTTAAGGGTTATGGTTATGGGGTTATGGTTAGGGGTTAGGGGGTTATGGTTAGGGGTTATGGTTAGGGGTTAGGGGGTTATGGTTAGGGTTAGGGGGTCATGGTTAGGGGTTAGGGTTAGGGGTCATGGTTAGGGGTTAGGGGGTTATGGTTAGAATTAGGGGTTAGGGGGTTATGGTTAGGATTAGGGGTTAGGGGGTTATGGTTAGGATTAGGGGGTCATGGTTAGGGGTTAGGGGGTTATGGTTAGGATTAGGGGTCAGGGGGTTATGGTTAGGGGGTTATGGTTAGGGGGTCATGGTTAGGGGTTAGGGGGTTATGGTTAGGGGTTAGGGTTATGGTTAGGGGTTATGGTTAGGATTAGGGGTTAGGGTTTGGGGGTCATGGTTAGGGGTTAGGGGGTTATGGTTAGGGGTTAGGGGTTATGGTTAGGGGGTTATGGTTAGGATTAGGGGTTAGGGGGTTATGGTTAGGGGTTAGGGGGTTATGGTTAGGGGGTTATGGTTAGGATTAGGGGTTAGGGGGTTATGGTTAGGGGTTAGGGGGTTATGGTTAGGATTAGGGGTTAGGGGGTTATGGTTAGGGGTTAGGGGGTTATGGTTAGGGAGTTATGGTTAGGATTAGGGGTTAGGGGGTTATGGTTAGGGTTAGGGGGTTATGGTTAGGATTAGGGGTTAGGGGGTTATGGTTAGGGTTAGGGGTTAGGGGGTCATGGTTAGGGGTTTATGGTTAGGGGGTTATGGTTAGGATTAGGGGTTATGGTTAGGGGGTTATGGTTAGGGGTTAGGGGGTTATGGTTAGGGGGTTATGGTTAGGATTAGGGGTTAGGGGTTATGGTTAGGGGTTAGGGGGTTATGGTTAGGATTAGGGGTTAGGGGGTTATGGTTAGGGGTTAGGGGTTATGGTTAGGATTAGGGGTTAGGGGGTTATGGTTAGGGTTAGGGGTTATGGTTAGGATTAGGGGTTAGGGGGTTATGGTTAGGGGTTATGGTTAGGGTTAGGGGTTATGGTTAGGATTAGGGGTTAGGGGTTATGGTTAGGGGGTTATGGTTAGGGTTAGGTGACACTAGTGGATGTCCGGGTTTTTTTTGAATGCCGTTATATGGAAATTTGGATAAAAAAACGAAGATGGTACTCCACAGAACTCCACCATTAAATCCAATGGGACCCATGTGCCAAGAAGTCTATGGACCCAACTTCCCAAGACCCAACTTCTCCAGCAAATTTCCACCTGTTGGGGGTGCCAGAGAGCAAAATTAGGGCCAAGAAACCAGTTTTAACCCAACTTCTCTTTTTGGGGCCCTCTCAAATTGATTATAATCAAAAATATTATATTTTTGTGATATTAACATTCTCAAGGGCCCCCACCCCCACGGAGGCCCCAGGGGGCCCCTAATGAGGCCCAACATCCCAGTTTGAACCCAACTTCTCTTTGGGGGTCCCTCACAGTGTAACCTTCTGCTGCATATATAATACATACACATACTTGATGATAATAATAACTTCAAGGGGCCCCCCCGACCCCCGCGGAGGCTGGATGGATGGATAGATGGATAAAGAAGCCATTGTAATGCTAATAACAATAGTAACAGCACTTGAAGCTACTAGGTATATCAGGTGATTGATGTACTTTTTAAAGTGCCTAGTAGCAGTGGTAGTTTTTACATACAGCTTACATAAAGAGCTGGAATAAAATGATAACAAACATTGATGTCAGAAAGTATAGAATCGTTCCAGGTGGTATTTAAAGTGAAACCTAAACCCTTCTCAAAGTCCATGCAAACTATTCCTATGGTCTAAGACAGCGTTTTGTGAGTTGGGCCTTGGGTTTCTCCGTAGTTTGGGAAAACAGGAAGTGATCGAGCCTATCAAGCAACAGCAGATGGCCGTATTGACCCTGAATGTAACATTACCTGATGCAGTGTTACAATTGTAAAGGTTAACTAAACGCCAAATTATTGTTAAATACTTTTTTGAATGTGTTTTTTCCCCAAAATTAAAATATGTCCTGAAGTATACATTAATACAACATATTAGAGATGATAAATCGGCCTATTCGTAAAGAAACCCATGCCAGAGGCCAATAACTAAGCCTTATTCCTTCAGTTATAGGTTAGACAGAAAGATGCTGAGCACTGGCGCCATCTTGTGTAACTCAGCTTATATTACAGGACTTATTATCAGCTCGGTGTTGGCAGCTCGCAGCAATGTGCCTTCCACAGCTTGTGAGTCTGAAATATGTCACAGATAGGCTGGGCAAAATGGCAGAAAGATCATACAAGGTTCTGTTTTTTAGACAGGATCAAGATCCAGGATCTTATCACGATTCTTGTCCATGAGACTATTTCGAAGTTACAGAGTAGTACAACCAAACTGATTTCCCTACTTAAAAAATGAAAACCTTATGAGTTACAAAAGCCCCACAACAAATTCCGTTCTCATATTGAACACTTCTTTGTACTCGACGTTCAGAACATTAACATAGCAGCAAAATAATATTTGCTCTGCAAAGATAAATAGCTAGTGGAGTAAAAGCACTTTGAGCAAAGAAGTCAGTTTTTTCTAGTTTTCTTTGAATGAGTACCTGTGAGTCCTTCTCATTGGTGTCTGTGTTCATCCGGTTCGTGGCTCGCTGACTAGCTGATATAGACTGTAAAGAAATATTGGATGTAGCAGCCGCAACGTCACCCGCTGGTTTGTGGACGGCTGTGTTGAAGCCTTGTGTTTGTCAATTAGGCAGTTGCCATCCCTCAGAAATCCACCAGAGGTAAGAACACAGAGACAGAGGAAGGGGACGGACAGGCGGCACCTGACCAATTCCCTTAATGACTTGTTGTAGACTAGGCCAAACACCCTGACTCCAGCTCTGTACTTAACCTAAAGACACAAGATTAGTATCAATTCTCTCACTCATACTTTTAGAAGCACAGCAAATAGGCAAAACAACCTGTTCCCTTACTATAATATAATTCAGTCCTGTTCAGTTTACCCTGCTGTTCCTCCACCTTTCAGTTTCTTCTCTCCCGTGTGCATGGCATCGGCCTCATAATTCCACCGGATCTAGAATGCCAACACAAAGAAAGAGGAAGGTAACGGATGTAAGAGGGACATTAAGCGGAAATGGAACGTTGTGGATACAGACCCCGGAGCTCTGGGAACTGGCCCCCTTCATCTGAAGCAGTCCACAGAAATGTTTGGGATCGGTGATCCTGATTTTGCCATTTTTATGTTCATGTGTACATTTTTCACAATGACACTATGTAATAGATCATTGTTCACGACTGCAATCATTTTACAGCTTTTCTTGATTACATTTTCTGATCATTTATTTGACTTCTGTAAAAAGGAAATGTGTAAATGCAACTCCCGACATTAAAACTCACAACAAGAGTAGCAGTATTATAAAAATAGTTGAGTTATTCTCTTGTTCACAGCATGTCAGTAAACCTTTTCAACATATACAATGTGTTTGTTTTCTTTATATTTCTCATACAGAGAACATGTTAACGCGTTAAAGTTTCTTTTCTTCAAAAGCTGCTATGAGTCCATCAGAGTCATTTGCCATATGGAGATGGGGCTGTGTGTGGTGCACGGCCTCCCACCCAGCACCAGCAGCAGATCAGGCAGATGCGCGGCTACATCTTCATCATCCTCCTCCTCCTCCTTGTCCAGCAGGTTATCTGTCCTTGTCAGGCCCCACTGTTTCCTAAAAACCTTGTTTTCAAAAGTCAAACAGTTTTCAATCTGCTGTGCCTCTCTCCCTATTAAGCCCTCTTTGCTGTTGAATAGTTGGGAAGATTGTGTGGGAGTTTTGCTACTGTAGCATCTGGCCGGGCTGAACGTCTCAAGCTCTATAGCTCCCTCTGATCCTAGAAACATCTTTCTGGGTGGGGTGGGGAAGCACTTGTTCTTGAAGAGCCTTAGTTTCCCCTCCAGCAGCCTGGGTTGTGCTGAGCCGGAGCAGGGGCTGCTGCTAGTCTTGGAGTTGTAGCTGGGACCCAACCCAACGCAGCAGTGGTAAATCTTCCCTGGGGGGTTGGAGCCGGGGAGCGTGGCAACCTGCCCCCAGGTCTGAGTGCTGAAGTGGTACCTCCACAGGCAGTGCTTTGGAGAGTTCTGGCTCTCACATCCCCCATAAAGAAGCATACTGTCCTGGTAGGCCACCGCTGAGTGGCCCATCAGTCTGGAGGGGCCGGCCCTGAGGGAAACAAGCAGAGAGTAGGTGGTGTGAAACTGAACACCTACAACGAATACAATACTGCTCTGCTTCCAGAGAGCCTGAGCAAATGAAATGAGTCTGAAATGGACTTTGTTTAAATTATTTGCTGGGCATTTAAGACCTTTATTACACACGACAGCTAAAGTAAATGATAATTTGAATCAATTTGAATACGTTTTAAGAAAGGTCAAATTCTCTGATTCCAGCTTGTTAAAGCTTTAGTGCGAAACTTTTTTATATTAATGAACGTCTGTTACAGTCAAGCCATTGCCAAGTAAATTGCTACAAAGCTAATTAATGACCTCTTCTGACGAGTCCAACATGTTTTTTAATCCTCCGTGTCCGCATAATAGCAACTGTGTGGGGGCGCGATCACAGAAGGCTTGCATTATGTGGACACGCCGACATGTCATGATGTCGTTACTTTATTATTTACATTCACGAATTCAACTGTCATGTAAACCCGAAAATACAAATGAAAAATGAGCTCAGCAGCAGGTATTTTATTATAGATGGAGTCATCCTCCCGCTTAAAGAAGGATGAGAACAAAGTGTTGGTCTGTACAGTTGTGCTGTTAGTTATATACTAGCTACTATCACTTTCTTATACGTAGTTTGCTGCTAGCATGCCACCTGACGTCTGACACTATATGACAATCTATAATATATCGATACCAATGTTTAACGAGATCAATACTTTAGTTTTAGTTTCTCTCCTGCATGCACCGCTGCGGTTTGAATAAAGAGGCGACCTGGCTGTCTGTGTCTGTGTCCTTATTGTCAATTTCAACAACCAAAGGCTGATGCCTGGTTGCCAATTCAGCACCCACTTTAAAAAGTTAGCGTGGAGCCCTGCCCTGTGTGTGTGTGTGTGTGTGTGTGTGTTGTGCTTCACACTGCACCTTAAAACTCTGTACCACAGATTAGAGAGGCCTTTGAAATCATGTCAGGATAGTTAACCGTCCATATTATATGAATGCAGTGTCTCTCTGCCCTAACTAATAACAGAGTGGGGGTTCTCAAGGAACCACCATCATCTTTTACAATATCTGTGTACTGTATAAAAACTGTAATAACTCTTATAACTAATACTGCATTTAGCTGTGGAGATAAGGCATTGCCCAAAAGGACAAACTGAGAGATGAAATCACTCCTCACTTGTTTTTGAGGGAACTCCACGTGTTGCTGGTGGAATTCCACTTCCAGAAGTCCCTCTGCTCCTGTAAGCCTTTCAGGCCCCCGAACAGGTACATGCAGCTGTGGCTGCCCACAGCTGAGTGGCTGTGTCTGGGGCCGGGGCCTAATGGGCCCTGCTGCTGGGAACCATTCAGCAGAGACCAAGCCATGGAATCTGTCCCACACACAATATGCAAACATTTCAATCTGAATTACTTTAAACAATTGCGACATATTAACACGTTCTTCAACAGTTTCCTATGTGGAGAGTTCCATCATCTTTGCTATCTCTTTTTCCTCTCTCTTTTCCTCACTAATACACTACTCTCCGTTCCTGCTCGTTCTTCTTGCATGACCACACGGCACCTTGCCATTCTTGCTCTTCAACCGCAGCCCTACTCGCATATTTGACTAAAATATTATATAATAAAAGCAGTACTAATGGGTGATTTAAAATGTTTAAATGTGGGGAGCAGGGTCATCATTCATTTTTAACACACACACATGAACACAGACACACACACACACACACACACACACACCAGTATACCATGTGTACAGTGTTCCACAGTTAATGCACAGTTACTGTAATGTGTTAGTCATAGGCTATGTTCACACTTGCTGTCTTTTTGTAAGCTGCCAGCGTCTGTTTTAAATGGCAATCCTATGGAGTACACCGTGTTTTCATAAAGTCCTAATTGGACAGTGCTGACATTTTTTTTTTTGCAGCTAAGAGCGTCTATTGAAGTTGAAAAAAACTTCAACTTTTCTGGAAAAAAACAAATGGAGTTGGAGCACAGCGAGTTCTTTTTTGGTTTTAACTAATGTTTGTAGCCCTCTCCCTCTCTGTTCTTTTCTCTAGCTCGCTCCACCACTAACGTTAGCACCGCTCCACATAGCGCTCTAAATTAGTGTAGCAGTAGCTGTTCTTATAGCAACAAAAGGTGCTCGTGGCTGCTTTTTGGAACCAAAGCACTGCCAGCTTTTATTTCTTTTTTACAAAAGCACCCTGGTCAACTTTTTCTTGTCTAAAAAGATGCCATGTGTGAACATGGCCATAACACCTGCTGTGTGAAGACAACTTAGTTTGGTACATTCACACTTAATTAAAACAAACTAACTTACTACTTCCAATAAGGCTTGGTACAAGGTAAAACATTGTGCAGAGGAAATGAGAAGCCAGGAAAAGGCTTGTTAAGATAGGACTAGGTGGAGAGATTATATCTCCAACCTGGCCTGGGAACGCCTCGGGATCCCCCAGTTGGAGCTGGTTAATGTGGCTCGGGAAAGGGAAGTTTGGGGTCGCCTGCTGGAGCTGATGTCATCGCAGCGGTAGTGGCACGTGGTCCGCGGTATTGCGGTAATGCGGTGATCGTCCCAGCCCTAACACTGGGTGCATCCATGAGTGGTTTTTATAATAAAAGCAACTTTAAACTCACCAAAATCCAAACTCCAAAAGTCCTGTGAGGATCCTTTCATGTCCACTAACCCTCCATACAGCAGCATGGCCGACCCGAGCAGCACAGCACTGTGTCCCTTTCTGTTGGTTGGCATTCGGCTCTGCACACACAAACGCATCCAAGAAGACACAAACAACGAGTTGGTGGGCTACACAAAAAAAACAAACAAAAAAACAGGACTCTATCTTCACTAGCAACTTGAAACTTCCCTCACTCTTCACATGGACTTTATTTCCCTGTGCATTGGTGTCTAAGTGACTAATGTGGACAAAAATCATTGAAACTGGTCCAGTATTGAGCGAGAACACTGTAACGGGCAGCAGTGAACCAGACTGTAATGTAACCCTATCGCACAAATGTGCAACATCAATTTTCCGTCCACTTAAAAATTGTGTTTTTGCCACTGACTCAGATTAATACTGAGATAGACCTTATTGTTAAAGAGTCAAATCCTTTTTTTCTCCATGACTTGAAACAGCTCTGAAATCTCCATTGCCAAACCAACCAGACTCCATTTAAATAAACAGTACTTTTAGTGTGTATAGAGGCAGCATTTCTCCACATGTAAATGGATGAATTAAGGGTTTATTTCAACAAGACCGGAGTGGTGACTGTTGGAACAGTGGAAAGATAAACCAAGACGGCTTGTGATTGATTTGATTTGTTTCTGTCCAATTTGAATGAAGTGTCTTTAACGATGATAAAAAATACTGTTTATTTGAATGGAGTCTGGTGAGTTTGGTGATGATGATTTCGGGGCTGTTTCATGTTAAACTAAAAGGATCTTAACAGAAAGGTCTATCTCTGTAGGGATCCTTTTCATAATGTTCCAATAATAGTCTGAGCCTGTCAGTGGTAAAAAATGGAAGGACATTGACATTTAGGCTCACTTAATACTCAAAGATTGTTGTTCCCATCAGTCACTTAGACAGAAAAACATGGGAAAATATGGTCTAGGTTGAAAACCCCTGAAAGTATTCTTTAACGTTTCTATATTTCTTTCAGAGGCTTCATGGAGCACCAGAATTTCAGATCTGATGTCAGCGTGGCTTTGGGAGCTCTCTGTGTGCACACTGAACAGGGTACCCAGTACTGACCTGAACAGGCCATGCTGTGTTCTTTGGATTCCGGTTCTTATCAATTCTCGAGTTGAAAGGGGTCACATTGTTATTCCACTGATAAGAGGAAGGTTTTATTTTGATTCAATGGTGGGTTGCAGTGTTACAGGGCTTTTTCAATGGCTGCAGAACAACAAGCGCCTGCTGCTACGGAAACCAAAACTTAAATTTTGGTATGATTGATAGATTAAATTTGGATTTGATGATCAGATTTGAAACCAAATCCTCCAAACGATTCCAAATGAGTCCATTAAAGAACCGATTCCAAGTAGGAATCGGTTCTCGATGCCCAACCCTAGTGATGTCTTTCTTTCTGATGTTTGAGTTTTAGCCTTGATATCTATCACTGCTGATAACAAGACAGTTGCTCTGCTAATGATTCCTGCTGAAATGTACAACATGCTAATTTCCTGGAAAAACCTACAAAAGACTAACAAGTTTTTTACGACTACACGTGCAAAATGTCATTTGTTTTATCAATTTAAAACAGGATCTAATCTTTTACAGGTGTTGTCAGAAGAACACTGACACAGAAACCTGGCATGGGGATTAGCAGAGTGGCTTGATATCATTGGAAATACTTCAAATGATTTTCATATGAAAGGGTGCTGTGTACCTGAGGGGAGCTGGTCTTTCCCTGGCAGGGCAGCCATTTCTGCTTCGCTGAAACACACGCAACAAAGGAATATGAAAAGAAAGTAGAGCTCACGTGATAGTAAGGAGCTACAGATGTTGAGCATCACTTCAAATCTTGTTTTTGCGACAGATGTTCTTTAATATGTTTCTTTAATATAAGCCATTCAGCACGAAAAAGGATGAAAAAAACGACTCAAGAAATCTTTGTCGACTCAGACAAAAACAACCAATTAGTTGCTTAATCGACAACCCAAGCAACAATTATAGACTCCAAACATTTTAACTGTAATTGTTGTATGTGAAAAGACTGCCTAACTCCCTTAAACTAGGCCCTGTTCTCAAAATGAACAATGTTGTGTGTCTGCTTAATTCTTAATTTCAGTATGTTTCATTTTATTTGATAAATTATCATTTTAACTGTGTAAAATGAAATAGTTTTGCAGCAATTTACATTTTCCTATTATGTGGGGTGCTTGTTGTTGTGGGTGCACACACACACACACACACACACACACACACACACACACACACACACACGTATAATAAGATTATTCGCGCTTTTATTTCTTGTTGGGTAGACTACTGTAATGTGCTTCTTACTAGTGAAGACCATACAACGGCTACAACTCATTCAAAATGCTGCTGCTAGAATTCACTAACACCAAGAGGAGAGAGCACATTACTCAAATCCTGAAATCCCTGTTGAGGTAAATTTAAAATCGATTTCAAGGCCCTACATGTTGCTTATACGTCTTTCAGTGGTCTGGGCCCTAAAAACATTGCATTACATTATGTGTCATTTAGCTGACGCTTTTATCCAAAGCGACTTACAACTGCTACATATGTCAGAGGCTGCACGCCTCTGGAGCAGCTAGGGGTTAAGTGCCTTGCTCAGGGACACATTGATTGATGTATCGCAGTGGGAATCAAACCCAGGACTCCCACACCAAAGGCATGGATCATATCCACAGAGCCATCACCACCAGACTGCAGATATGCTCACTGAGTACATTAAAGACTGTCATTATCTCCAGAGCTATTAATTTGTCTTGTTTGATGGTACTTTTAATTACTTTACCTTTATAAAATGGGTCTCATTGTATATCTGTTGTTGTTTTTTGTCTCTAAAGCACTTTGAATTTGCCTTGCCTTGCCTATCTGGGTTCACTGTGTTGTTTGAATATGATTTTTGCCCTCTTAAAAGCTTCCTCGAAACGCCCAACCATTGGCCTTGGCATGAGGTGAGTGATTTCACAACACAAGTGGGACATATAAACATGTTCTTCAACCGTTTCCTGTGTGCAGAGTTTGTAACAATGACGCTGACTCATTATGTCCCATGTGTTGGTACTGTCCTGCACGTCCTGTTTGTGTCACAGCTCACTGCCGACCTTTTAGCACATGAATAGTATTTTTTTCAGCGTAAATGTCATTTTAATGTTACTTTTTGATTGTAAAATTACTTATCCTTATTTTAAAAATTGTATTTACAGCAAAATGCAAGGTCTGGAAAACTTTTTACCGGCTTCCTCTACAGTTAAGAACTATTTTTCAATGGGGCAGAGAGACGGGGGCTTTAGTCGGGTATACATGCAGTTTAGTGTCCCAAATTGCACGCAACGTAACCCCATTTGTACAGGTCCTATCCCTCAACCAGCTATACTAACCATAACCACTCAATGTCAAATGCCTAACCCCAACCAATTGGTGAGTCTTGGTGTGGACCATGGTGAAATTTGGGACACTATTGCACGCAAACCCTGGAGTTGACATGCAACAAGTTCTGTCTGTCAAGCCTGAGCATTTGCACACAAGAGCCAATGTTAAGTTGTATCGTGCATGCACCTCCACAGTGAGACTCACCGATGTCAAACACCCAGAGGGGGCATCTCTGCTCGTTGTACGCAGAATCCAGCATGCCTCCAAACACGTACAAGAAGCCCTGAAAAGGTCAGAGCTGTTAAACGGTTCCTGACACACTGACACACTAATCTGTGGGATGTTAACAGAGAAAGAAGCTTTTATATGCTTTTTCAGGGTTTCTGCAGGTTTCATCAAGTCAAATTCAAGCCTTTTTAAGACCATTATGAATACACTAAGCCCTAAATTCAGCCAAGAATAAAGTCTGCTTTATGTCTGTGGTACAATCCAAAAGAGACTGGCACCAACAACGCCAAAGCTGAATGGCTGCTATATAAGTTGCAAGTTGGTCTCATTTGTATTCATAATACAGCCAAATTATATTTGCAAAAGCGAGAGAAAGAAAGACAACACCACATAATTTAAATGAATTTAACATATTGAGGTAGCGTTGCATAGACGTAGATTTAAAACCTAAAACACAACACTTGAGACACTACTTAAGACTTTTTAAGGCCTGGTATTTTAGACTTCTTTGAGACCTTGTGGAAACCCTGTTTTTATGCAATTAAAAGTTTGAATGTGTACCTCATAAGCCATCATAGAATGTCCTTCTAGTTCTTCTGGTGCAGCATCACTGGTGCAGTTTAACTCTGTCCACTCATCACAAACTGAAATGTGGACATCATGCAACACAGCTCAGCTCAACACAGCTTTGTTTTCTTTTGTCTTTTCTGGCTTTCACACAGGGCAGCTTTCTACATGTATCATGCATCATATGAAATACAGTATTATTACATGGCTTGGTTGAATTGTAATGTAGAATACGGTCTGTTATTTTCTTGACAACAGACCGTTGCTAAGTATAACACACAAGAACTGAATGAAGTCCCAATCACCCTGTATTCACTGTAACAACCGCCTCGCTCTACATCATCCCTTACATAATAAAAATTAATATAATATATAATATGTATATCTAATATACTAAACTACTACTAATAATGCCAAGATTACATTGTCAATGTTGCTGTGATTACTATGGAAGCCTATAGGGGACTTAATCAACCCTTTGGGAACGGGTTGTTGTGTGCATGATCCTGTTGAAATCAATCTAAAATGAAAACTCTAACAGTTGTCTTTGCAGCACAAAGCGCCATTACGTTTATCCTTGGGATGACGTCATCACGTTATGTGACGCTCGTTCCAAACCAGGCTGGCATCTAGTGTTTGCAGCACGAAAGACACGGGTGTGTGTTTATGTGTGACTGAGATCAAAAAGCCTGAATGGTTCCAGATTAATACGTATCGTCACTGAACCGTATCATAGCCCATGTATTTAGATACTTATTGGATGGTCTCATAAGGGAGAGATGCCCACCCATTATGACTGCTTAAGCACTCATTCTTTTTGCAGCAGAAAGCTAATAGTTCAATCTTTACCGTCACTTTCAAAACGAGTATACCCAGAATAAAATGAACTTAGGCAGTGTCAAGAAATATGTTGTAGTTTGTAGTTCAAAGGGATAACATTATAGTGAAAATGAAAACTTCACAATAGCATTATAATTTTCCACAAAGTCCACATTTTAATTAAGTCCCCTATAGGCTTCCATAGATTTTCCACAAATCCTTAGTTTTTGTCATGCAGTAGTAAAAGCCCTACTTGTTGGCACTAAAGTAAAATGTGTATTTAGCCCTTACCCACGTTGTACCTCCAGAAGTCCCTCAAAGTGCTGCTGTCTCTCCCTCCCAGGATGTAGACATGTCCACCGTAGCTGCAGCAGGCATGCTTGTAGCGGTCACATGGGGCCTGGCGGTCCTGGAGGAGCCGAGTCCACAGGCAAGGACTACTATGACTCATAGTTTGCATCATCTGCTCTCACTGGACCATTTTCTAAAAATATCAATTACATATGAAGTACATTAGTTTGGGGTTATTAGTCTAATTGTAAAAGTTGGGAAAAGTAGTGTCAAACTGCCATATTCCATATACAATAGTCATATTCCACTGGAGGTCTGAAACAATAAAACCACAGCACAACCTGTCTGTCTGCTCCTCCAAAAACACCCTGTGGCTGAAATCCACCATGTACGGTATACCAGCAAACAACTTCCAGGGGACAATGACAAGCCTGCCATATGGCATGGCGAACCATTGTGTGTTATGTAGTATAGGACAGTGTTAGCTTACGGTTGTAGAGAGCTTGGCTCCTATTGGTGTTCAGCTGGGACTGCTATAGACCCAAAGGACTGCTATAGACCCATAGGCCCATAAGCCCTGGTGTGGGGGGAGAAATGCACTGCCATAGAAAGACTGTGAAGTATGGCTCGGGGGGAGAGAAGCTCTCTAGTGGCAAAATGTTCTAATGCAGTTGGCTCCCTTTAACCACACAGTCATCGTTATTTATCTTCAGGTTGTATTTTAAAAGACTTTAGAGTTACACTAGAGTCAACACTAAGACTAATCATCATTCTAGATTAAGTGAAATAATAATGTGACATTATTAGTTGTGGATGTGTGTATTAGGGGACGACTAAGATCTTGGGGGTGGCAGTAGCTCAGTTGGGGGTGGCAGTAGCTCAGTTGGGGGTGGCAGTAGCTCAGTCCGTAGGGAGTTGGGTTGGGAACCGGTGGGTCAATGGTTGAAGTCCCCATATGGACCAACAAATACGGAGTGTGGATTGGTGGCTGGAGAGATGCCACTTCACCTCCTGGGCACTGCTTGGTGCTCTTGAGCAAGGCATCGTACCCCCCCACCCGCTCAGGGCGCTGGTTCAGCCCACTCACTCTGACATCTCTCCATTAGTGCATGTATAGGTCCTGAGTGAGTGTGTGTGTGTATTTCAGGCTTGTGTTACTAACAAAGTGTGTACGCAGAGTGTAAATTGTAATTTCAAGATTAATAAACAAAATCTTAAATCCACTTAAGACCACTATATACATATAAAAGAGACTTCAGATACAGTATTAGGGATCACGAAGGTCTATATAAAAGAGACTTCAGATACAGTATTAGGGACCACTAAGGTCTATATAAAGAGACTTCAGATACAGTATTAGGGGACCACTAAGGTCTAGATAAAAGAGACTTCAGATACAGTATTAGGGACCACTAAGGTCTAGATAAAAGAGACTTCAGATACAGTATTAGGGGACCACTAAGGTCTATATAAAAGAGACTTCAGATACAGTATTAGGGACCACTAAGGTCTAGATAAAAGAGACTTCAGATACAGTATTAGGGACCACTAAGGTCTATATAAAAGAGACTTCAGATACAGTATTAGGGACCACTAAGGTCTAGATAAAAGAGACTTCAGATACAGTATTAGGGACCACTAAGGTCTATATAAAAGAGACTTCAGATACAGTATTATGGACCACTAAGGTCTATATAAAAGAGACTTCAGATACAGTATTAGGGGACCACTAAGGTCTATATAAAAGAGACTTCAGATACAGTATTAGGGGACCACTAAGGTCTATATATAAGAGACTTCAGATACAGTATTAGGGGACCACTAAGGTCTATATAAAGAGACTTCAGATACAGTATTAGGGACCACTAAGGTCTATATAAAAGAGACTTCAGATACAGTATTAGGGACCACTAAGGTCTATATAAAAGAGACTTCAGATACAGTATTATGGACCACTAAGGTCTATATAAAAGAGACTTCAGATACAGTATTAGGGGACCACTAAGGTCTATATAAAAGAGACTTCAGATACAGTATTAGGGGACCACTAAGGTCTATATAAAAGAGACTTCAGATACAGTATTAGGGACCACTAAGGTCTATATAAAGAGACTTCAGATACAGTATTAGGGACCACTAAGGTCTATATAAAAGAGACTTCAGATACAGTATTAGGGGACCACTAAGGTCTATATAAAGAGACTTCAGATACAGTATTAGGGACCACTAAGGTCTATATAAAAGAGACTTCAGATACAGTATTAGGGACCACTAAGGTCTATATAAAAGAGACTTCAGATACAGTATTATGGACCACTAAGGTCTATATAAAAGAGACTTCAGATACAGTATTAGGGGACCACTAAGGTCTATATAAAGAGACTTCAGATACAGTATTAGGGGACCACTAAGGTCTATATAAAAGAGACTTCAGATACAGTATTAGGGACCACTAAGGTCTATATAAAAGCATCCAAAATTATTTCCCAGTGTTTTACCTCGTCTTACACAACCATGAATCTCCATGAATCCCTTTTTATTTGTTGCAGCTTCCAGGGATGTACTACCATAGACATAGACTACACATAGACTGTGTGTACTACACATAGACTGTGTGTACTACACATAGACTGTGTGTACTACACATAGACTGTGTGTACTACACACAGACTGTGTGTACTACACATAGACTGTGTGTACTACACACAGACTGTTGCACACTGGGCCGTTTGTACAGGTACATCTGACCCCAACCATACAGTCTATGATACCAACACACAAACAGAAGGAGAAAATACTGGCGTTTGGCATTGTTGTCAGAAAACATAGTATCTCCATCGACACATTGGGCTCATATTTAATTAAATACAGTCCCACTGAGCAAACGACCGACATACTACATATGGTTGTTACCAGGGTAACGTTTTCACGTCGCACCTTTAAAATGCTAACACGCCTTGATGCATGCTAGCGTGACGCTAACGTGACTTCACGTTTGTGGTCGAGACGGCGCTTTCAGTCAATAGCACAATAACCACTGACTGGAGGAATGAGGCCCGTTCATTTCTTACGGCTCAGTGTCCAGGGGAACAACCAACCCCGTATACTTAGGAGTTAACTTGATAACACTAAGTTATAATAACTTGGTAGTTACCTGTCGGTGTCTCGCGCGCAGGCACGCTAACGTCAACGTCAATAACGGTAAAGTCGAAGAAGAGGAAATGAGGAGATGAACTTTTCTCGAGCTTCTTTGCAGATAGTTCCGCTATCCGATGTTTGGAAGACACCACGACAGCATCTTTTTCAGCGCCCGGAACTTTTTATACTCATAAAAGTGTGTGACAGGCATTTCATGTATGAAAAAAATGCTGTTAAGAATATTTCGTCACTTACGAGATGCTTCCTTTCGTCTGATTGTCTCTCTCTCTTTCTCTCTCTCTCTCTCTGTAAACAGCCTTGTGCTGCATTCAGGGTCTTCAGTAAATTTGGCCGTCTTCATTGGAAAGTCCTAAAATAACTTGTTTCCATACAATAAAGGACAGTAGCCCGGACATTCCCATTCAAATCAACATAGTATGGTGGTCAGAGGGGCGGCCAGTGTTGCTTGGTTGGACAACAACATTGGAAAGATACAAACATTTTGAGATTACATTTTTTTTTCTTCAAAAGTAGCTAAGTACGTATAAAAACCTAAGTTTTTGGCTCGGTGATTGTTCTGTGATTTGTTTGGCTGTCAGTCACATTGCAGATAAATACTGGTAACACTTTACAATAAGGTAGCCTACACAAAAAAGGGTAGTTACTGTTTTTGAAAGAGTAACAAATGATTATTACCTTTCTGAAAAGGATAACTACCCTTCTGAAAAAGGGTAATTACCCTTCTGAAAAAGGGTAACTACCCTTCTGAAAAAAGGGTAACTACCCTTCTGAACATAGGTAACTAACCTTCTGAAAAACTACCCTTCTATTAATACCTTATTAATAAGGTACACAAAAAGGTAGTTACTGTTTTACCAAAGTACTGGTCCAATTTTCCTGATTTCTCAGCAGTGTTTTTAAAAAATGTCAAGTACTAACTAAGTACTAAATGTATTTATTTAACAAGACGTTGCAAATGCATTAATATTATTGTCAATGTGCCAGAAATAGCCAATGTGTTCCTTCCTAGTTTGCAAAGCTAAGCTACCTGTTGAAGAATATAGTTATACACCTACAATATAATAGCTCAAGTATTAACCTGATGAATGTTATGAACACACTTTCTATATCAATGTCACGACCACAGAGATATTATGTGCACAATTGACAATCATACCCAGTAGCCATATGCTACACTAATAGAACTTTAAGCTAATTTAGAAAAAGGTATTTTTAGGAGACTACGAAATACTAGACGTGAACGCAAAGTCAATGACTTCAACTAAAGTAGACCTATCTAATGTTGACACCAAATTTGATATTTTGCAGATACTCGAAGGGAGTGGAGGGAAAATGTGGCGACGTCAGGTAAGCAACTTGGACTTGTAGTCCGTCTAATTACGTGTTATCCTGCAGCATTTTACTTAACTATCTTGCAACAGTTTGAAAAACATCATATGTGTAATCCAAGGCACAAGAAAACAGTTTGTCACTGACTCTTCTCTTAAACCTCTAAAATATCTGCATGTTACCAAATGGGGAGATACACGTGAGAATTCCCATTACTTCTATCAGTAAGTGAAGGCAGCTGTAGTGCCCTCATCAAGAGGAGGGGCGAGTGTGTGAAAGGCTGGTGTCCTGGGTTCCCCCCCCCCTCTGAAGTGATCCTCTGGCTCAGCAGGACGTTGTGTCACACAGCTGAACACGGATCATGCCATCACATGACAGCCCTTAAAGTGTTTTTTTTTATGGTTGAAAAGCAACAGGTTTCAGACCCTGTACTAGGACTACGTGGCCTGTACATGTGCACATTTTTCACTTTTGAAGACCAAAATCTATACACGTGCCAGGACACACGGGCAGAAGTTATACCATGGTCTGGGAGAACACTCCATTCTGATTGGCTGCAGGGTGTCCATTAAAAAGTGATATAGGACACCTACTGAGGAGTTTTTTTTAATCAATGTGCTACATTAAAAGAAACCAAAAGTCTGAATGTTATTTATGAGTATTGTTGGGGGGTATTACCTCAGACCATAGGGACTTTGCCTGAGAACCCAAGGGTTGCTGGTTCAAGTGCGGAGTCTGGACTGGTAGCTGGAGAGGTGTGTTCACCTTTTTCAGCAAGGCACCAAACCTGCTCGGGTCACCTTTAATGGACAGCCCCCTGAGTATGTTACAGATACAACTTTAGGGCATGTAGGATCGGGTACCCAAATATTTTCCCTCTGTCGCTCGGAAACGGACGCTTACTCTGTAGTCTACCGTTGGCTAGCTACCATAAATGTAAGCTACTTTTAAAATGCCATATTTTCCCTCTGGGCTCTGGTTAGCATAGCAACCCAACATGTCTTTGGTTGCTAATAGTGTTACTGTTATTGGTAAATTATAGTAGTTGTGTGTTAGGTGACTTAAGTAAAGGTGATTTAAGTACTTTAAAAACTCTATAAATCAGAATCAGCTTTATACGCCAGGTATGAGGACACATACGAGGAATTTGACTTAGGTTGGAGCAAGCCTCCGGGCGGCAGCTATGGAACAGCACCACACGACAGCAACATAGTATACATAACATTACAACACAACATGATGCACAAGAAAAAACACAGGTCATGTGGTCACATGAAGGGATTTTTGCTGGCGTCTCCCTTAGAGATCGGGTGAGAAGCTCAGTCATCCGAGAGGAGCTCGGAGTAGAGCCGCTGCTCCTTCACGTCGAAAGGAGCCAGTTGAGGTGGTTCGGGCATCTGGTGAGGATGCCTCCTGGGGGGGTCCCTAGGGAGGTGGTCCAGGCACGTCCAGCTGGGAGGAGGCCTTGAGGAAGACCCAGGACTAGGTGGAGGGATTATATCTCCAACCTGGCCTGGGAACGCCTCGGGATCCCCCAGTCGGAGCTGGATGATGTGGCTCGGGGAAGGGAAGTTTGGGGTCCCCTACTGGAGCTGCTGCCCCCGAGACCCGATACCGGATAAGAGGATGAAGATGGATGGATGGATGGATGGATGGATGGATAGATGGATGGAATACGTTTTAACAGTAACCATCCCAGCACCTAACGCCTATCAGCCAAAGAGCCATTGGAACATGCAGGAGGGTTGACTCACATCCTCCTCAGCAACACACCCATCTACCTGTAGAACCCCCATCTCATCAGTTACCACTACACCCCTGCATACACAGAGGTCATTGTCATTTGAATAATAAAATATTCATATACTGTCATGATATTCTCCTAATTACCACTTCTACGTTAAATACACATACAACATAAAGCCTAAGTTAACAAATATGAATATGTTTATTGAGCTGAATATTTCAAACCAAATAGACAACAATGTAAAAGTGTGTTGATAAAAACATTTCAGAAGGCACGTTTCTTGACTTATATGACACAATGTAGGTACATACGTACTGTATATCCATGAAATTTTGAATTTTGTGTTTTTACATTTGCACAATACAGAGGACTAACCTATGTGAGTATGTTTCATAATTATACTGGGATATAGTGTATATCCGTGTTTCTTCAGTTTGGACGCCCGATACCACCCTTACCTCTATCTATGGGCTACTGTAGTCTAAAAGAGGCAGAGAAGAAGAGAACTGAGTGAACAGAGGACACACAGCAGACATTTGCATCTGGACCCATGGGCCAAAGTTTCATCCGTTACATCAGAATAACCAATAATGACACACAGACATGAGGAATGTTACATGAAAACTTTAAAGTTTCTATCCACTACAAAACATGGAAATAAATAACTTTTAAAGCTGTAGTTCACCTTTTTCCCAGCCAGTGGTGAAGAACACCAGGGGTTAAATTAGGACTGGTGTGTTAACTGCACGCCAAATTCATCAGAGCACACAAGAACATATCACCTCCTGAGTTACCATACGCCTGCTTATTAGTGGTGTGCAATACTGCAATATTTGGATTTGATCCAATACCAAGTTAATACAGGGATAGTATCACCAATACGACACCAATTATTTTTAATAATGAAGGTGTATGCATCGTTGAATTAAATCTGAATGCATTGTTATGACCTTTAAGTGTTTTTGTCATTTTCACTTTGGGATAAATGTGTTGTTATCACTGTATCAAACGGCCTTTTTACAAATTATACAATGCTTGCTTGTTTGCCTGGAGGGAAACTAAAGTATCAATCTTATTACTCTGGTATTGGTCAATATCAATACCAACATTGGTGTCGATATTATTGACATTAGGATCCATCCGCCCACCAGGACCGCTTACTGACATGGAGATCGACCGCAGACGTCCACATAAACCACATCGGGGGTCCGTTTACGTCCAGCTAACGTCGCGGAGAACAATGAGGGCAGAACAGCATCACAGATCTGTCCTAGCTAAATTATTATTATTATTATTATTGTTATCTGTCTAGCTCTGCAGCATGGCACCATGTCGAGCACTACTGAGCCTGTTTTTAACCGGTTAGTCTCTCATTGCCAGACCTTCGGTTGGAGGTTAGACCGCCAACACAAAGACAGAGGAAGGGGACGGACACCCAGCCAAAAAGAAGGACATCCGGTAGAATTACCCCGGCAGTGGAAACATCGTAGATATAGACAAGTAACCAGTAGGCTAACGACAATGTGATCTTAATTGGAATCTTGTTTTACACAAATAGGAAACACCGAAGTATGAAACTGCCAATTTGATTAATGTAATAATCAAAGGCAGCTGTATGACGCACACACTACAGTAAATAATATATTTAATCCACACAAACAGCATTAAATATTCAGTTGGTACCAAACCGAATTGCCTCAAAAGCATCGAGGATCGAAAAAATGCCTCGTCATTCATTACTTAAAGGAGTAAATCTCATCAGCGCCAGTGAGCAAATAAGCACGCAGCATGCTTCTACCAAGATCTAATAATGCTGAAAAATGAAAAAGATTTTTTTTCAACCCAGTGTGTAATGCTGTAATACATTTTTTGTTAAAATAGATTTTTTTTTTTTTTTAAGATTGGTATCAAATGAAGTATTGAAGTCACAGTACAGGGATCCGAATTTTCCCAGCCATAAGTTTGAATCAGACAGAAAATACACAACAGGCTTTCTGACAGAAATGATAATATATGAATAAAATATATGAATAAATTAAGTCAATGGAGGGTCTTGTATATTCATACAATGCAATTCAACACAATACAATGCAGTGTGTCAGTCACTGGTCCTCACTGAAGGTAATTGTGGGCCACACTAGGGAAGACATTCGGGCTTCCCAGTTCGGAACAGGAACTGTGGTGTACAGCTCCGGCCTGCAGAGTGCAGTGTGTCGTCACAGTGTGTGTGTGTGTGTGTGTGTGTGTGTGTGTGTGTGTGTGTGTGTGTGGCAGCTGTCTGCAGTACTGCTGAGGCCCTGGATGTTCATACTGATCAGTACAGCGTCTGTGATCTCACAACTGGGTGATCTTTTTGACGTCCTTCTCCTTCTCTCCGCTGTCATCGTTATCAAACTCAAAGGCCCTGTTGTCCACCGCGTGTCCGTTCTTTTTTGCTGAGTCACTGTCGCCAGCTTCCAGGGGTGGAGCCTCACTGTCTGCATCAGCTGAACCACCGCGACAGCTCTTTTTATACACCTGGTAGCCTGCACAGGAAAATACACATGGATTCAGATTCAGAATCATAATAAGGGGGCAGCTTCCAGGTATGAATGTGATCAGGTCAGACTGTGGCTGGGGGCAGCTTCCAGGTATGAATGTGGAACTGTGTGAATGTGATGAGGTCGTCATTGCAAATGAGAATTTGTTACCTGGATAAATAAAGGTTAAAAAAAAAAAAAAAAAATCACCACTTAACTATGTAAAATTATTAACATTTTAACTAGTTGACAGCCCAACTACCTGTATAATCTTTTGGTGGTAGATGACAACATCCAGTTTTGACTAAAATGCTAAGTGTCTTGCTCAGGGACACATTGGTTAATGCATGCAGTGGGAATCAAACCCAGGTCTCCCACACCAAAGGCATGGGTCATATGCACCACCACCACCACCCCGATTTAAAAATGCCGTCCCTAACTGTGTATACGCCTGCCTGCTAAACTCTCACCTCCCACACACATGACGGCCACCACCAGCTGGAAGATGCTGTAGATGAGCGGGAACGCGAACATGACTTCCAACTCAGCCGGGCTGAAGGACAGCTGGACAATGGTGCTGCACAGCTGCGAGTTCTGGAAACCCGTCTCCAGTGCGATGGTTCGGCATCTGAACAAAGCAGGGATTTGGGGTTTGTTGATGCAGAAGTGGTTTCAGGATTTATAGAATTGAATTAAAGAGCCTCACAAGTTTTTTACAGTGTGTTCTGGGGACAGGCAGCTAGCAGATAGTGAGGAGATGTTCGCTGTATGTGACAAATGTAGCTTAAAACACTTAAAAAAAGAAAATTACCCTTCAATTTATATCCATTTTGGCAGGATCAACATCTTAAAAACAAGTTAGGAAGCAAATATAAATGTAAATCAAGCAGGTACAAGATTTATTTGACAAAATTGGTATATGCCAACTTCACTACTATGCTGTGAACATACCTATACCAGGGTTGACCTGCAAAACGGGCAGAGAAGAACCCCAGGCCAAAACCAATGAAGGGGAAGATAGTTCCAATAATCCACAGGGCGGGAGCAATGTTCCAAGAGGACTGGTAGAGAATTCCTCCAACCACAGCTATGATGAGAATGAGGGCGAAGCCTGCGATGGACCCTACCTGTTTCATTGGATAAAGCCACATGTGTAAATAAAATCATCAAACATCATATTCACAAAATAAGTAGAATCATATTTAGCTTCCTACCTTGAGGATCTTTCTCGCTAGGTGGGGCCACCTGCGTTTAACAAAAATCCCAGCACCAATTGGGATAAGAAGGGCCACCAGAGTGATACCTGAGATACACAGATTTCATTTTAGCACAGGATTAGAAAATGATAATAACCCTGTACAGTGCTATTGGTAGAAAACTACAAAGTGAGCGATTGGCCTGATAAAACAATAGGCATGGAAGCCCTTAAAGTATAAAGTCTTTGTACAATTCTTCTTCTTACTTACCAATGCTGTCAAATGGGATCTCGATGGTGTCAGAGGAAGTCCAGGCGGTGGTGTAAATGAGCAGGCAGAGAGGCATCATCCCCAAGGCCAGGATAGAGGAGCAGGCTGTCATACTGATACTGGGGAGGGGAGATTATGTCAAGCAAGCTTCTTTTGATAACATATTTCTTACATGCATTGTTGTTTTTCAATGGGATTCAACATGATATTTTCCTAAAAGTAAGAACCAACTGATGTCGTCACTGGCGGTCCATTTTGGCCCAATCATACTGTACACAGTACACTACCTTATGAGACACAAAAAGGGGCCCATGAGGCTTCTGACAATGGTTTCTCACACTTGTACCAAATCCAAATGAAGGCCCAATTTGGAATATGTGTTCCTCCCTGTCCATGATTTCCTAATGGTGTGCCTGACTCCATGGTAGCTTCATTAGCAACCTGCATCGGGTCTACACAACCCTTTGGCACATATCAGCCTAAATGGAACCTACATTTTATCCTATTACTAACCCATTTTGGATGAAGGACACATTGACTGGGAGTTGGGGTGTAACAGTGCCACTATGTCTCTCGCTTGTCTTGCATTTGGGGTCCCGGTGCCCAGACATGTTCCATGTGACATAGCTGGGCTGCGTAGACATAATATACAAAGTAGTATTGGCTTCATGGCCACCGTTGACGCTTCTGGGAAGAGTAGTGTTGGGCCTAGCAGCGATTATAGCCTAACTATCGAGATTCTAATCAGAGACAACTCTTTGTTTCTACTCCACGTACATCATAAACCCTGAAAACGACTGAAATGGGTGCGAGCTGAGCAGAACAGACCAATCTCGGCACATATTTGCAGATCTCTGTCATAGCAGATGTGTAGCAAAAGTCTGACTGAGTTGTAACTGACTGTAATTTGTCTGTATTTCCACCCCTTGGAGCAAAATACTTTGACTTTTAATATCTATGTACGCATTTACAGATTTGTCGATGCATTTGCAGATTTTGGTTTGTTTTTACACCTATATAACTCCGATTAAGCATTCACTGATTCTGAATACACATTTGCAGATCCGTATACACATTCACACATCTAAGTACGCATTTAGAGATCATTTTACACGTTTACAGGTCTCGTTTCTCACACCCGGATTGAGATATAGTTGCACAACATGTGTTATTAACCATTAAACCATCCAGTGTGTTCAGGTTGGCAGGTTTTTCAAATAGCTTGAAAGGCGTTCAGTTATCCAAACAACGCTTCATTAACTTATATTAGATAATCCAATGAGCCTGCCAAACCAGCCAGCTGGTTAGGACCGCAACGATTATTTTCATATAATTTTCATTTATAGTCAATTAGCTGTTTGGTCTCTAAAATATCAGAAAATGGTGAAAAATGTGGATCAGGGTTTCCCAAAGGCCAAGAAAACGTCCTCAAATGTCTCGTTCTGTCCACAACCCAAAGATATTCACTATACTGTCCCGGAGGAGAGAAGAAACTAGAACATATTCACATTTCACACGCTGGAAGCAGAACAAAATGACTCAATGATGATCAAAACAGTAGGTGATTAATTTAATAGTTGACAACTAATAAGTTCATTGATTTATCTTTGCAGCTATAGTTCCAACATCAACAAATTGAATAATCAAGAGAGGCTGCGTGTGTTTTTGTGATGATTTATCACTCGTGGTTTCCATAATAAATGACTCATCCCATTATCAGACTAGTTGGCGTTTAATTAACTGATTTAATCAACCGATTGATTCTTCGTTGCAGCTCAGTCACGTTTCTTACCTTAGGTCCATGTCTCCATCCAGCCAGTAGCAGATGATGTTGGAGCCCGTGCCTCCGGGACAGCAGCCCATAATAATAATGACAACAGCCTGCACTGGCAGCACATTGAAGGCCAGCGACAGGGCGAAGGCTGTAAAAGGCATGATTCCAAACTGGCACAGGAAGCCAATGAGAATGCCCCAGGGTCTCTTGATGTGGCCCCACAGCTTTTTGACCTCCACGGTGCAGCCCATGGAGAACATGACCATAGCGAGCATCACAGTGAGCACGGTGCTCAGTATCAGGCCCAGCGTCTCGTTGAAGTTGCTGGGAGGAACGAGGCAGTTTGGGCCCGAGCACACTGTGGAGAGAGGGGCGCAGGCGGCAGACATAGTTGTGGCATTTAACATGGACATTTTGGACAATGTACAGTAGAAGAAGAGGATAATGGGTGGCTGCCAATTAGAAAAGAGAAGACTAGATGAGCATTTCACTCAGGGCTTGGTAGTTCTTAAGAATCCACAAAACTTCTCCAGTTTCTCCTTCTCTGATATCCAAGAAGATGATGGCCGACAGTGGCAAAAACTGTCCAGCTCAGTGCTCTTTATGCCCCCCCTGCTACAGCCGGATACAATTGGGAGGGGAAAAATCAGCTGGGGAAAAAAAAATAAATAAAAAATTAACCAATACTTCATTTTTTATGGGGTCAGTGTTCAGAAGCACATACATATAAAAGAGAATCATTCTGAAATGTTAATTGGGATTGCGCCATATCTCCAACATTTTCTGCCCTTTGGCCTCTTAAAACTTTATTGGACAACTATGCAGCATCATCATCCTGCAATGACAGTAAGGAGGGAAGATGCTTGTAGTTCTCACAGACAGCTGGGGGACACACCCTATGGATAAGGTCTTTTATGCCACAGGTCCCATCAAAGTTCCCTGGCCTTGTGTTTTCTTTGATTCATTATTTGAAACCATTAAATCCTGCAGGTGATGTAATAAAGATTTTATGACACAGTTCAATAGAAGAAAGTCTTACATTTCAATGTAAATCCAAGTCTCTACAATGTATCTAAATTCAGTTAAATATACACAACATGACACAATCTAAAAGATTGTTAAGGTATACTCGAACATAGTCGATATCGACAACGTTTCATTTCCGGGATTGCTCCTGCGCCACCGGAAATTCTCTTTTTCGGCCGGATGTCCGTCTCCTTCCTCTTTCTTCATGTTGGCGTTCTAACCTCTGGCGGATTTCTGAGGACTGCTAGCTAGACTATCTGTCCAATCTGAGGACTATGGTTACCTGGTCCTCAGATCTCTGCAGGGTAAATCCAGACAGCTAGCTAGACTATCTGTCCAATCTGAGGACTATGGTTACCTGGTCCTCAGATCTCTGCAGGGTAAATCCAGACAGCTAGCTAGACTATCTGTCCAATCTGAGGACTATGGTTACCTGGTCCTCAGATCTCTGCAGGGTAAATCCAGACAGCTAGCTAGACTATCTGTCCAATCTGAGGACTATGGTTACCTAGCCAGACACTCCTCCGCAGCGCTGTGGAGGAAGGTCTGGCTATGAGAGACTACACAACGTTGAACTACAGCTGAGGCATTGCGATAAGGCCTGGCTCACAGCGGGCGTTCCAGTCCATTGCTTTGTGCATGGCCCCTTCAATTAATGCAATTCAATTTTATTTATAGCATCAATTCATAACAGAGACCCAACAATTCCCCCCTCCCCCGCCCCAAGAGCAAGCATTTAGCGGCGAGGAAAAACTTCCTTTCAGGGAGAAACATCGGATAGACCAAGGCTCTTGGTGGGCGGGCCGGCAACTTGGTGCTTTTTTGTACAGCACTTTGGTCTGCTTAGCTGTGTTTCAATGGGCTCTAGAAATCAAATGTACTTCCTTCCATTTGAAGCATCGTTATAGAAAAGTTGTTAAAAGCCTACAGTACATATCCCTCATAGACAAAGGCCAGCCAGGGCTAAGCTGTAAATAAGTAAAACACTGAGTCACAGGGTTCAATGGCTGAGATGGAAGACACCGCAGAGCATGCATATGCTACGTCTAAAACACAAAAACAATAAAAATGTAGGCCTATTAAAAAAGAAAAGAAAAGCAACCATGCAAAGCAACTGTTGCCCAGGTGATTCACAACCTAAGAAATCACAACAACACTAATGTCCAGGAATGGGCAAATTCAGACGTCAGTTCAATCCATAATGCGTGTTAAGATATGCTTAATATGCTTATATGCCCATATATGCTTATATGATTAACTTCAGTTTTGGGAAGAAGAATATCAAATCTACAGTCTAAATATGCAAAACCTTGCACATAGCCTCACAGGAACGTCACATGAAATGGTTTCTGACCAATACTGACTTGGAGCAGTTAGTTAGCAGTTAGATATTTTGTCTTTCATGTTAAATTATCTCTAAATTTGATATTATAAAACATTAAACAATAGGAATGGGGAAGGGGGAGTGAATGGGTTTCAGAGGCACTTTAGTGTGGGAACAGTCATCTTGAGTCAGGTGCATCACGTTCAAAACTGATTACGTTTGCCCAAAGTCAGAGCGACAAATACCTCAGAACAGGAAAAAACTGTACCCCTAAACCCCCAATTGTTCAACAAAATAATGAAACATTTGGGTTGTTCTTACCTTCCCAGGGTCCTCTTGAAGAGTTTGCGTCTGCCACCTGCGGAATGGGTAATGCTTAACTGTAAAGTTAAAGCGCAACCAAGTTACTAATCTGTGTTATGTATTTCAACAATGGTGCGTCTGCAGATTAAACATGGACGAGCGTTAGGGATCGCTCCACTCGTCAGTCACATTTTATGGACACATTTTTAGACTTACTGTAAATACCATAAAATGGAATGGACACGATAAAAGCAATGATGTCATCTGTTTAATGTACTGCAGCGCTAACATTAGACCATGTCATTTACATAACCTTTATGACACTTTAAATACATTTTCTTTTTTGTTGAGACTGTGCCAGACAAGGTTTTGGTAAGATGAGGAGTCGTGTAACCCGGCACTAATTAGACACTAATATGACTGGGGCTTCATACCCGCATTTCTTTTTTCATTAGACTGCCGTCATAACTGATAGTCAATCATTTCAAATATTTGGGCTATCTTTTCTCTTTGCTAATGTAACATGGAGAAAATGCCATTATGTGTCAGGGAACAGGGAGAATCCAGCCCAGTACAATGGCAGATTATGAAATGGTGACGTTATTTGATCTATTGATTAGTGTATAGGGACACGAAAAAAATAAATAAAAAATAACTGAAGAAATTCTACATTGAAGTCTTTTCTGTTATAACTGACTGTCAAACTGGATATTATGGAATTATTAAAAGCTATTCTAAGGATTTTGAGCAGGGCTGTAGTCAAGACCACCTTTGTCGAGTCCAAGACAAGTCCAAGACCAGGACTAGTCGAGTCCAAGTCAAGACCGAGTCCAAAATGGTTTGAGTCCAGGACAGGAAAAAAAAAAAAAAAAAAGGTCTTATGCATGACAGTATCAAGACCATCATTTTGGGTTTCACTTTCCCTCCAATATTATTATCAACATAATAAAGACACCTGGACTCGGTCGAGACCAGAAGCCCAAAAGCCATATCTGGCAAGACCAGTGGCCGAGCCCGAGACAAGTCCGAGTCCAAATACTAGCGAGTACGAGACAAGTCCGAGACCATAGAAAAACGGCCTCGAGTCCAAGACCGGACTCTTTTCAAACACACCGCTATTATTCTGAACCCACCTGTAGCATAATTTAAGCTTAAAAATCTTCATAATAATCTTTCAGTCCGGAAAAGAATCATTTTAAAATGCCAAACGTACTGAAGGGTTGTCATGACAAAATTATAGCTCACACTTCACTTATAGTGCTACAGTGATACCGCCAAAAGAAATTGTGATTTTAATACTGATATATAAAAAGCTAGACCTTTAAAAGCGTTTGTTTCTCATAAACAGTGAATGTGTGTGCAGAGTTCTTCCTTCTTCCTGTATGTCTAACTCAGCGCTGGGCTATGAGGAAGGATCAGTTCCATACTTATGGTAGCCCTTCAGAGGCGCTCTTATCAGTCTTTATCTGTCCCATCAGCTTTTATCTTTTTCTCTCCATCTGACACGTCCTTGGTTGAGGTTAAACACATTAAATTTTAAGTATCTTTCTGCTCCTGCTGTGTGAATGAGTGAAGGTCTGTGTCACGCGAAGGCCATTATCTAAGGTGATCTGCTTGCAGATAATCTGATCCGATAAGTCCATACTTTAATCTCAACAATGCTGCTTCACTGTGACTTAAGGAAATGAAGACACTGTCCCACTGGCTAAAAAAAGAAAAAGAAAGAGGAGATTTTAAGTATTTAACCTTGACACCTTATCTACTAGCTTCTATAAAAACTTTATAGCCGCGTCTGCTGATCTGCTACGTATTCTTTGCACTTCCATCCTTCTTTGCAGACTAGATGTTTCCCATCATGCATTACCAAGTGTATTACCACTCTGCTTTAAAACATTTGCTAAAAGAACTTTAGCACCTATAACCTAGAGTCTGATAAAGTCGGCCATTTTGAGTTTAAAAGGTATTATAAAAGTTGTACTTTTTATTAACAGAATTAAAGATAATGGTCACCAATTGTTGCAATCTTACAGCTGAGTGTCTTGAGTCTGGGTCCAGGGACCAGAGCGTTCAGCTATCAGGCTCCTCTCCTGTGAAACCAGGTTCCAGTTTTGGTCCAGGGACCAGAGTGTTCAGCTATCAGGCTCCTCTCCTGTAGAACCAGGTTCCAGTTTGGGTTCAGGGACCAGAGCGTTCAGTTATCAGGCTCCTCTCCTGTGGAACCAGGTTCCAGTTTGGGTTCAGGAGGCAGACACCGTCTCCACATTTAAGAGTAGACTTAAGACTTTCCTCTTTGATAAAGCTTATAGTTAGGGCTGGCTCAGGAGAGTCCTGAACCATCCCTTAGTTACGCTGCTATAGGCCTAGACTGCTGGGGGACTTCCCATGATGCACTGAGCACCTCTCTCCTCCTCCTTCTCTCCATCTGTATGCAACCTCATTCCATTAATGCATGTTACTAACTCGACATCTTCCCTTTCTCTGATTTTTGTGCTCTCTCGCCCCTCTCTCCTCCCTCCTCCTATCGCCTCCCGCAGGCGACCCCCTCTGCTACAATTCTCCATGTCTCTCTCTCTCTGTCTGTCTCACTCTCTCTCTCTTTCTCTCACCCCCAACCGGTCGAGGCAGATTTTGGTGAAGTTGGATCATATTTTATGGAGATTTGATGTCCTCCAGCTGCTCTTCCTCGACTTTCAGTGATTTACAGTTTCCTGATGGACAGAAAGCTTTATTAATTTGCACCGGAACAATCCCAGAAATGAAACATTGTCGACATAGTTCACATAATGTGTAAGTAGAAAGTAAAAGGACAACCAGCCAAACCAACAAAGGAGTATTTTATGTTTTATTAGAAAATAAAAGCCTCTGAAGAAGTTGTTTATATGCATGTGAACCAAGCACTGTGGATGTACGTGGACCTTAGAAAGTTCCCGCTCCAGCCAGTCAGGCTCTGGTCAACTGGGAGCAGTGTCCGTTAACCGGAGGCTCCCGGTTACGTGGGTGATGAAGCATCTCAGCAGGTAGATCCCCCAGAAGTGGAGGGAGCTGTTACAAAGAGAGAGACAGAGAGAGAGAGAATGGAGGCTTTCAAACTGTTAAATGTATCCATCCACTCCTCTTTTCAAAAAATGAACCAACACCTTAAAGTATTTCTATTGTGGACTTTTTAAAACAAGTTCTTGTACTGTTACAGCAGTCAATATCATGTTTAATAACAAATATTTTGAACAGGAATCCGAAGCTGTAATTCAGGATTTCATGACGCTTTTATTGGTTAGCTGGTCTAGCTGGGAAAACAAATGTATGGATGCATTAGGGGTGTAACAATACATTCGTGTCTGCCTCCGCCACGCCCAAAGAAAACCCCTCTACTCCAGTCAGGCATGCTACGCTGAACTAGCTTGTTGCAATATGGCAGACCAGAATTAGAAGATCCTCCCACAACCAACAGGTTTGGCATTTGGAGCCACTTTGGTTTCCCTGTATGCAATGTGCCGCAGACTTGTGTCCAACACATTCTCACTCCGATCTCGTAAAATACGGACTCTTGGTCAGGTGCCTTTGTCATTGTTACATGAACGTGTTATATGACGCTAAAGGAAACCTTTAGCTTCATATAACACGCGCTTGGACGTCTCCACACCCCCGTCCAACCACCCTAGGAGGAATTCCCCTCTACATACTACTCTCTAAACCCGTCTAGATGCTGCTCTCCCCACACGCTGCATCAGACGCAGACAGCCACTGTCCAAACGTCCGTATTAACGCGTTCGGAGTGAGAACGGGTTGACTTCCGCGACGTATCACAGACTTTGGCAACGTGTTTATTGCGCCAGTTGATATCAGGAGGACGATAGAAAAGGACACATGGCGCCGCTCTACACCAGCCTTATTCTTTAAGCAGTCCGATACAACGGGTGACTCTTACCTGACCAGGAACGGCTGGGGGAAGCAGCTCGTGGTGTGTGTTTTCACCACATCCTGAAGATCCAGTAAATTGGTCAGCAGGGTTCCCGAGCCACATTTGTCAATCTTAGTCACCACCAGCTGCACGACAAAATGTTTTAAAACCGTTAAAGAACATTTGCAGCAAACTAAAGATAAACAGAATCCAAAATGATGGGGCTGCAACTAACAAGTTGAAAGTCAGTTTCAAAATTTTGGATCAGTGTTCCCCAAAGCCCAAGATGATGTCCTCAAATGTCTTGTGTTGTCCACAACGCAAAGATATTCAGTTTACTGTCACAGAGGACAGAAGAAACTAGAACATATTCAAAATTTAACCTTTAAGCTGACATCAGAGAAAGAAATGACTCAAACCTATAATAATCAAACCGTTGCTCTATAAAATTACAACAGGCAGCATTGTGATCCTCATTTCTCTCTCATTTCTTAATCAATGAATCTGCAGCTAAGAACGCTGCACTATGCAGTCTCTGTTTCCAGGGCTGCAAATTCCCCATTTCATTTCCATTCCAACAATCATTTAAGTTAAGTTGCAGTGAAGGAAATCAATGAATAGACCTAAGCGGTTCCCTAACTTCAACAGCCCCTACATTACAACTTCCTGTGCTGTTAATCTGGTTCAAAGAACTATATCGTATCCCATTATTATAAGAGCACAGCAAAGAAACAACTTTGTTAAAGTCCTGTTCCAGTTTGAAGTGGCCCTTCCAGTTCCTGTCTTCATGCTGCCTTCGAGCCGCGAGATCTTTGTTATAAGCTGTACTGTCACAGCCTTAATAATGGTCAGAGTGTTAAATATCTTGGGAGCATGAATAATTGAGTGCATAGAGAGTGGGGGTGCTTTATTATACCGCCTCAGCGGTGGCGTTTGAGAGCGGACAGCAGTTTTTAAATAGCTGAGTGAGAGCGTTCAGCATTAATTCTCTGTGGACATAATGATGAAGATCCTTAAAGAAGGACGAGTAAAATGTGAAAAGGAGAGAAGGCTTACTGTAGCTCCACCAAATTTCAGACACCCAGCCTTTCCAGTAGTACTGCACAATAGATTGTTTTTTTTTTATTGTTTTTATAGTCATCGCGATATCAACTGGCACAATTACCACATCGCCAGAGGCTGCAAAATATAGTGAAAGACACTCAGAGATTTTTATTATGTTATGGCTCTGATACACCATGCGGCGAGGTCGGTGACTCGAGTCTGTTCGGTGTGTTCCGTGCAGTCATCCGTCGGAGGGGCGGTTCGACATGTTGGATAGGAAGGCGGGCAGTAGGACTCAATGACCAATCTGATTGGTGGGAGTGCTAACCCGGAAATGACGAGCGGGATGAGCGTGACTAGAGTCTCTCCAAATCTGAGGAAAATCTTTCAAACTGACCTTTGTCGATCTGAGATGAAGATTCAGCAGCTGCACGGCCTATTTCTCCTTAAAATGTTTTCACAAACACATTTCGTGAACTACTTCAGCAAAATGTGAGATCGTATTCCCAAGGAGCCGCCATGACGGTCTGGCTTTGAAATTGTGGAGCAGCCAGACCCACGTGATGTGTTCGTCCAATCGGCAGTTAGCTTTTAGCTCTGACCTAATGTAGAGCCCTATGAATTTGTGTTCTCAAATCCGCGATCCCGTCCATGATTCTGTTGTTCTGTTCCTTACCGCTGGGCTAAACAACTTTTCTGGGGGGAAAACCCTGATATCCGTTTACTCATCGCAAGTAATATCGTTATTGCCATAATCAAATCATCACACATTGCTTATTTTCCTCATATCAGGCAGCCCTACTGTCCAGCATGAACAATATGTAATCTGCTTTTTCTCAAGCAAAGATTAAAGCCAACTGATTTCCTCTGTGCCTCCAAAGCTCTTTTAATGGTGTGTTTTCCCCACAGACCAAGAGACTGGATCACATCACTCCAGTCCTCACTGAGACCAAGAGACTGGATCACATCACTCCAGTCCTCACTGAGACCAAGAGACTGGATCACATCACTCCAGTCCTCACTAAGACCAAGAGACTGGATCACATCACTCCAGTCCTCACTGAGACCAAGAGACTGGATCACATCACTCCAGTCCTCACTAAGACCAAGAGACTGGATCACATCACTCCAGTCCTCACTGAGACCAAGAGACTGGATCACATCACTCCAGTCCTCACTAAGACCAAGAGACTGGATCACATCACTCCAGTCCTCACTGAGACCAAGAGACTGGATCACATCACTCCAGTCCTCACTAAGACCAAGAGACTGGATCACATCACTCCAGTCCTCACTGAGACCAAGAGACTGGATCACATCACTCCAGTTCTCAGGTCTTTACACTGGCTTCCTGCCTCTCAAAGAATTGGTTACAAAAGCCTACTTTTGGTTTATAAAGCACTGGCTTTATATCTGATCTGCTGCTACATTGTGAACCCCCCCCCAGACTTCTCTGGTGGTCTGGGACAGGTCTGCGTTCTGTCCCCAGAGCCAGAACTAAACAGGGGGAAGCAGCGTTCAGTTTCTATGCTCCACATATCTGGAACAAACTCCCAGAAAACTGCAGCAACTTTCACTTCTTAAATCAAGACTGAAGACTCTTCTGTCTGGTGCTGCCTTTTAATAATTTAATAAAGTAATTGTCCGTTTCTCATGTTGCACTGTAACTTTTATTTTTGCATTTCATACCTGTATTATTGTAAATTAACTCTTTTTATATTTTCTTTAACATGTTTTTTTTTAAACTGCATTCATTTTTAATGTCAGGCACTTTGAATTGCCTTGAAGCTGAAATGTGCTATACACACAGATATACATACTGTATATATATATATATATATATATATATATATATATATATATATATATATATATATATAAATGATAGATGAGAAAAGTAATTTGAGCATATGAGATGGTAACACAAAGTACAAGTTACAGGTCAGTGATCAAATGACCAGAGAACTCGTTGCTGCCTGACCATAATTTCCAGTACCATAATAATCATGACTGTAATTACATGGATGTAAGGAACATAATGTCTATTTGGCATATGGATAATAGTTACCTTTAGATTTGTCCGCTTTCAAACTGAGATTTCATAGAATTCTTCATTTGGAAATACTTCCCAATTAAGTAGACATGATGTTACTATTTATGAAGATAGCGTGAGCGTGTGCGTGTGCGTGTCTTTTACCACATATGGACGTCTGAGCTCCTCACACATCTCCAGGGCGATCTGGTCAGCCTTCTGGAGACCAACACTGCCGTCGACCAACAGGAACGTCCTGACCAGACTGAGGGAACAGGAAGGTATTAGCGTAGAGCGGGTTAATGGACGGGACCAATCACAGTTTTTATAGAAATAAGAGCACAGGCACAGCTCTTCAGGTGCAGAAGACAGGGTCAGTGGACTTCAAATCAAACCGGTTTCTATAGCTTCCCTCTGCGGCCCCCCTGGATATAAAACCATTCATAATCTGTGCGTTGTTGTTCATCATGGCTGCAGTAGTTCGTAGTAAACACCGACTGTGCAGTGATTATAAAGCACTACCTTGTGGGGCATGTCACAATCCACAGGCAGTACAATCCAGAAGTCAAATCTTTCTATAGCTCATTTAAAACACTACAAGCTGACCGAAGTGCTTTACAAACATAGGCAGAATAAAAATAGAAAAATGTCCTCCCAACCTAGTAGTAGTAGTAGTCTGATTCGTATCTGTTCATATACAGTTTCTGTTTGTTTGACTTTAATAAGCACACAGCCCTTCCCTCAGGCAGCTGGCTAAAGTACATGTCTTACTTTTTCCTCGCGTAGAGATACGGCTCCACCATATCCACAAAGTCTTTGGGAGCTCTGTGACCATAGCCTGGCATGTCTACCACGGTGAAGGCTTTGCCCACTCGGAAGAAGTTCATCTTCTTCGTGTGACCCTGACGAGGAAATCCAAAGGGAGGGAAGACGGAAGGAAAAACAATGAGTTCAACTCTGAACCAGACAAATCATATGCTGATATCTTTATCTACTTACATAGAAACCAATTACCTGATCACGGAGTACGTTTACACGCACACCTACTGTATATTCCACTATTATTCCTAATATGACAATATTCCTAATATGATACAAGTCATGTAAACAGCATATTCCGGTTGGATATTCCAAATAAGGCTTTTTTATGATTATAACATTTTCTGATTAAGACGTGTGATATTGCGGTATTATTCAGGTTTTAGAGGCATTCTTTGGACATGTGGAGATTTTTAAGAAGGACCTAAAGACATTCCTATTTAAAAAGGCCTTTTAATAGTCATAGTTTTAATTTTAGTTTTATAGTGTTTTATTGTTATTTGTTGATTTTTTTTTTTTTTAACTCCCTGCTACTGTAGCACTTTGAGATTTCATTTGAAATGTAAAGGGTATTATAAATAAAATTTATTATTATTATTATTATTATTATTATTATTATGTATACAGCACATTCAGAATATGCGTCCCAGTCCGGGTTTTTACCGGGTCCATGGCTCATGGTCAGCTCGGTGTGTTGCTATGGTTTCTGTACACAAACCCAGCAGCCAACAGTTTGCAGGGCTGCAGCCCCGATAAGGAGGAGAAACACAGCTACTTTTAAACATGATCCTAGACTTGGATAGCAACAGGTTTCATCGCTACGACAACGTTTCTAGAAGCTGGTTTTAAGGAACGAAAGAGGGACGCTGTGTTCACACGCTCCAACAAGTCCTCCACCGCTGGTAAACTTGGCAAACATTATATTTTGCGTGTCAACATGTAAACAGGAATATTAGTGGAATACTCTCTTTCATTGGCCATGGAAACAGCTTAGTCGGAATGTCCTCTTTTTCAGAATAAGGGCAATAACCGGAATATTATGTGCATGGAAACATAGTCACTGATCTGTTTGCACACCCATGTTTTCCATTATATCTTTTCATATTATCCTTTTCATCTTCTGTTTTGTGGAGCCATCTAGTGGTCATACTTTGCATGTGTTACCTACTGAAGGTGAGATGTGCAGAGGGCTAGACCCTGAAGAAGGCTGTTCATGCCGCTGTGCTGGGGTTGTTACTCAGCTCTACTGTAACATGTACTAGTACTTTTAACATGAAATAACCATCTAAATATAGTTTTCTTTTAACTGTTTGCCAGGAGATTGCATTGGACTTTTCTTCCTTTTTTGGAACTTTTGTGTTTAGAGCATCTTCATTATTTGTGTGAACGTCCGAGCACTTGGACCTTTTTTTTTTTTTTTTAGCTCTCGATATTCTTGTGTAAGTTTAATTTATATTTAATATTTCCGTGAATACGGCACTCAAACCTTAAAGTGTTCCACAAGCATTTTATACAACTTGTAAATTCTGTGTACTTTTTGAAAACTTTTACAAAAACATTCATACAATGTTGGTATTATTCATTGTTTTAAAAGACATTCATATTAATTTGAACCACTTCCACTTTTGCACATTTTCCTACAACTTGACCTTCTTCTTATCGTAAAGCGAGCAAATCAGTGTAGTGACAGATTTTCAAAAACCTTAAAATATTCCACTTTTGTTTCATACATTTTTGGTGTTACTTCACATTTCAATGAAACTGATGAAACTGAAAGACATTCCCACTTTTTCCCACTACTTCACCTTCTTCTTATGCACCAACGCCAGCCATCCAGTTTAGCTTTAACCATTTAGCTTATGAGCATCCACAAGCATTTTCTAGTCTTATATACGTTTTTGAGACTTGATGCTAAGGACCCATTTCTAAGGTGTTACGGTTCAACACCCAACTATGTGTGTATAAAACATGTTTTAATTTAAAAATAATAAAATAAAGAAAAAGATCTATCTAACTTGACATAATCTCATTTTACGTGAACAATACATGCTGGACCAGCTTGATGGTGTTTTTTAACAAGCTAAGCCTTAGCTAACCCTAACCTCAACCCTAAACATAACCACTGCCGCGCTGCCTGGAAGGAGACACCAAACTCCGCTGGACCGTGAAACGGAAACAGACAGACAGTATGTCGGCTAAGACTACTCACTGGAGTTTTGGAGACTCGGACGTCTACCTCGGGAGTCAGGGAGAACAGCCCTTTGATGAGAGAGGACTTGCCCACGTTGCTCCTGCCGATGAAACACACCTGGCTCGAACAAACACACACACACACACACACACACACACACACACACACACACACACACACACACACACACACACACACACACACACACACACAGCTCTAAGTCCATTTCTTCTTAAATACTGTGATGAAATGGCTATTTCCTGTGACTGTGTTATAGGGCTGAGTCTCCAATTCATATCGGGCTTTCAAAAAAGCTTTCAAATCTAAAATAATTAAGAGTTATGAAGTAATCTGACTAAAATGTAAAATTACTAGGATTGTACTCAAGTAATTACTTTGATTTAGTTTTGTTGGATTTCTGAGGGAATTATACGTAGGATAGGATAAAAATAAATTTGACCCGTTTTCAGTTTTTTCATCACAAGAAATGGGCCTTCGAAATAAGCTGAGAATGTACATTAGAAATATCAAATAACTTTGGAAAAAACATCAAGAAAAGCAACCAGAACATTAAAAAGTGACAAAAATGTCAGAAAAAGCTTTTTTTCATGGTTGACGGAAGACAACACAAGGGTTAAAGGTAGTTCATAGCGCGTAGTTTCTGTCTCCCCCATGAGGCATTCTAAGTAATGACAAAACTGTCATTGCATCCACATGACACAAGCCTTCTGTGATCAAGCACCCCCCCTAACCTGGTGTATTATGAAAATATCTGAGGGTTGCTTCTTGCTTGTACAATTTACAGCACAAGTCCTCTGAGCATCTCTTTTATATCCAAGCTGTATTGGTATTGTAACTGAAATTCCCCTAACCCGAGTGATATCCAATCTGTGAATTGAATCGATTCTGGGAACCAATGGTGATGTCCAGCCCTTCCATGTCAGTGATCAAATCTTTTAATAGTAATTCAACGATCTGTGGGAGTTTTTGCTGGAATATTTTCCTTAAAAAAGGTCTTTCAGGTTTTCCTCATTAAGAGAACAGATTAGCACTCTGACTCGCAGGCCGCTCTGATTGGCTGCTACCATTTTGCTACTGCGGTACCATCGACCGCCAAGTCCCACAGGACACGGCTCCGGCTCATCCATCTCTCAGACACCAGGCAGATGGATGGAGGCTCATGCTGCCAGTAAGCTACGAATACATCATCCTCGGACAGAGCACGGAGGCAGAGAGGGAGCTACCGTGGCGTGCCAGAGACACTCCGTTGTCCCTGGCAACGCAACGTTCCGTCCTGAACCCTCCGCTGAACACTACTGCGTGTAAGGTTACAAATCTGCTCATTTATCATCAAGTGTCAACTCCTGCTTAATTATGTACGAGGCTGCAGGAGGGTAAAGAGACATGACGCTACATGTTTCAGAGGGTCCACGTTCTGGGCCGAGAACCGCCAGAGGTATAAAATCATAATACCTTGACTTTGATACCTGTTCCTAAACAATACCAATTTTGTAAGTTCACATATTTAAAAGAAAACAAAGCGATAACATGAGGTAACTTCAGGAGATGACATGTTGGTAGTACCGTATGTGAGCCAGGTGGTGACGGTGTGACCGCGGCTGCCCACTAACCTCTGGCGGCTTCAGTGCAGGCACATGGTCCAGCCTCTCTGCAGAGATGTAGTAATCAATCTTATGAGACGGTGAAGAGCAGAAGAGCTTTTCTGATTTAACCATGTCCTCCAAACTGGGATGGAAGAGCTGGAACTGTGTCCTGTCTACAGACCTGAGAATGAGTCCAATCAACAGTTCAGGCTAGCCGAGAATACACGGGCTTGGGTCAGATTCATTTCTAGTTAGTTACTGAAAACAGATGGCATGGCCATTTTGTAATTTGTAAAGTAATCCATTGGATTATAATAAAAAAAAAAAAAAAAACTTTATCTGAATACTTGCAAATAACTGCAAAATCATTTACAGTTGGTCCAATCAAAAGCCAGTCCTGGCACAGACGGCAGGCGTGGGATGGCGTTTCTTTTTGTCAAGCCTACAATAGGGTTAGTCCAATATCGCCGCAATATCGACTTTGATGTACTTGGTCAAACATATCGTGATGTTGGGTTTTCTCCAGGTCGCCCAGCTCTAAGTCAGACATTTCAGAGGTAGAAACAAAACGCAGTACCTGTCCAGGTAAGCCTCCAGCTCACTGAAGGGGTAGAGTAAGCCTCGGACTTTCTTTGGGGGAAGCAACGTGGCTTTGTGAAGCGAAGCAAGTTTATGGACCCTCTGCCGGGAGACGGAGCACAGTTGTGTCCCAGGCTGAAGCCACAGGGACAGACGGAGGCCAAACATCTTCCTCTGCAGATTTCAGACCTGCCTGCAGCTGAGGAAAGGACAGTGTGATTATTGATGATTATTTCATTTAGATGCAGCGTCATCTAAATATAATATTCAGCTACAATCTGTCATTTGTTCGTTCAGTGTATATATACTCAAATATTTTTTGATGTTTATATCATACAAGAAGGAAAACTGCAATCAATTCAATTTCAGGATAAAGACATTTGTTTTGAGGGCAATGAGTTATTGGGAAAATTCCAGATTACCAAGTCAAAATGGGCAGAGTCCAAGTCAAACTGCAGCAAAACGGCAACACATAAGAGACCATTTTCAAAAGGGTTCTATATTAAAAATTTGGGTTTCTTATAATCAGATTGTTGAAAACAATAATGTGGGTGGCTCTGTACTACGCTTTCCTCGTGTAAAATAAATGATCAGTCCGTTACTTTCATTGAATTTGGATGTTTTATTCATTGTTATAGCATCTGAAGGAGAAAATCTATAAAAGAATGTTGAAAAAAGTGACAAAAAAAGAACAAAAATCAAAACATATATCAGAAAAAAGTGGCAAAGACTTCGAAAAAAGTAAAAATAACTTTTTTTTATTTTTTTTTTACATTTTGAGCCAGAAAAACAGAAAATTGGTTAACGGGAAGACAAGAGTTAAGAATAAGAAGGCAGTTATGACCGATTTCATCACATTTTCTATTACCTTTATTCATTTTTTACATATCTTTTCTCTGTATAAGCACCTCTGGTAGTGACTTTTTGTGTATGTACATACTGGCGATGTACTTCTGTTCTTTAAAAAGGTCCCATGTCATGAAAATGTCACTTTATGAGGTTTTTAACATTAATATGAGTTCCCCCAGCCTGCCTATGGCCCCCCCAGTGGCTAGAAATGGAGATAGGTGTAAACCGAGCCCTGGGTATCCTGCTCTGCCTTTGAGAAAATGAAAGCTCAGATGGGCCGATCTGGAATCTTGCTCCTTATGAGGTCATAAGGGGCAAGGTTACCTCCCCTTTCTCTGCTTTGCCCACAATCAAGGCACAATGTGTTAGCACGTTTGTCAAAAATGTGTTTGGGTGGAGGGATTATATCTCCAACCTGGTCTGGGAGCGCCTCGGGACCCCCAGTCGGAGCTGGTTGATGTGGCTCGGGGAAGGGAAGTTTGGGGTCCCCTGCTGGAGCTGCTGCCCCCGACCTGATACCGGATAAGAGGATGAAGATGGATGGATGGATGGATGGATGGATGGATGGTGTTAACAGCTTTGAGATAGAGACAACAGAAATATATAACAAAACATAAATTAAGTTGAACAAATAGTCTCTTGGCGTATTATAAGTTGATGTGGGGTTTGACCTTTAAATATTAACAATGCCCAATCAAGTTATTTATCATGAAATCGAGATTCTTATCCTTCAAAAATATTCCAGCGGTTCACACTGAAAGAAAATATGTTCAGCCGTGTCACTATCGCTCTCACAGAAAAACACAGGAGTCACAGACCCAATGAAATGTAACATGTAGCTAGGAAGTGATTTTTATGGATAAATATCATTTCATTTCTTTCGGTGGGAGGATACGTCTGTTGGTCCATTTCTTTAACTGCCTCTTCTCCACTACAGTCAGAGAATAGCCTTTCTTTTCAGTTAAAAGGGATAATATTTTAGATATAATACATTCATAACTTGTTAGCGAACGGTCATCTGTGACGTAGCATGTGCAGTTGCCGTGACAACATGAATGTAGCGGCCAACGTTACAATATGTTTGTAATTAATTTCAAAATGCGACTTACCTCAATGTATTCATTGATTAATATTGAAATAATAAAGCCTGGTTTGGCTCAAACTGAGCGTTATTCTCCGTTATTATGACTTCTACTTTCGCTGTCCTCCATGTTGTGTGCAGCGCTCAAATGAGGCCGACTGACCGACGTTCGAGCTAAAGGTTCCGCTGCTTTTGTTATTTCAATAACATAAAGCATTCGGTTACTTATTTGACTTACTTTATTTAATAACCCAACAGAAATAAGTTAAAGGTATATCTATTTGTAATGTGCACGTCGCCATAACTTGCCAGAAACAAATGATGGCTTTTATAAGGCATTTTTATGTATGTAGTAGTCATAGCAGTAGTAGCTAGTATAAGTAGGAGCTGCAGCGGTTTCTTTTGTGTTTTACTCTTATGTATCTAAGAAAAAATTGTGGGTTTGGTCAATAATTCCAGCTAATATTGCTTTTACAGATTCATAGTATCCCCCTCTGCCTGTGCTTCCATTTACAATTCCAGTAAAGCCATAACATGCAGAGCGGCGCACCATTGGGATGTTAACCACTAAACCCTGTTTTCATGTATGCAGTTATTGCAGTCAAATTATTATGAACAATATATAACATGGTAACCCTTATCTAAACACTGATGGCACACTTTGTGACATCCCAACATCCTTTTTTCTCTGAAAATATGTCCTAACACGAACATGTGAGACCTTGAGACAGACAATGAAGTGAGACCCCGAGGAGGCTAAAACAAGGGCATTGCGATTACATCTCTATCCCTGTGCTATTCTAATAGTGCATAGGGCATTGGGACATAAGTAATGAGCATACCTCCTATTTTAGATCCCCGCTACATTCTTCACGTTGATGCATGGCTGGCGAAACATACAGAAACATTCCTGCTCTTTGGGGGGAAAAACGTCTCCTATCCACAGGAAGAAGAAGAAAAAGGTCCAGATCTAGCTGTCACATACATCCTGCATCACCCTCTTAGTGGGGATTATTGAGCATTATGATGCTGACGTTTATGAGGAGCACGCCAAAGAAATGTCTCCATATATTTAGTTATAGGAGGTGGCTGTGATAAGAGCGACTCCAGGCTTCTCTCCCACTCTGCATTCTTTCACTCAGCGTCTCCCAGTAGGAAATGGGCTTCCATCAATAGTCAGTCAGGTGGTTAGTCTTCTTCCCACAGTAGTCCTTCTCCACATTACATTCCTATGGGGGGAGAAGAGATCAGTTCTAATAAGAATTGCAGCTTTCATTAATAGTTTGAAAACACAATTTCTATTTGATAGGTAGAGTATTTTGGCACACTTTTGGGGAATCTCACTTTTTGCTTAGCCAAATGAATCACAGTTATCTACTCGTTGCTCTCCCATAGTTTGTTGCAGGGGTGGTGGAAGTATTCACGTCATTTACCTAAGTAAAAGTAGCCTACTAATACTACCCTTAAAGAATACTCTAACAGAAGTAAAAGTCCTGTATTGAAAATATTAAGTAAAAGTATGTAGGTAAGAAAATGTACGTACAGTAATAAAAGGAAAAGTACTTGATGCAGGAAGGATCCAAGCAGCTGTGTTTAATGGTCTCATCATCTCAGATGGACTTGTGGGCCGTCATATTGTTGCTAGGTTACTTTATAATCAAACATTTTTTTTTTTTTTACCTCTGCGTTGAGGCATAAACCTCCATGAATATGTGCGCCTGCTCTACCCGCTAAACCACCCCGGCCACCGTCCCCAAAAGTCTCAATGTGGAAAGTAACTAGTAACTAAAGTAACTAGTAACTAAAGCTGTCAGATGAATGTCGTGGAGTAACTAAAGTAGAATATTTCTCTCTGAAATGTAGCAGAGTAGAAGTAAAAAGTGGCTTTAAAAGAAAAGTACCTCAACATTTGTACTTAAGTCCAGTACTTGAGTGACTGTACTCAGTTCTGGTTTTGTTGGCCCTTTTCCCTCCACATGGGGGCAGTGGCGACTTGTGAGAGCGTCCCTCTGCACTCTCGCTGACATGTTACATATCTGCCTTTGCCACCTTGTGCCAATCCTCTCTGTGCTCCATCTGGCTTTTATGACCCGATGTGATTCATAGCATGTTCACTGAACAAATTAATTCACACACATCCAATTACAGCTCTCATATTTTCCCTGTCCTTTTTTCAGTGGACTCTTTTATTCTTGTGTGCCGTGTGGTAATGCCTGTGCCTTTTTTAATTCATCGCCCATTTAAAAGAATATAGATCCCACCGAGTGCCTTATTAAACTAGTCAATTAAATATGTAACTGATTTATTCTCTATGTCTCTGTCTGTCTTTCTCCTTTCCTTTATTGCGTGTGTGTGTCTTGCATTGTTAAATGGGTGTCACGCGTGTGTTTGGCAGTTCATCAAATGGCTTCGACTGAAATAAGAATAAAAGGAAGAGTTCTGTGCTCCTTGGATTACTTAGCAAATTAAAGGCTGGTAGCTGCATTCCTTCTTTCCTCAGGGTCGACTCTGGGATCAGAGCTTCAGCTTTACGGAACTATGTAATTAGAAAGACACCAGTCTTTTTTAGTTCTGAGAAAACTTCCTTCAACGCTGATCCACAGGGCCATTACTACAAAGCTGAGGTGGTTTTACACATGAAATAGTGTATCTATCTAGCAGCAGACATTTCCAAAATGAAATATCAATGACTTGGCTCGGAATGCTTTCTGAATGATCTCGGCATCTTCTAGATTCTGGGGTTAGTTTCACGATGCTGGGATATTCCTACAGCAGAACTCCTTAGCTCACAATAGATTAACTTAATTCATTTTTTGCAGTTATTTTGTTAGGGGTGCCGGGTGCTACAATCATCTCTGTATTTCATTATAAGACAAGGAAGCACCTTGTGGAGACACAAACCTTTAGAACCTCACAGAACCACACCTCACCACGGCTTTTTAAGAGACACCTGGGAAAACAAGACAGTGAGGGATGTATAGCAGCTGATGATGGAAGGTGAAGAGAGGATAAGGGATAAGATGGATCGACAGGGGTGGGGAAGTGGGGGCACGGGGGTGGGGGCATGGGTTCTCTCATGACATCACCCTACTCCACCCCCCTTTCACCACGAGCCAGGGGATCAAATGCCAGACCAATCAATCGTCCTCCAAGCAGACATCTATAGCGCAGGCCGTGATGGCATTTCCCTCCCCAGGGTGAATATCAATAAAATAAAAGAATTTATACAAAATTGATATCCCCCCTACCAAACAACCTGCCCACCTCCACCATCAAGCAAGCCCCTCCTCATCATCATCTGTTTCTCTGGCTCCTCATTCGCTGTCTGTCCCTGTCTGATGTCCGTCTCTCTCCAATCCCTCAGTGGTTTGTGCCTCTCTGTCTCTTGCAGTCCTTTCATTGGGCTTGATTGATCTACAACAGACAAGCAGAGATGGAACTAACCAATTTCCTGCCCTAGGCAAGATTTCAGATGTTTTTGTCGCTCTTTCCGGCATTTTTGTCGCTTATTTTACCATCTCTTCCTACGTTTTGTTGTTTTTTTTCAAGCTTTTTGATGCTTTTAAAAAAAATCTTGGCGCTTTCTTTGACGTTTTTCCGTCTTTAACTTTTCTTTACTCATTTGGACTGCAATTGGAGGCACAAAGCAGCCGCCACCAAGAGGCCTTTTGGTCTTCTTTTGACAATGTAGCGCGAGGAACAATTCCAGCTGCAACGCTGCGGACCAGCCGCCCACAAGCACCCACGCACACACTGACGCCGTTTTAATCGGACACTGAATGATCACAGACCTAAGAACTAAGGGGTCTTTTCAGACCCATTAAAGAGCTGATTTCCATGTTAAGCACCAAGGCCGCCCCCCTGTTCAGCCTCCGGGGGCCCAATGGGACGTGCGCCGCCAGAACAACCAAAGCCAAAAACCAAAGCTATTGTTTGTCCAGGAGGATGAAGTACAGGGGAGTTGATCAAGTCAAGAGGTCAACTCATCAATACGCCTCATACAAACACACACAGCTGTCACAAGCACTTGCCTCCAGGGCAAAAAGACAACTAGAGATTAACACAGGACTGCCCATCTGTTCCCACTGAAAGCTGCCATGGTCAGAGTGTGGATTAGGGCTAGGGAATCTGAGGACCAGGTAACCATAGTCCTCAGATTGGACAGATAGTCTAGCTAGCTGTCTGGATTTACCCTGCAGAGATCTGAGGACCAGGTAACCATAGTCCTCAGATTGGACAGATAGTCTAGCTAGCTGTCTGGATTTACCCTGCAGAGATCTGAGGACCAGGTAACCATAGTCCTCAGATTGGACAGATAGTCTAGCTAGCTGTCTGGATTTACCCTGCAGAGATCTGAGGACCAGGTAACCATAGTCCTCAGATTGGACAGATAGTCTAGCTAGCTGTCTGGATTTACCCTGCAGAGATCTGAGGACCAGGTAACCATAGTCCTCAGATTGGACAGATAGTCTAGCTAGCTGTCTGGATTTACCCTGCAGAGATCTGAGGACCAGGTAACCATAGTCCTCAGATTGAACAGATAGTCTAGCTAGCTGTCTGGATTTACCCTGCAGAGATCTGAGGACCAGGTAACCATAGTCCTCAGATTGGACAGATAGTCTAGCTAGCTGTCTGGATTTACCCTGCAGAGATCTGAGGACCAGGTAACCATAGTCCTCAGATTGGACAGATAGTCTAGCTAGCTGTCTGGATTTACCCTGCAGAGATCTGAGGACCAGGTAACCATAGTCCTCAGATTGGACAGATAGTCTAGCTAGCTGTCTGGATTTACCCTGCAGAGATCTGAGGACCAGGTAACCATAGTCCTCAGATTGGACAGATAGTCTAGCTACCAAAACAGGCTTATACACACACACATATATATATATATATATATATATATATATAGATATATATCTTTTCACGTATCCGTGGTACAAAAAGACTGAGTCAAGTCAGGGGAGTCCAAGTCAAGTCTCAGGTCTCCAAGTCCAAGTTAGTGTTTTTTTTTTTCAATTTATGTCTATTTTTCTTTTCTTTTTTAATAAAAGGTTAAAAATAAAGGTGTAGAGCCAGTGAATCTATGAATTGTTTGGCCATCTGGATTAGACAAATCATTTCTTCTTTTTTTCGTCCTTCATTATTATTCCAAATATCATGAAATTCCAATTTGGGTGAGTGATATCCACTTTTGATAGAGTTCTGATTCAACATTTAATAAGAATCGCAATGATCTATAAATCATGTGTGCCGCCCAGTATTCTATTTAAGATCAAGCCGCCGGCTGTGTCTTTCCTTGTTGTTCTGTGTCTGTCTCTAAGCATCTCCCATGAATACAGCATAAATATTTTGGCAGGTGGTGTTTGGAGGATATTAGAGCACAAGCGCTGAGCGCTCAAGGATATCGATTCAGCTTTAGCGGCCAAGAAGCATGGCTCTGCTGGCATCAATACGCCCGAGGAGGGGAGGTTGAATGAGAAAGGAGTGACCTTGCACCAGGAAACAATCTTGACAAATAAAGCCGCAGGAAGGAAACTCAGGAAAACAAAACAGCGAAGATGTCAGAGTGCAGAGACTGGGGAGGAACACTGTGAGCCCCACAGAAGAAAGACAATGAGGGGAATGACACAGAGCAAGAATTTGAAGTATCTGATGTTCAAAGCAATCACTTTTTCTTCCGATTGCTATTGATTTAGTAGCAGTTTTCCATTCGGGGAAGACAAGTGATCTGTTCAGGCTGGAATTATAGTGCTGCTAAGATGCATGGAAATGATGTGCGTCTACCAACACCTCCCAAATCTCAGCAGGGTAAAAAGTATGTTCATGTTGTTAAGAGCCACACAAACAGCAGCAGCAGCAGCACATGTTCCAGTGTTCAGTGGAAACTTCAAATTCTTTCACATTTTTACAGAAAAGGAGGCTGTTTGGATGTGGAAATATGAAAACAAACACTAAAAAAAGTTTGTGTAGTGATAAAAAGAAACGGAAAGAGACTTTATACATAACTAACTATATATACATATAACATTTTTAATCACGTCATCTTTCTCCTGCACTTCTATTGTAACACAGTGGCTTGCATAAGTTTACACCCCCATGCTAAAGTTGATTAAAAGGAGGAATAAAAAACATCTTTTGGAAATTGATCTTAATGCTTTAATTCCAAAAATGTACCAGGCGGATTTTTATTATCAAAGGCCAGTTATTTCATGGATACTATGCATCCTGCTAAAGTTCCCTTGCCCCCCCCCCCCCAAAGGGAACTTTATCAGGATGCATAGTATCCTGGATCCATTAAATAACTGGCCTTTGATAATAAAAATGTGCCTGCCTCTATGGGAATTTAACATAGGGGGTGTATTTCTGCCCCCTGTATTTTAAGGAAGAACATTTTTTCATTTACAACACATTATTCATTCACAAAGAAAATTGGTGTCCTTAAAAGGTTGGATTTTCCTAAATCTTTTGATTCAAGGCATCAAGATATATATTTCTAAAAGATGTTTTTTTATTACATTTTTTAATCAACTTTAGCCTGGATGTGTAAACTTATGCAAGCCACTGTATGCACGTAACTGTAGGGGATGGAAATGCACATTAATTAGCATTTTCATTTGGATTTTGGATTGAAAAACCATGACTTACATGTACGATGAAGGAGTTCCTGGACTGATCCTAATTATTCCAGCCCAGCACTGTAACAGCACTGCATGAACTGCTGCCTCATTTATTTACTCTACTTTAGCAAAATGTAACATCACACGTATCATCAGGGCACTTTGTGGCCAATAGAAATGCGCAAGCCGCTGTCATTCTTCTGTCTACTTTGCAGTTATAAGAAAATGATTGCTGGTGTGATAACTCCTTATAAGGAGAAAAACCACTGAACAGTATCAGGTAAGCCTTCCAACTCTTGGATTGTACTCAAGAGGCAACAAGCTCCCATGGACACATCTCACTGTTGTTTTTAAAGCAGTGTGGTTATTTAATTTGAATGCCAGCAAAGAGACCAGGGACAAATCCCACAGTCTCGAAGCTAATACGAGGCTTCTGCAGTCGGAGTTAGCCAAATCAATCTTCCTTATTTGTACCAAATACCAACAGCAGTGCTACCTCGCTGAGCTGTGGTGGAGGCATGCTGTATACGTTCAGTAGTCAAAAGTGTTTCTATCTGTTCTCAAAGACAAAGTGCTGAGTTTCTTTCTCCCCCATGAGGAATTCTCCCACATGATACAAGCCTTCTGTGATTGCATACCACCCCCAGCCCTCCTCCAGGCAGTTGCTTGTAACCGAGGAGGACACGGAGGATTACAAAAACATGATGGACTCTTCAGAAGAGCTCATTATCTTCACTCGAGCTTCTGAGCGGGAAAGCTGCTGGATGCCACAATCTTCAGAACAACGCCATACTGAGAAACACAGACGGAGTTGTGTGGAGCTGATAGTCTTAATTAGCTCTGCATATGGCGATGGCTTGAATGTAACAGAAGTCCATTAATATCAAAAAGTTACACACTAAAGCTTTAAAACAGCCACACTCAAAGGCAGGGTTTAAAGCCCGACGTCCTAGAGGTGGGCACACATGTAAAAATCCAAACCCATGCTTAAAGGGTGAGACAGTAACATTAAATTCACAACTTCTTTTATTTAAAGATCCTTTTTATTGCTCATGTTCAGGTTCATACTGTACATGTCTTTTGGGTTTCCACTAGAACATGTTCACATGCTTTAATGTTAACAAAAACTCCTTATTTTTCTCATAATGTCTGTCTAAATATATCTTTATTCACCCTTGGTCTAAAAAGCTCAGATTTAGCGCCTGTCTCTTTAATATCCCCTCATGAAAAAGCCCAGGCCCAGCCCAATATATATATTATATACAACATTCATTTAAAGGAACAGTTTCTGAATACGGGCTGTGTGCATTTCTTTGTGGATTGAGTGTTTTGATACTTTCACAGTATTTACTGTATATAGCATCTCAACCTGTTTTATAATTAAAAAAGGACATGGAAATCTCACTTTTTACAAAACGGGACCTTTAATAATAGCCGTCTTAGAGTTGACCCTATAATAAAAATATGTAATGTGCTTATTTCAGAGGGTTTGTTGATAATACAGTCTATTACAGGGGAAATGTAGTCTAAGTGATGTGTACATGCTCCAACAATAAATAACACCTGAAACAACAGTCACATTCATGAACTCTCTCCAGCTGGGTTAAAAATGAAAATGAAAATGCATCCGCCACCAATTAAAAACCACAGGACACCATTCCCTCAGAAACAACACGCTGAAGAATAAGCCATTACTCTGAGCTGATAGGCCCGGATCTACGAAACCTTGAACTCATTTATTTGTCTGATGAAATCATCCATGTAGAAATGAGGTGTGAAGGCACGGCGGTCCTCCTACACGGCAACCCCCTCGGCTGGTTATCAGCACAGAACGCAACTCTGTGAGGAAACCTTCAGATTGCTTAGGTCATGTTTCAGGATTTAGACTGCTCCCTCCCTCAGCAAGACCATCACTGCTGCCAGCACCTCACTTTCTCTTCCCTCGATCGCCTCTTTCCTCTGCTTTCTGTTGCTTCTCTTTGTCTGTCTCACACACACACGCACACACATAAAATCCTCCATCCTCTACGCCTCTTTGTGTCTCTGTCTTCCTCTCTTTCATTCCACAGAGGTGATTTATTTTGTTTCTACCCTCTCCTCCTCCAGTCCTCAGCCGCCCTCGGGGTCAGCGTCGAGCTCCATCACTCTGTCTGGATTCTTAATCCCCACACTGGAGACGCCCGTGCCAATACAGGAGAATAACAGATTAAAAAAAGCACAGCCCGAGCTCCGAGTATCTCCCCTTTCTCTCCTTCTGTCTGTGCCTTCCTCTGTCCTCACAACAGATACTGTAAGTGGAAAAATAAACTTGGGGGTAGCTAAGCCGGAGTTGAAAGGCAAGTCATCGAACCAGGGATGACAAAGAAGCTTCCAGCACGGTGGTTAATGAAGGTGATGCAGCAAGGCAAGGCCCTCTGCAGAGACTCTCTGAGTTATAACACCGGGGCCTTGGGAGGTGACATGACTGCAGGCGGGAGAGCTTTCCGCTTGGCTGCAATTGTCTAAGGAAGATACATGGTTGACCCCAGAAAAAAATATAAGTAGCAGAACATAAAAATAATGAGACCTGAGGCTCCATTTTCACATAACCAAAAATAATGGCTCTTTCACCTTTTAGGTAGGACATTGCCAGCTCTGGCTCCCAAGGGAATAGATGGACGATGGGTCGTCATAATTAACTGAGACAGTTAATCCAAGGGATCTTATTATAAAGAATCTTAAAATACGGGTAAGAACAGTTAATGTTAAAAAAAAACTACTGTCAAACTGCAAGAAAATGCGTAGACTCTGCAGGTCTTAGCCACAAGACCTCCCAGAAGAGCATGCCAAACCCCTGATCTGAGACCATAGTCCACTAGATTAGTGGACATAGCATCCATAGCATGTATTATATTAACGTTTTTTGCTATGGTTTTTTGACGAGAGGGTGGAGCGGGGTCTATGTCTTAGACCAGATCACTATGACCTCATGCTGGTATTAGCATAGCTTCACCCAAGCCAACCAGTGAACAAGCAGAGTCTTTAACAAAGCGGTAGCAGTCCTTTCATTCTGATAGTTGACTCCTGTCCCTGTTGTGTGACAGATGGGCAGAGGGACGGCAGGGGAGGGGCAGCTACAGGAGAGATAATGGCCGTGTCAGTTTCACACTGCTCTCCTCATAAAAGCTGAGCCAGGAGGAAGCTGAGAGGGGAAAGGGGAATGCAAGTGCATGTGTGGACGTGTGCACGAGTGTCTATCCATGCAGGTTTTCATACGCTTGAGTGCATGCAGGGTTTAGCTCGCTCTTTTGCCACTTTTGCCGCTGACCCTGATACTCCGCATTGAGGTGCATTATTTTCTTTTTTGACACAAAAGGGAAGACGCAGATAGGTTTGCTGTCAGCGATGTGGGGGAAACCCACACAGAAAGTGGAAAGTCCTACCAGGCAAATATAATTTAACATTCATTTTAACGGTTCACATATGTTCTGTCTTTTTCTGTTCTGTTGAATGTTGGTATTAATTTTTGCACGGAAGGAGATTATGATTGAAATGATGTTAGGAAGGGATTGGTGAATCTATCCTGTCATTATGTAATAGACTCACATTTGCACTCACAAATGTTCAGGTCAGCTAATGTGCATCTGTTATACATATATATATATATATATATATATATCCTCCTTTCTGAGAAATCATCAGAAGTCTGTTTAAACTGGTAGACCGTATATAGGTTATACCCATAAGCCTTGGCTGCAGTTGCTATGGAGAAGAGGCCAGTCAGGGATGTGAATCTGAGCTATAATTGACCCTGACTCACACTGTTTTATTAGTTTTCTAAACACTATCATTTTTTTGCTTTCACCAGCTTTGCACACTTAACATAATGTTAAGCCTGTGATTGGATGTTTCTGCTCAAAATGCTCCTTGGGTGTTGTAGTTAACCTCCCACTCCCCAAGTTTTATGTACACAGGTTTGTACTTTTGATGTATTTTTTAAAGAACCAGATAGTGTGATATCCCGGCTGGCTTTTCCACTTTCAGCAGCAAACCAAAGCACAAGCAAGAAAGAAAGGAAGAAAGAAAGAAAGAAAGAAAGATTGAAAGAGTTTCCGTCTGAGTGTGGGCTCGTGCTTATAGTAGGCTCATTTGTTCCTTCTTCCACACCTCTGTGACTCTTTGAGAGGAAAGCAGGGTGCATGGGGGGGGGGGTAAAGAGGGGTACAGTGTCCTCCAAACCACCATCACCCCCCCTGTGTCTCACCCCCCTCCCATGGCTCTAGAGAAAGTCTCAGACAGCAGGACATCCCTCTGCCATGGCTTCAGTATCCACACTGCTGGCTCATTATGACTCACTGGACTCTGACAGCACAGCCTGCACTCACAATGTGTTTATTGGAGACGGACCCCCGCCAACCCCTATCCCCGAGTCCCAAGGGCCCCCCGTCTGTGTGGCAGGTGGGGGGCCCGGCTGTACTGTGAGGTCATCTAACAGTGTGTTCCATTTGTACTTAAAAGTCGGAAATTCTGAGGTCAAAGTCAGAACCCCCCCCCGATGTGGATTTCCGAGCACAGTACTTGGACAACATTGCAGTACCCCAAGCTACAGTACCCCAAAAAACTGGTATTGCTATTTACTTAGTTACGGTTTGACAGCGGGTGGACTTATAGTCCTGCATAAGTATCTATCTTATTTATATTATATTTATTAAATTAAATCACAGTCTTTTGTGAACAGAGCCATATCACCATATCGCATAGCTACCTTAAAAATGAGAGAGAAACCAACATTCTTTTAGTTAATACTATTGATAGTATTAACATGTATATACAAACTATATGATCAATATCTGGACTTGTTCTCAAATCCTATTATAGCTTAGAGGGAGGGGTGTCGTATAAAAATAAATGACATAAAATCAGTCACACAAAGGCAGACCACCCAAGACATTTAATATTTAAATTACCCCCACCCGCCCTGGAGAAATAAATCTAAGTCGGAATGAGGTGAGTCTCGTGTTGCCAGGTCTATCAGTTAGAGATGAAATGCATTAAAACTGTTCTTTGTAAATCCTTCCCCAAAAGAACCAAGCAGGCCCGCCTTGTTGCACCTGTTGCACTCTTAAAACTGTTGGAAGTATCTTTTTACACAAAGCAACACAACATCTTCTATCATTCGCCGCCTACGTTCACTTCACTTGGCTCAGTTTTCTCCCCGGGCTGCCTCGCTGGCTCATGTCAGTAAAAATCAGTAAAATAAATCATATCCAGACTATTTATCAAATGAAATCACAACAAAATCACAGTGATTTCCCTATTGAATTCCAAGCATATGACTATTCTAGGAAAAGTGAGAAAATAATACTTCTAGGTTGCATTAACACCAACCTGCTGCTGGTGCTAGATATGAAGGTGTGGTGGGCAACCCCCCACCACTGCCGTCCCCTTAGTCACACCAGTGTGACTACTAAGAGGACAGGAGAGACAGACAGAAAAAAGAAAGAGCTATGAGACAGAGAAAATAAAACATGTTGGGGGTGAGAAAAAATGACATCTGAACAGATGATAACATTTATCTTCATCTTATCTGTCTCTTATCTTAGATAACATCCCAAAGCTACACAACAACAGAGAGACTACCTATGCAAGTAGTGTGTCTCTTTCTGCATGGACGTGTGTGATTGTGTGTGCCATTGTCCTCTGAGTCCGCGAGTCGACAACATGCTGCCCCGTGTCTTGTTAGAGTGCTGATTGATTGAGCGGGTCTGGCAGTCCTGAGCCCCCCTGCTCGGTTCATTTGTTATACATTTATAGTTCATAATCCATCTGCTCGCACCTCTTCACATTCCATGTAATTTGTCATCCTCCTTTTGTATCGGAGGGAGGGGGTCATTCTTCTATATGCCTGTGATAGATTGTTTAGTGTCGGCTGTCTATAATTGGCCCAGATAGTGGGAAGACTCACATGTGTTTATCATTAGAGTGTGAGTCTGCATGGAGATGTCTTCATCATCACTCACAATGGGTGTCTGCACTCCAACTATTGAACCAAATGGGTCCATTAAGCCATTCTTTTAATATAATAATTAGCATTTTATTACTTGTTTTTAAGCATTTCACATGATGGCAACAAAAAGGTCCGCTAAGGCAACCTTTTTTCTATTATTTGTATTTGTGAATGCAGTTATCGGTCCTGCAGGTGGCCAGCAGGTGGCAGTAGAGGACCACGCATGGAGCAGCTGTGGCTGAGTCATTCAGAGTTTACCATCTGTTGCTCTGCAAGAGTTCCCAGGAGATTGCCAGACACGGGAGGTATAGGCCTAATGCTTGTTACTCAGGCTCATCCTACTTTTTATTATTATTTATCTCCGCTGTTCTCAGCTCGATTTTCTTTTTCTCCTGGTCACTTTTTAAAAAATCCAGATTGAATAACTGAGCCCGAGGCAGACTGAGGTTTGCACGCATTTCCAACATTTGGTTCAAGATTAAAGTGGGATAAAATAAATCCACTTCACCACACATCATTTATTTTAATGATAGCTTAGGCATTTTTTTTTTCTAATAAAAAAATAAAAAATAAAAAAACAACAACCACCAACTTAACGTTGTTGCATTCAAGCCAGAGCGACCCGCCTGCCAACAGGTCAGGGTGGGGAAGCCGCTGTAGCAAAATCAGCTTGGTTTCTCACCTGAAAAATGAAGGGGAAAACATTCAGTAGCACGAATTAAAGGGACATTACTGTATTTCCAATTTGGTGGCAACAAGAATTTTCTGACCTCAATTTGTGGTTGTCTGCCAAAAATGGCTGTTAAAAATCTGGGCTTGATGTGGACTATTTCCCAAAGAGGGATTCTGCACATTTATCAAATAAGTTCCCACAAAAACTATTAGATTTTGTATTGAATGTTGCAAGTATTTTACTGTCTTATTTTTGTTTTATGAATGAACTATCCTAAAAAGGTACTTTAAAATAGTTACTGCAGTACAAATTCAACAATACTAGAGCGAGTCCTCCCCAGACTCCAAGTTCACGTTGGTTGCCAGACTGAGACCGCAGCATCCAACGCAATGCTTGCTGGACGCTTGTCTCACAGATATTACTTCTCAATACTTCAAATACATTCTTACGTCTCTGGTCATGCAACATGCCGTTTTTTTCATTTTTAGAATCTCTCTCCGTTCATCCCTTTCGTTTGTTTGCTGCTTTCATGGCTGTACTAACGTTCTAACATTTTTTTTTACAGGTAAAATCTGGCAACCCGGCCTGGCTTTCAAACTGTTGGTACCAACACACAGACCAGAACACTGACAGACGGAACGGAAATTACAAAAGGAGAAAATACTTGACATTAGCATTGTTGTCAGTATTTCAACTTAGCATGTTTCCTTAACATCTGATGATGCATTGGGGTCATTTTTGGATATTATACAGCAAATATATTACATATTGGGCCTTTCAGAAAGTTAGAGCAAGAATGTTTTAGTAGGACATGTATTGCCTATGAAAAGCTGTTTATATTGTAAAAAGATTGTGCATTCAAATCTGACTTTGGAAATACAGTATGGTCTGTGCTTCTATGTACTGCTGAAAATGTCAAGGATGAATGAATTTGATCCCAAAAGCATGCAGGCCAGGAATGAGCAGGCACACACACACACACACACAGTAAGCCACTCAAAAAACACAAGAAAAACTCCAAACAAAAGGAACCCACAAGACACAAAGGAAACACAGGGACTAAATACACATCGTAATGAGGAAACAAGGGACAGGTGACGCTAGGCTGGGGAAACAGGTGGAACACATTAGGGCTGGGCAGAAGAATCAAAAAAGGACAGGACGTTAAAGACTACGGAGAAAAGACAGACTTCAAAATAAAACAGTGAACAGAACACACAAAACCATGACAGAAAATACTGAAATACTGTGCACATGTCGGGTCACTGCAAGACTTATTCAAGACTCCATGCTTTGTTAATTACAAATATCAGAGGCGTATCACTCCAGGCCTTCAAGCACGTTTCCCTGGTCCTTTATTACCGCTTAATCCTCAACATTCTGCTTGTCATGTCACAGGCTAGCTGTAGAGTGTATACAGGCAAGCCTCTCGCTGGTCTGTAGGCTACAGTGGACGGTATTACAGAACAAGCAAATGTGTCTGATGATGATCAGATAAAGGTGCTCCAAAAATAACAGCGCGATAGTGAGAGTCTCAGGCAAGAACCCATCCACAACCCCCTGAGTGGGTGTTGTAATCTGTATGGATGACTGATCTCTGCATGTGTGCGTGTCTGAGAGAGAGAGACCCCAGAGAAAAGTGATGGAGGTGTATAATGAGAAAGAAGGAGCCTGTGTAAAGTGTCTCTGGGCATGCCACTGAGTGCACACTTTGGTGCTGCTGAGGCCCCCCCGTGGCTCGCTCCCCTTCTTTGTCCTCATGGCTCCAAAGGTCAACGTTTCGATAGGGATCATTTTGGTCGTGTACACGGCCAGCCATGTTGGAAGAAATCTGTCCTGTAGCTGTGCGCATTATCTCCTGAGCTCCGTGCTGGCACACTCAGGCGGGGCGGATGCCATGCACACGGGAGAGAAGAAACTGAAAGGTAGAGGGAAGGGTGGAGGAACAGCAGGGTAAACTGAACAGGACTGAATTATATTATAGTAAGGGAACAGGTTGTTTTGCCTATTTGCTGTGCTTCTAAAAGTATGAGTGAGAGAATTGATACTAATCTTGTGTCTTTAGGTTAAGTACAGAGCTGGAGTCAGGACAACGATTCTTTAAAGGGTTACGAAACCGAAACCAATCGACCTTCCTCCGCAGTGCTGTGAAAGAAGGTCTGGCAAAGTGGGACTTGAAGACTGGAGACCGGTCAGCCATCCACTGACTCATGGTCAACTCAATTCAATTTTATTTATAGTATCAGTTCATAACAAGAGTTCTATCGAGAGACTCTACAGATAGCGGAGGTCTAATTTACAGGGACCCACCAGTTCTAGCAGTTCCCTCCAGAGCAAGCAATGCCTTTGACCCCTTCCTTATTTTTTCAGGAAGCTTCAAAATAACCACTGTTCTTTACCAGTGTTTGCAGGTAACCACAGCAACACTACTTGTGCTTCATGCTATATTTCCAGTAATTGTAATTACATTGTAATCACAAAATATCAAAATGACAATGTGGAGTAATGAGACATTAGTGTCATGGACTCATGGCGGTGCGCTACCCACCAGCCCCGCTGTGAGAGCTAATCTGCACATATCTGCACTCATCAGCCACCAGAACTGGGCAGTTGTGTGTGTGTGTGTGTGTGTGTGTGTGTGAGAGAGAGAGAGAGAGAGAGAGAGAGACAGAGAGACTTGTCTCATGTCGTATGATCGTTAAGAAATGTAACACTTCAGCAGAGGTGTTCATTTCCATACAGGTTTAGTGGCTTGACAGGTAACGGTAAAGTAGGGGACTTGATTAGCGGGGGTATTTTAGCAGTAGACTTAATTAACCTGGCTCAGAGTGAGTCTGATGGAAACTGCTGTGTCTTCCCGGTTCAGCTCTGAAACTACTTTTTATTGAGTTTCCTGTTAGCAAAATGATAGACACTGAAAAGCGAAGGGCGATGTTCCTTTCAGCTATCCGCTCGTGCTCCAGGAAAGTGTGATGAACCACGCCCTCCCAAACACAGACACACACACGCATGGATACAATACATACATGCATACAGACAGAATATGTCTGCTTTATAGATGCCTTTCAGCAATCTTCAGAGAACACGCCTCGCTATGCTTTGAGCTAGAAAGAGCAGCAATGATGCTGCTTGTAACAGAGCTGCATTTCTTTTGGCTGCATTGCATTCTGGTCCATTCTTGGCATTCTGACTGTGAAAAGAATGTGTACCAGTGCTTCTACAAACTAGAAAGAAGCCCTTTGCTCTTTGATTAAAAGTGTAAAACCTGACATTAACAGTAACAGTATTTTATATCAACTCTAGTATAGCTCCATAACAACATACCAATATGCCAGCTATCTGTAAAAAAAGAAATGTACACTAGTCAACCCGTGGCTGAAAACACAAGGTACTGTACAAAGCTGTTTTTCCAGGGATAAAGGTTTTGAGGGTAGATATTTCCTTTAATGGCCAATGGAGGAAGATTGCTAAGCTAAAGCCAACCATAATGTTCTTTGTTCATAAAGACCTCAGTTATGGGAGTGAATATCTGGCTTTATTGAACAGAAAAGTGCTGCTTTCTGGGGCCCTGTCACTACTCTGTGGCAGACACAGTCCAGGCGCACCCTCAGAGCTAGTTTATTTGTTCTGCACTCATAAACAGAGCGGTTTCATCTTCACCCACGGCAGGGTGTTACTCTCCATGTTGTTTCATTAAGCCACATTTTTGCCTTCTTAGTAATACCTAATAGGGTTAGCAGATTGACAAGTGGGAGAGCCAAAAAAAGCGTGAAGGAAAAAGACAGATAGATTGGGAGCCAAAGGTGGAGGGAGAAACTGACAGAGACAGATGTGCATGAGCGAAAGAGAGAGGCTGGAGTCGGAGAAATGAAAGAGTGACTGGTTAAATGAAAGGGACTATGCAGCGGTCTGCTCCAAGCTCTGCGGTTGCGGGTGTCTGTCCAGGCTTAGCAGCCTGCGGATGAGAATGGGCCCCAGCCGCTAAGATGTCCTGCTAGCTCCGGCTGGCTCCCTCTATACAGCCTCTTTTGGCTCGGTGCTACTTCTCCTCCATAAAAGGGGAACGATGGCTAACGTCAGCGTGGCCACACTCCTCACAGGCCCAGAACAACCTCTGGCTCTTGGGACTGCTTACTCATCCCCATTTGGCACCGCGCATCTCGCAGAAAGCCTCCAACCTCTCCACCTCTCACAAGCCTGACAGGCTCCAGTGGAAAAAAAAACGACACCCGCCCGCAACACTTTCTCATAGTTAAATAAGTCTCTCCTCAAAGACGTTGAACTTGTGTCCAAATCCATGTCAATTTGTCTTTTTCCTCCTCAACTCACCATCATAAGAGAGCTACAGCCTGAGGGTGATTATGACATTAGTGTGGAAATGATGGTCATGAGAGATAAAACTGGATTAGATTATAACAGTAGTTAAGTGTGAAGGTTTTTCTTCTAAAGGACATGCACTCACAATGCAGGCAGTTGGATTAATGACACATGAGGCATTACTGTATGCATAGCTGTTCAGTCGACTTATATGACACACACTTTACTGGTCAATGCATTGATTTCCAAGGAACCCAATTTGGGCTGGGTCGAGATGATTTTGAATCTTTTGGATTGTCTCCCTCTTTAAAAAAACAAAACACGTATGCACATCTGCTTTAGGTAGGTTTCCCATGGTCAATTTCGAATCAGGTCCAATTATTTTGACATCATCTCTAGATCCCATTTCAGTCATACATAAAGACTGAAACTCTGCTGGAAAATCAATGTAATTCCATTTTTCTTAGTGAAGTAATGGTGTTATTTGAGCTCATTACATTGCAGTGCATGCTCCTTTAAAACAACCACAGCATTGTGAACACCAAAGAAGCAAATGTGTGTTCAAAAAACCCAGATCCCAAACCCCCACCCTCCCCGCCCACCACACCACCCACAAGCTCTAGATTGTTTTTGGTGAATTACCTTGAGACAGAGGGAGGGACCACTTTGTCCCGAAAAGCAATGGTTATTGGCAGTCGATAAACAGGAGGGCGTGGATACACAGAGCGCCACAAAGCCTCCGGTCCCTGTTGTAGCCATGTGTGACACCGTGCGAACAAGAATCAAAATCCCTTCTGTCATTCACCAACTACCCAGCGGTCTGCCGTTGCCATGACTCCTTCGCCACCAACAGTAGGACTTTCTCTTTTGTTCCCCATGACTACCATCTCAGGTCCAAGACTTTATGACATGCTGTGATTTGCCATTACCCATTCATTTCATACACCCTGTAAGTTTATTCTCCTGAGAACGAATACAAGCAATGGTGTGCCTTTGGTCTCTGATTCAACCAGCTTGTATCATCACAGGCAAAACGTTGCTGACAACCGAGGATGTGTGGTGCGCTAAAAAGTCATTTACGCAGCAATTCTGAAACTTTATGCCACGGCTCAGGGCTTTTGCTGAGTCCCTGTTGGCTAAATGTTAGCCGGCGTGCTGTGAGGCACAGCCACTCATGAGTGAATGACAGCTTCTTGACAGCTTCATTAAGACCACAGATGGCGGGGGAAGTAGAGAGGCGCTAGAACAAATCTAGCGCTAGCGTATGTGAGGGAGGCCGCAGGACCTTTTCACAGCTTGTGCGGCTGGCCCACGTCCAAGCAGCCTGTCTGGACAACCCGTCTCCTCTATCTGAAATGTGGCTTCAGCTGAGATCATGGAGCCCCTGCAGGTAACATCTGATGTCACGTTGGTAACTTCTCTGCTGCTGGTGGGTGAGGTCCAACTGCTCTCCCCTACAGACTGGGAACGGGTGGTCGTGTACCTACACTGAGGGAAACCCCATCAACTCTTTGCAATGAAATAATCAGTCTTGTACTAGCTGTAGGACAACATTTTGACAAATGAATGGGATCATTGATCCAACCACAAATGGGCTCCATCTGGTGTTTTTTTTGACACATGTTTAACAAATAGCATAAGTCATTCAGTTAGCTCCATTAAGGTTTTTAGGAAAACTAACCACAGAGAAGGATCCAAATCGATAAATACAGAACATAATGAGGTCATGGTGGGAACCCAAAGAGCAGGGTGGTCATTTGGCAACAAAATCACTTGAACTGTTGGAGAAATCCAATTCTCATTGGATACATATTTATTAGCTGTCAAATAATATCTGTGTTAAATTCTAAGATTTATGAGGGGGTTACATTGGAAATGTGAGCCAGCTGACATTAGGATGATTGGCAGAACCTTTCTTTCTTTTCTATTCCTCTAAACCATACAATAAAAACATGAAGGGGAAAATGACCTATGAGGCCCTAGATTATTTGGATTTCTCATTTCTGTCGGGCCAAAACTGTCAATTGTGACGACATAACTGACATTTGCAACTGTAACAAACATGCCAAAGCAGTGTGCATGGCGATTCTTTGCATCCAAAGAGTCTGGAGGTTCTGTTTCATTATCGCCTTCCATAAACCCAAAATAGAGCAAACTTGAACGTTATGGAGTAGAGATTGCCTATTTTTAGCTATCTGTAGACGTTACATGATTAGATGAAGCCCCATTTAGGCATTATCTGTTTGGAGGCAATGCAAAATACAGGGTACGTATCAGATTTTAAGATATGTTAGAAAGGGTTTCACTCATAAAAACTTTTCTAGCTTTTTAAATCCTCAAAAACTTTGTGCACATATAATCAGGATCCAGAAAGATGTTTTCTGCTGTCCCTACCCGCAAAAGGTTAGGGGCTGACATCACCTTCCTGCAGAAAAGCGGTAAGAGACAAAAATACAGGTAAAAGCCAGTAAATTAGAATATTTTGAAAAACTTGATTTATTTCAGTAATTGCATTCAAAAGGTGTAACTTGTACATTATATTTATTCATTGCACACAGACTGATGCATTCAAATGTTTATTTCATTTAATTTTGATGATTTGAAGTGGCAACAAATGAAAATCCAAAATTCCGTGTGTCACAAAATTAGAATATTGTGTAAGGGTTAAATTTTGAAGACACCTGGTGCCACAAAGTAATCAGCTGATTAACTCAAAACACCTGCAAAGGACTTTAAAAGGTCTCTCAGTCCAGTTCTGAAGCCTACACAAACATGGGGAAGACTTCAGATTTGACAGCTGTCCAAAAGGCGACCATCGACACATTGCACAAGGAGGGAAAGACACAAAAGGTTATTGCTGAAGAGGCTGGCTGTTCTCAGAGCTCTGTGTCCAAACACATTAATAGAGAGGCAAAGGGAAGGAAAAACTGTGGTCAGAAAAAGTGTACAAGCGATAGGGATCACCGCGCCCTAGTCAAGATTGTGAAAAAAAGGGTGTGGACAGCTGCTGGAGTCAATGCTTCAAGATCCACCACCAAGAGACGCTTGAAAGACATGGGTTTCAACTGCCGCATACCTCGTGTCAAGCCACTGTTGACCAAGAAACAGCGAAGCGTCTCACCTGGGCTAAGGAAAAAGAGCTGGACTGCTGCTGAGTGGTCCAAAGTCATGTTTTCTGACGAAAGCAAATTTTGCATTTCCTTTGGAAATCGAGGTCCCAGAGTCTGGAGGAAGACAGGAGAGGCACAGGATCCACGTTGCCTGAAGTCTAGTGTAAAGTTTCCACCATCAGTGATGGTTTGGGGTGCCATGTCATCTGCTGGTGTCGGTCCACTCTGTTTCCTGAGATCCAGGGTCAACGCAGCCGTCTACCAGCAAGTTTTAGAGCACTTCATGCTTCCTGCTGCTGACCTGCTCTATGGAGATGGAGATTTCAGGTTCCAACAGGACTTGGCGCCTGCACACAGCGCAAAATCTACCCGTGCCTGGTTTACGGACCATGGTATTTCTGTTCTAAATTGGCCAGCCAACTCCCTGACCTTAGCCCCATAGAAAATCTGTGGGGTATTGTGAAAAGGAAGATGCAGAATGCCAGACCCAAAAACGCAGAAGAGTTGAAGGCCACTATCAGAGCAACCTGGGCTCTCATAACACCTGAGCAGTGCCAGAAACTCATCGACTCCATGCCACGCCGCATTAATGCAGTAATTGAGGCAAAAGGAGCTCCAACCAAGTATTGAGTATTGTACATGCTCATATTTTTCATTTTCATACTTTTCAGTTGGCCAACATTTCTAAAAACTCCCTTTTTTGTATTAGCCTTAAGTAATATTCTAATTTTGTGACACACGGAATTTTGGATTTTCATTTGTTGCCACTTCAAATCATCAAAATTAAATGAAATAAACATTTGAATGCATCAGTCTGTGTGCAATGAATAAATATAATGTACAAGTTACACCTTTTGAATGCAATTACTGAAATAAATCAAGTTTTTCAAAATATTCTAATTTACTGGCTTTTACCTGTATATAGATGGGAATTTACTGCAGTCAATGTGCAGGAGTGACCATATGCTGTTCATGATGCACTGACAAACATTACCAACCTTTTTTGTGTGTGGCCCCTTAAAAAAATTAAAATAAGTGCTTGTATGGTAAACCCTCATCACAGGTGACCTTACGAAGTATGCCTTTTTTTATGTACTAAAATTTTAGTATTTTACAAAAAAAAATCAAAAATGGTAGAAAAGTCAAAAAATGGAAACATAACTTGTGCAACATAATTCCCCCTTACTAATTCCTTTAATTACCTCTGGGCCGCTTAGGTGTATGTTAAGACCGAAGCCCCAGGTTGAGAACCACAGTCTTAGAGTGTGAGTTAAAATTTCCAATTACCTAGTCTATATGCTTGACATTCCAATTCTGGGATTGTTCTGGTGATGCAAGATATTCTGTCGGATAAAAAAAAACTCAAATAGAACATGTTCGATTTCAAAAAAATTACAATGAAGCTCCATCAACCTGAGAAGTCAGAGAAGAAAAGGCCAGAGAGGCCAGCAGCCACAGCAGAGTCCTACTCATACTTTGGCTTGATCCTGATCTGCAGGCAATGTAGAACAATGTTGTTCTGCAGCACCCTCCTCTTATCCACTCCAACCCCCCACCTCCTCCACTGCACCTCACTACTGTCTTCTCCGTCCTCCCAATTATAGATACATTCTGGCTGCTGCTTTGTTTGCATTTGTATGACAATCCCATTGACCCAGTGGGACAGTATGACCCAGCAGGTCAATATGACCCGAGAGTGCGTAGCCAGGCCGGTGTGGTGTCCCATCGGGTTAATTTGACCTAATACTAATAATAAGAATGACAATATGAATAATGATAGCAAAAAAAAAATTAAAGCTGCAACCTTGCGACCAAACACTGCAAATCATCCCCAATGAATGGTAATTCCCTGCTGAGTTCAATGATACCTCACACAAGACTCTATCTCATACACTTCATTAGCTGTGAAAGAGGGCATGGCCAAAGTATAGGCAGGGCCAACCATTACCAACAAAAAAGGAACTCTCTGCTGAATTCATTGATATCTCACATAAGACTTTTGGGCCTACTTCCTGTTGCCATTAGGGGGCGCTATGACTTTGAGTACATTTCGGCATTAAGGTGTCCTCAGGGTTGGACTCTTATGAATCCTGAAAGATAATGGCCAAAATACACAGTTGCCATTGAGCAGAAAATAAAGAGATAAGTATGGTTGAAGTTTATGTAATGGACAAATAACAATAATGAATAGTACATATAATGAAGTAGAAAACAGTCAAAAAATATACAATATAAATACTAAATAACCCTATTTCATGACAATGTAGAAACTGTAGCAGACAGTTTCATGTGGCCATCAAAGGTTTTGCATGATTCCCAATGTGCTTGATCAAAATCATCCTCCCCATTAAAAGAATATGCAGTCATTGGACTTAGTCTTGAGAGGACATTTGACCAAATTGAGTAGGAAGGTTCCACATGCATATGTCTTGGTGGCTGTACGTCTTGAAAGTTACATCTTCAGCATGGGACAAGTGTTCCCATCTCTACTCATTATCGTTGTCTAGTGTGATGGAGCCACTCACCACAGCAATATGTAGCAATTAGCCTATAGAAAGAATAATTCCTGGGGTTAAAGAACATAAGGTGTTGCTTTATGCAGATTACATGCATCTTGATATATTAAACCTATATCTGCCACAGACCCCAAAAAAATGAAAAGCAATTTTTATATTTTGTTGGATTCAGAAAAACAAAGTTTTTTATTTCCTTTGGGCAATATAGTTGGAAAAGGATAAACTAAAGGAATTTTTGAGAAGCTTCTGCACTCATATTCTGAATCACAACCAATTTGAAATTTGGTTAATTTAAATTTAACTGTCTATGCATCACTCCGCTGAACGCATTATTGTCAATTTCAATCAATTATTTATTAAACTTAAAGTTTGCTATACAGTAATGAACATAGGAATAACCAGTGTACATTTGTCAAACACACAATGAGCTTAAATACCATTACATTTTAATCAATACAGTGCAATATTTTAAGCCCTCATACCCCATAGCAGGGACATTTTGACATGATAATAATTAACATTTTCTTTTCTTAAATTTCACTACTGCTGACACCCAACAAGTTGGTACTGATTAACCATCTCCTCCATGCCCAAACACGTCATTCTGTGTTCCTCAGTTTGACACTCTGCTTCTGTGGGCCAGAACTCGATCCAAGTTGTCTCTCCGAATACATACTGAAACCTGAGGAAAGCAAAGTAGACCCTACACATCTGTAACACATACCATGAAAAGCCTCCTCATCTCTTTCCACAATCACCATAAATAGCAACTGTAACACTTACGCTAGCGTACAAAAATCCTTACTTAATACATAAAATAAAACGGTGAAACTGTAAAAAATGTTTAAATGCAATGCTGGTCATCTCTGTGAATATCTTTGGACGTGCCCATGATAAGGTAGGTTTTACCCGTCCCCAGATCTAAAGATCTCCTGCAGTGGGGATAACTGAGGAATGTGCGCTGTCTATTCAGAGCACCCACATCAAAACCTTCCTGAAATTCAAGTATAGGAGAATAGAGAAAAGGTACTTTAGGATTAGATTAAATGCATCACTAAAGATGCAGTACAAAATGTTAGTGCTGTATTCTCATATAAACCCAGTAAAATCATGACTAAAAAATAGACATTTGGGGAAATATGCTTGTCCACCTTTAGCGGAAGTCTCTCTCTGTCAAAATAAAACATTAGAATGAAGAGTTTCATTTTCTGCACATGGCTGCAAGATTTTGATAGTTTTCATTCTTAAAGTCCTCAAACAAGTCTTCGTAAAATGAGAAATTTCGCACGAAATTCGCCATATGGTAAATTTTCAAATGTTGTGATTTTTTTCTAAAAATAGTTTGATTGAGTTCCACATGATACACATGTTCCCTCAAAGATGTTCCCTTGTTGAACTCAGGGTGCACGTTAGGAGGCGCTATGGAGCCCCCCTGGCAACACCCAAGACCAATCACTACAGAAGTTTGTGATTTTTCATACGTATGACAAGTTTTTGTGAGTTTTCCTGCGTGCTAAGACCCTCAAAAATGAGAGAGACGGGAGGAGTGCGGAATAATCCCTACAAAAACAATAGGTTCCTTGCACACCGTTGGTGCTCTCGCACTTCAGTGCTCAGGCCCGAAAAGCCCTTAGGAATACAATGGGGTTCCACAGCCCTGCTGTGTGAGCCGTGTTGCTTTGCAACTGTGATTCTTCCAGCCTTGGGCTTGGACCCCTAATTAATTACTGAGCCATGAAAAAGGGTTAGGATTAAATAAGGGACTACTTCATCCTACTCCTTCTCAGACATCTCTCTGCTGGTTAAATTGATATGTCACTATCACTTATAAGACACATTGGAACATCAGTTTGTAGTACATTTCAGGAAGTTCAAAGTGAAATACCTACCTTCTTTGATGACTTCCAGTACCTTTACTGTGAAAATGTCAGTGGACAAGTCTTCTGTAAAACTGTCCAGTCTCACTTTGTACACTAAGGACAGACAGGTTGCAGATTGTTAGCTCACTTCCTCCCTCATAGTCCTACTGCACTTATTCTCTCCATCTCTGTGATATTAATGCAATTCATTTACACTCTCTTACCAAAATCTATTCTGCTGGTCTGTGGAGTCTCACAGACCATAGCTGTTCGCTGATCATTGCTGAGTTTGTCCTTGTTCTGCAAACTGCAGTTCTCTGGAAATACACAAAAGGCACAAAGTACATACACAACTTGTTAAATAAGCACATGGGGATGATGTGTGTGGATGGCTTGAAGAGTGAGTGCATCTGTATCTTAGTCACAATTTAAGTATTTTAATGAAACATTCTTTAGCTAGACCACTGCTCTGATCATACTAGGTCCTGCAGGTGCTTGTTGGCTTGAAGGAATATTATTAAAGTTGGCTGACCACCACTGTCATCGGCCTGATCGCTGACAGCAGGGAGACGGCCTACAGAGCCCCAACATCTTGGTGCAAAGACAACAAACTCCATCTCTACGTCAGTTAATCAAAGAAGCTGATTGTGCTCTACAGTAAGGGGCAGAGAGAAGGACACACCCCCATCTCCAACAATGGGACTGCAGTGGAGAAATTCAGCAGCTTTACGTTCTACAGGGTTATAATCAGTGAGGAGCTGACCTGGACTCACAACACCAACACCATCACTAAGACTGCTAGACAGAGGAGGTTCAACATAGACTCCAGGACACTCTGCAACTTCTACCAGTGCAGCATCGAGAGTATCCTGACCGACTGCATCACTACCCGGTGTAGAAGTTGCACTGCCATCAACGATTAAGCCTTTGGAGTACTAGCCGCAGCCGTGTGCAAATGTCACGTCATGGGAGCGCCGTAACTGTTTATTCTTGCGCGTGGTCATCGCAACACTAGTTGCAGTTTTCTCCTGAACAGAGTTGGCGCTAATGAGCGAAGGCCACCGACTTTGCTATTTCAACCGACTAGAAGAAGAAAAAGGTAAACAATGGCAGAACTGGCAGCAGGAATGACGTCTATTCTTTGATTTGATTCATAACCTCCTTTGTCGGATCAAGACTTTCATTCACCATAAAAGATCTCATGTTAACCCAGAAAGTTTACCAGAGAAACTTGCAGTCACTCTGAAAGTCCTGGCATCCGGACACCCTCGAACCCGTCCATGCCTCTTTGTCGTGCGCTGCTGCAGAAAGTCGCGCACTCAAAATTCTGCCACGTCAGCGAGATCTATGTAATTTTGATGTCACATTGGCGTGCGACAGGCTGGCTGCAGCGACTGTAAAAAGGCCCTACAGATGGTGGGGAAAACAGCTAAGCATACCACCATGGCGGGTGTCAAAAATGTTGAGATCCCAACGCTCCATCCTTCATAACTCAAGGGACAGATGTGCATACAATGGACTATTGAGTCATGTAACTACAAGGTACTTTCCAACTAAATAACATAAATAAGTATAATCCTTATAGTGACCAATAGAAATTATTAAGCACTTTTTAACTGACATCTCCTGTTCAACTGCTGCAACAGCTGTGGATTTATAAAGACTTCTGAAGGCTCCGGACAAAACTTCAAATTTCTAAAGGATCATACGGCGCAGCAGAAGAGGGATTTGAGGTTGCCCTGGCCATTGTCATTCCCGTCTCTTCTCTTCAAATGGACAAAATTGTACATATATACACACACAGCATGTACGCATTGTCATTTTGAGCACATTAGCATTAAGCCTAAAGTGTTGTGCATAGGTACAGCCTGTAAGAGCCACTAACATGGCTGTAGACTCTTTATCTTCTCTTGGCCTTAAAGTGCCCCAACTTTAATCAGGTACATAAATAAGTTGCTTCAGACTACAATGGATCAATGGTTTATCTCTATGAAGCACCATGTTAGTGTTGGGTTTGTTCAAGAATTTCAGATATAACATATTTATGTTTACAGACAACAGATTAGGTCAGTTTGACATCAACCTTACCTTCTGCACATGTGCATTCATAATTTGTACAGAGCTGCAGCAGCTTTCCTGCTTTCCTCTCTGGATGGTAGAATTTCACACAATGTGTTTCTGCAATGGAAAAGAAAGATTTCAGAAAATGTATGTTAAATCATTTTTAAAAGAATCTAATATTTATAATAATGCCTGTTTTTTTCCCGTGTTAGCTTAGACATCATTTGTTTCAAAGTGTCTCTGAGACTCACGGTCATAGTATTCATAGACAGACACAGCAGCTGGTTGTAAGACTCCCACTTTCAGCTTCTGATGGATCCTAAAAGTGATCTCCTCTGGACGTGTGTGAGAAACCTGTGGCCAAATGTGACATAGAGATAAAGAATGGAAGAATAATACAAAGAGAAAAAGTACAGAAGTAAGAAAGCGTCTAACCTTATCCAGATAGATGATGAGTGAGCCTCTTTCTGACAGGACTGTGTTCATCTCATATTTTGCAATGATGCGGGCTCGTCCTTTAGACAACTACACACACAAAAACACACTTAACAAAATTTGAAAACTAAACATAAAAACACAGAAATTTATTTCTATGAATATTTGTACAAGTTCTTACTAAGTCCAGGTCATTCGTGTTAATGGTAAAGCCAGTTAGCAAGCCAATATCCAGGATTGACATGGTTGCATCACTGTCATTGTCCTTATAGCTGCACACAGAATAATTAAATACCAGAAAAGGGTAATGTAGGAGCTAGCTGGTCATACATGTTCATGTTACTACAGTTGTCAGAATTGTCTTGATTATATTTACAAAACTTCTATTTTGAGCTTGTATATGTTCTCATCCTCATCCATTTTAACTGCAGGAGCAAAAAATGTTTTGAGTAGTTGAATATTTTGTTTATCCAATTTTAAAAAGATAAGGTACTTGGCAGAAGAAAAAAAAAGAACAGAGAGGGTATCTGGGAGGAGCTGCACTGACAAGTTAAACATCTGACAGTCGCTCTCTTTCTCTTTAGGCAAAGCGTAATACAGCGACATGTTCATCTGTCACATTTATATAGCGCTTTTCTAGTCTTAACAACTACTCAAAGCACTTTTACATCATACAGGATACATTCACCATTCACACACATTCATACACTGTGGCCGAGGCTGCCGTACAAGGTGCAACCTGCTCATCAGATAAACATGCACACACATTCACACTCCGATGGGGCAACTCGGGGTTCAGTGTCTTGCCCAAGGACACTTCGACATGGGACTGCAGGGCCGGGGATTGGACCACCAACCTCCCAATTGGCAGGCAACCACTCTACCACTGAGCCACCCCTCATACCAGACCCGGGAACCACATCCTGTCTCTGTGTTAAACTCACTCTTTTCCTTGTTAACCACAAAACCCAGATCGGCAAGGTGTGCCAACATAAGTCCAAGCGCGCCAACAGTAGCCAGTTGTCCAGATAGCGTGCGGGTGGATGCCCCGCTCCCTAAGGCGACCATTCCTGCCTCGTCACATGTTTATGATGACAATTTATTTTTATTTTATTTTAACAGCTAGCACCTTATTGTTGTTCAATGTACTTGCACTGGGGCTTTTTTCTCTCTTTTTCTCTCATCCAACGGAACAGCATGTGTAGACAGACTGTATAGCGGTGGATGTTGTTTTTTGTAGAATATAATTTAGAATTTATTTTATGTTGGGTGGCACAGGCACAGCTCTGGTGACAGTATGAATGCAGGGCCCTGATGCGATATTATATATTAGTGTGTCTGTGAATATGTGAGGGGGCTCATAGTGAGACATTGAAATCAATGCTATGAAAGAGAGCCCCAAACTTTAACACCCACTTTCTCCTACTGTAATCAGGGATGTTTCAGTGGTACAATATTAAAGCCTAAAGAGGGGTATGTTCAGGGAAGGGAAGATAAAGTAGTAGAAAGTAGTGTCACCTGGTCTGTAGGGAGTCCCAGAAGCTGTGTTAGACTCAAACAACAGCCCAGCATCGTAGAAGACACCCATACCATCTTTCCCTCCACCTGGTGTGCAGCCTGTGTCGTACTCCTCTACAATATCCCACACCTGGGCAGACAAGACGTAGGGTTACACTGATTACACAAGTTACACAGACTAAGGGGTTCACATGTAGTAGCCGTCACCACAATTTGTTGATCAGACCGAGAAGACACAGAACTCGCCTTTCTCCAGGTGATTAACAGTTTTTGGTGGGAGTATGTGTGCGGTGTGGTCAAAATGGGACACATATACAGAAAACAATTACACATAAGGCTGCCATTTCTAATAGACTGCTGGAACTGTCCCGGCTGTCAATCAATGTCTTCCCTTGATGCGCCCCTGATTAACCGAGAGTTACGCGTCTGAATCACTCACTTCTCATTGGCTACCAATCAACGTGGCATGTAGATTGACAGTGTTACCCGCCAATCGCAAAAGTCACCGCATTTGGCAGGTGGGCGGGTGCTAATTTCATGTCCTGTATGTGAGGTTTCAATGAACTCGGCAGAGACTTCCTTTTTTATTGGGAAAGGTTTGCCCCAACCCCTATGCTTTGGCCACGCCCACTTTCACAGCTAATGAACTGTATGATGTATCATTGAGTTCCCTTTAAAGTGGTGCAAGAAGGAAACAAAGGAAAAAATGTGATATCTGCTCCTTTGATACAACATGTAAATAAGGTATTGCTACTATATGTTCCAGTGGAACAATACCATGCCCGGACTGGTGAGATTAGGGTACTCTGTGAGGATTTCCAGTATGTCCTTGGAGCTATTAGCCCAGATCCAGGTGGCTCGGCATAACACTGTGTCCTTTATGTAGGACTACACTTAGGTAAAAGGCTCTGAATTGTGTTCGAGCCATACCTTCTGTTGGAAGGCCCTTTCTTCTGGAACAGTTGATTCTCCAGAGGGGGATAGGGTCTTCCTCTTCTTCTGAACTTCTGGCAGACTGATGTGTATGTTATAGGGACAAGGATGTTATATATGAACTTATTTCTTCTATTTCTTACTTAATATGTCCATGTTCACTTTATTTCTCCTACAAATGGTGATATTGTTTTTAAAGAGAGAGAGAGAGAGAGAGAGAACCCTATAACCCAGAACACAGGTTACTCTTTGAGAAATAACCCAACGACCCAGGAATTTTGTCCAAATATTAGCCCTATAACCCAGAAAATGGTTACTCACTGAAAAAATAACCCATAATTTTAAACAACCCAGAAACTGGGTTGAAGAAGTAACCCACAAGTTTTTAGTGTGTAGCACAGTATTGAACTCACCTTTGCTGTTGGGGGTGTAGAGGGGCTTGTCAGTCTGGATGAAGATGTACCCAGACTGGAAGGACACTGAGACCACTTTCTCCAGCAGTTGGTCAGGGAACTGAGCTTGCAGGTACACATGCTGCTTTATGCCAGGATCCTTACTGAAGTATCCAGGAGGGATCTAAAACCAGTATGATGAGCAGAATGTGGTGTACATTTCTGGATTAATTTCTAGATTCTTTGTGGTTGTGGTTAGAAAATGAAGCCAAGTAGTAACGTGCACATTATTTCATTTACCGTAATCTGTCCGAGCTCCTGGAAGTTTCTTGCTCTGGTAAGGGTCACAGATGTGGATGTCAGCTTTGTGTTATTGTATGGATGGTTCATCACATTGATGTCGACCCGGATGTCTCGCCCGGTGCAGTCTTGACACTCCAGAAAGATGTTTTCTGCTGTCCCTACCCGCAACACGTTAGGGGCTGACATCACCTTCCTGCAGAACAGCGGAAGAGAGAGAAATATATAGATGGGAATTTACTGCAGTCAATGTGCAGAAGTGACCACATGCTGTTCACGATGCACCGACAAACATTACCAACCTTTTTTGTGTGTGACCCATAAACAAAATAAAGAATGCTTGTATGGTGAGTCTAAAAATGTTTACGTAATTTTGTGCAACAAAAATGTTTTTTCCCCCCTTACTTATTCCTTTAATTAACTCTGGGCCCCTGAGGTTTCAATTCACCTAGTTTATATCCTTGACGTTCCACTTCCCGGATTTCTCTGGTTTCTCTTTCATTGTGTTGGAATTTGAAACTCTGGTTGAATTCTGAGGACTATGGTTGACTACTCCTCAGATGTCTGCAGGGTAAATCCAGACAGCTTCTTCTTCTTGTCATGTGGCTCCATGCAGAGCTTAGGTCGGGGCTCAGTCCGTAGGAAGTTGGGTTGGGAACCGGAGGGTCAATGGTTCAAGTCCCCGTACAGACCAAAAGTATGGTACCTGGGCACTGTCAAGGCCCTCTTGAGCAAGGCACAGAACCCCCAACTACTCGGGGTGCCTTTCCATGGGCAGCCCCCCCCCCCACTCTGACATCTCTCCATTAGTGCATGTATAGGTACTGTGCATGTGTGTAGTTGAGTGTTCTGTGTGTAATGTGTAATAACAACAGAGTGTAATGCCAGTAAAACACAGCATGTTTTTCTCCCATCCAGGAATGCTATGTGGACTAGCCAGACGCTCCTCTGCTCCACAGCGTGTGGATGGTCTGGCAAAGCAAGACTACAATACACCCGAATGACGATCACGGGCACCAACATGGACTTCACACACAATGAGTCATCTATTGATTACCTTTTGATAAAGAAACTGACAAACTGGATCAACAAACCATTTCATCATGCCTCTTGGTTTGCATGCAACATGCAGAGGAACTTAGGTATTTGTGTTGCTCATATTGCAGTTGACCAATAATAATTTCCAACCAAAATGCTCAAATAAATGTACTTACTTTTTTCCTTTTTTATGCCATAATAACTTTGCTATACAGCTCAAAAGACCATAAGGAGCTATTCTGACTTCTGACCATGGTTGTGCAAGTTAATTTGAGAGGCCAGACCTGTGACAGGAGCAAAAAATGCTCACAAATGCCTTGGGTTTCAGAGGGCTTTAGTACATGGGGGGGGGGGGGTATAAAGGTAAGGCAGCTCTACTTACAATGGAGCTCCATCAGCCAGAGATGTCAGAGAGGAAAAGGCCAGAGAGGCCAGCAGCCACAGCAGAGTCCTACTCATACTTCAGCCTGATCATGATCCTCTGTAGACTGTTAATCTGCAGCACCCTCCTTTTATCCCCCCACCCCCCCACCTCCTCCACTGTACCCACCTCACTACTGTCTCTCTCAATTACAGATACATTCTGGACACCGGGCTGTTTGTATTTCTCAACCCTCCCGTTGACCCAGTGGGTCAACATGACCTGGGAGAGCGTTGTTGCCCGGCCCATCAGGTCAATGTGACCTAATACTACTACTACTACTACTACTACTACTACTACTACTACTACTACTAATAATAATAATAATAATAATAATAATAATAATAATAATAATAGAGCTACTGATAATAACTGTAATTAAGGAAACTGATGGTCTTAGTGATCCCGTTTTGGAAACTTTGCTTGGTGGATCCTTAAAAGCTAAATTACTAACAACAAAACACACACAAACAAAAAACCCAGGAACTATACACCAAAGAAGAGGAACCTGGGAAAGCTTTGCAAACATTTGGGGGTAATCGGTGGTTCTCACCCCAGTGACCAGCACACGTACAAGGTGACCACTCGTATAAGATTTTTTACGCACCCTGCAACATAAACTATTGAATTAAGTAGTACATTGTGAACACAGTAGGCTACAGAAACGCTAGTTATTTAAATGTGCTAAAACGTAATTTGCGCCCATTTTGTCCCCCAATCCCAGTTAGAGAGTAAATGCCGTAAACATATAATATGTAAATCTTTACAATCATTTATCAAAAGAAACAATCATGCCTGCCTTACTGCATGAGCTAAATCTTTATGAAAACTTGCCATTTTCATTGTGTATTTGTAGATCGAAGGTTGTTGTTTCCCAACGCGAAGGGATTTTGTGAACAGCAACACAGTGAACGTAAGGTGAGGGGCAAATCCTGCTGGATATCAGGCTTTATCATAGACTACAAAAAATCCTGGAAATGTACGTCTCTTTGTCACAGCATATGGTACAGGCTAATAACTAATAAGGCTGGTGCATGTTAACAAGTAAAAATGACCTGATTTGCTAATGAATGTGTCCAGTAGCTGCAGCAGGGGGAAGACAGAGGAGTGGAGGACGGTGGGTGTTATCAACACCTTTTTTTAACATCCTTGAGGCTGGAGTGTGAGCAAGAGTGTACTGGCATTTGATTTATCACTAACCTCTTTTGCAAACAGTATTGCTGTAAATAATCTTCCCTAGAGTCACCAAAGAAAATGTAGATCAGTCCTTGGTGTCTTATTTGAATCATTCTTTTTTATAACTATGTTTGCTGGTCAGTATTTCTGTCCCATGTCTGTAGCGGCGTTAGGGAAATGTGGTTTGCCTGGCATGGACCAGGGCCAAGGGCGTGTCCGCTAAGTGTCTCATAAAAAGCTAACCGCAGTGAGTCCTACAGCTGGACTGGCCTTGAATCGTCACTCGGCCTGCATCATTAGCGGTTAAAATGGGCCGTGGTGTACATATCAAACTGTGCAAGCTATCCACAATCCATTATGCTTTACATCTACTCCCACCTTACAGAGACAAAGCCTCCCTTCAAACCAAATAAGAAAAAGTGTAACTAAAATATGTTTCCTCAAATTTACTCTTTTCCACTCGACTCGATTTCTAAATTCTTTGTGAAGGGCATATTAATATCTACTTGCAAAGGCAGCTCAGTCTCTTCTGTTTCATGCTATTGTAGAACATTCAGCAGTGTGCGGCTCTGAACACATTCCCTTGGCTAACGATCGCCTTGTAACACAAAGGGAGGAATGCAACGGAATAGTGACAGATGCATACCAAGTGATCAGAGGCCAGCGTAGATCTGTGCTGTCTTACTAAACCACGAGATCTTCAAACACTTCCATGTCTCTAACACACTTCATACACTTCGATGTAGTATGCATTGCAAAAAGTGCTGCACACACAGAAAGGTGTAGCATCCTGGATGTCCTTGTGCATTTCCTGATGCGTTTCCTCATTTCACAGTCGACCCACCACTCTGTCCTTTGTACACCCTCGGACACAGACTATCATCCGCCCTCTTCTTCCTCCTTCTCCTCCTCTTTCTCCTCCCCCTACCTGCAGGATCTCAGCTCATTGTTTTTGACCTGCTGATTAACCTCTCCCCGCCCCAAGGGATGTCTCACATTGGGTTGTGGAGGACCAAAAGATGCCCAGCTTTTTCTAATGAGTTCCAGCCGCTCAGGGCTTTGGGCGAGTTAGCCCGCTGTGATTGGCACCTGCTTAGGAGGACAGTGTGGCTGCGAAATGGGATGAAAGCAGCGCTTTGCTGAGGGAACACTGAATCCATCCCTCAGCAATCAGCAATGAGAGAGCGAGGTCATATTTGACAGACTGAACATGAACGGTAAACTTTGATGTTGCAAATGTTTCAGTGATTAAAGCTGGTTGATGTACGTAATACACAGAAGTGGTATTAGAGGTAGCCATGTGTATTTTATCAGCTTTTTGTGTATACCGGTTCGCGCAATATTTGGTATCGTTTATTATAAAGAGCAATAGAAGCTGATGAAGTTCTATATTTTTGTTATTGTCATCCCATAAAAAGACCAAAAACAACAATGAATTAAGTATTGTGTGTGTATCTAAAGCCTGATATATCTTTTTTCTCTGTGCTCCATCACTGTCCAAAAATGATTAGAACACATCCTAAGCTCAACATCATGTATCCAAATAGCTAAATGACAACAGCCAAATTCAATAAAACTTCCTTAATTGCGCCGGCACAATGACTGTGCCGGTATAAAGTGGAATACCCTTCCTTCTGTCATATGTTCTGTTGTCTTATTTTAGTCTTGTCTTTCCATTTTATTTTACTGTTTTTTAGTTATTTTTTTATTGCTTGTTCTTTTTAATGTTTCTGTTGGTGTGTTTAATTCTACTCCTATGAAGCACTTTGCGACTTTGAAACATTGTATATTATTATTGTCTCTCCATCTCTCCAATGCAAAGTGCATCCTTCAGTCCAACAGTCAACACAACTCGCCATCTGATCCACACCTACGTATAGAAGTAATAACATTTAAAAACCATACAGTAGCGAATATTGGCGTGCAAATGATTTACATGGTGTAAGCTGGCTGTTCTGGGCTAATGCAGAAAAGAGCTCCACCTCAAGAAATAGCTTGGCATCATCCTTGCCTAACGATACGGATTTAGCTCCACTCCAGTCAAACATAACTTGATATTGTACCTGCGCAGAGACCTTTTAAAACTCACACACTTTAAATTCAATAAACCCAGCAGTGTGTTTGTGTGTGCCTTGCTCCCTTTATCTCAGCCTTTTCTGACCATGGCCAAGCGACTCTTCCGGGGCAGAGAGGTGTAACAACAGAGTGTCTACTTTGTTTTAGGAAATGAAGCACAGGATCGCATCGATAGCCCTGTGCAGCAGCTCACAGACAGTTCCAGGCTTTTGGGTTAGACGACAGCTCGCTGCCTGGTCACCCTGACAGGACCTCCCCAGCAGGAGTGATGCTCCACATAATGGGAAATCAATTCTATTTTTGTTGCCTTGGTAGGTGGGCTTAAGGAATAATTACTCAGTCAAGAAGTGGGGAGGAAGGGGAGAGAGAGAGAGAGAGAGAGAGAGAGAGTCTGTCCTCACAGCTTATCCACTGTGGTCTTACTGCTCCTGCGCTGATGTGAAACCAATACCATTCTCCAGTTAAATCCTCCGTGGACTGCTAAGAAAAACAGCAGTGTGAGGCTTCGCCACCGACGTGTGGAGCTCCTTAATGAGATTCCTTGGGGTGCATTCTGAAATTTGCTGGGATTTCATGATTCTTTTAGCATTGACTTCTTTCCGTCTGACTAGTTGGTCCACAGGGAGGCAACAAATGATTACACACTTAAACACCCCGGTGCCCTTACAAGGACACTTCATTTGTATCAGTCAGCCCCCCACCCCCAAACCCCAACTTCCCTCTAACCTTACACACCACCTACGGAGCGACACAGGCAGGGTAATAGGCAACTATGGCCAGCATTACTCTTAGATAGAATGGCTTCGTCCTTGGCCTTTTTCTCTGGCGGGAAACCTAAAAAACCTTTGACTTGTGGTCCAACCTTTTTCATTGTCAATAAGTTATTGCAGCTTTTTCACACAACATCAGCGTGTTATTTTTACAAATAAAGGGAGGGAACAAAGGCTTTGACCATAGCACACCACCAAAATGACGGTTAGATCTAAAATGCACTTTGGTTATTGCGAGTCTTACGTCATCAACAGTTGATTGCAATGCATCATTTTGCATTTTGGCTACCCCTTTCATGACATTTTTTCAAGAATGCAATACATATTGCATGTTAATACCTCGGGGCTCAGATAGACAGATTGCCCTATTAACCTATGACATCACCCAGTCAAAATACTACCAAAAGGTTGTATGGTGTTGATTGTCTTCCAATAGGCTGTCATCTCACCCTTTCTCAAACATATAACCAGAATCCGGAATTCTTCCAATACCCCTCCCACCCCCCACAGACTCGCTGTCCGGCTCCTCCACTTCCCTCACACTGCTTGCATCGCAGCAGGCTGTTCATCTTTTGTGAAATGTGTGAAAAACACAACAAAGGTTTAAGATGACTGGGTTTGAAATGTGGATGCATCTCTCCCCAACCCAATTAACACAGAGTCAATAGAGAGCAAATTAAAAAGGCCCCAGGTGGTAGACCTTGCCAGAAAATGCAAACCAAATCAAGACAGTCAAGGCCAGCACAAAGGCACAAACCCCCTGGTTCTGTACAACCCTCCTGACCTTCCCTGATTAAAGCAAGGGGAGCTTATTTAGGCCCTTTTCTTTCACGAAGAGGGTAAATGGGGGGAGAGGGCATCCATTCAATCAGGGCAAAAGGCTGGGTAAAATGGCTGAGTTTTGGTTGGGTACCATTGAGGCTGCTCACTGAGGTGTGAACAACCCACCTCCCAAAGACAACATCTCCAGTGGGAAAAAAAAAAATCCTCAATGAAAATGGAAAACAACTCTGGTAGGCAGGAGTTAGACAAACATTGGGAAATACCAGCCTATCCAGGGAAACTGTGCCAGGACTTCATATATTTCCCATGCTGTACGCAGTTTTTTTCACGTTTTCCATGAATGCCTCGTCCACTCTGTGTGGACTGCAGTCAGCATTGTATATTGTAACAGTAATTATAAATATGTTTATGGTTTGTATGAGCCTATTTAAGCACCAAGATGAGTGGGAGTTGTCTCATGGAATAATGCAATGTGTGTCACATTGAAGTATGTAAAGGTGATTTTGTGTACCATTCTTGATTGAAATTCACACTGAATTGTCCTAATCCCATTTATATGTTCCTCTGTGCTCACAATGTTAAGAATTATTTTCAAAATTCATATGCACCATGAGTCATAAGTACATTACAGCCAGGGATCTCTTTAATGGATTCTTACCCTTTATTTCACGAGTAATACGAGTAGGTTGCTGGTCCCAGAAGCTGAATTAATACCTCACTATTCTCCCTTACTACTTCATAATTGGGTCCCTTCACCCATCTAACCGTGTATATTGTGTGACTCCCCCTCGTCCAATTTAGTCACAGCATGTCAGATCGGACATAAGGGATCCCCTGCCCCTTTCCACAGGACCTTTGGTGGATGATCCACCCTCAATTCAGACATAGAGCCCTGTGGAGACACCTTTCACTGGGCAAAGCCCTCTCCTGGCAAGATGTGAAGCAGCGAGGGAGCTAAACTAATTACAGCTGGTCCTGTCTCCCTCTCTGTCTAAGCCAGGGGCTTACCCAGCACAATGGGGCCTTTAGCAGAGTGCCTATCCTCTTTTAGCTCCACGGTCTGGAAGCACTGAGGCCTACAAAGGGACTTCCATTAGTGTAATTACAGGCAAAATGAAGTGCAGTTTTGTTCTGTATCTGCACTAAGTTGTTTGGCAGGTTCTTTTGTCTGTCCTTTTTGTGCGATAGAGGGACCTCTGGATTCTTTTAGCTTTTATTGAGCACTTGGGCAATATTGAAACATAGCCCAGACTGGGAGAGCAATATCTGATGAAGGCTCTTTAACTGTTTGTTTTCTTTTTGTACTGATGCTTAAAGAAAATAAGTTAGTCTTATTCCCATGGCAATCAGACTAGGGGGTAATTTGCGGGGAAAGATTGTTTCTTCAAAATGTCCTGCACCTTAACACCAGACCCTTTCTACAATAGTAAAATGAAAATCCTTTTACCCACTCAGGGACTAAGATGGCTAGGGTTAAGATAGCTTGGATATGAATTTGTGTATTTTACTACATCTATCTGAGCTGAGACAAACGACTCGTATCAGAGTCAATATTTGCTCTCTGAATTACCCATAAATCTATTGTGTCTTTTGAAAATAAAGACTTAATCAGCTACATGTTTCCCGTCTGTGTGCACCCATGTCCCAGAAACTCTTGATATTAGTTTAGGTCTGGGGAGCTTATTCCCCAGAGTCCTTATGTTTCTCGCCGCACAGTTTTCCTTGGATTAGGGTGGCATCTAAACCATGGTTGCAGCTGTCGTCGTGGTCCTGCTCCACGCCCTACTATGCTCCACCCTGCTATGCCCTGCTACACCCTGTGACGCCCTGCTACGTCCTGTAAATTAGAGTGTGGTCTAGACCTACTAATCTGTAAAGTGTTTGAGATAACTCTTGCTCTGGTTTGATACTATAAGTAAAATTGAATTGATTTAATACATCATAGATTATTCATAATATTTTGTACGATTAATGTGAATATGCAAAGAAACTAAAGCTATAAAAATGGAGTATAAGTAAAACATAGGTAATTCATAGGAAATATTCAATTAAAAGTACCATACAGTTGTTTTCAAGTACGGGATAGTTACTTTCCACGGCTTATAAAATGCAATGATACTTACGTGTAGCAAGCCTGAACATGGGGGGGTGGGGCGCAACTAGCCCAAGTTATCCCATCCCAGGAGAGCTGACCTGGGCTGAGTGATGGCTCCCCCTCAGATGGTGGACCTTGGCCATGGTCATGGCCTGCAGGTGCGAAAAGACACTCTCCATAGAGGGATTGAAGGGCTTTGGGAACGCTCCTTGTTGCTGCTATCATGTTCCTGATGGGGGGGTGCTGCTGTCAAACATGCTTACATTCAGTCAAGACTCTGTGACCTGTTACTGCTAAACAGCATTTAGGAGTCAGGATAAAGAGAAATACTGCAGCTCTCCAGGGTCGGTCTGAGGAAATATCATTTCAAAACATTTTTGGCCTATTTAGAGGAGATATTATTTAAAAGGTTGGAGCACATTGGCAGCTAAGCCTTTCTGTTTGCTTTCATGATGTACTGAAGACATTTGTAGGACAAGTCTGTCACATCTGGTGACATATGAGCATTGCAATGACATTGAGGAACATTTGTGCTTGTATACTAGTGTTTATGTTGTTGCAATAAATCATGAACTATATACATTAATGTAAAATCATGTGGAGGTAGCTATTTTGAAGGGTGAAACACATCTTCTATAGCTTTCAATGTACATTCTTGACACTTTCCTGTAAAGATTTGCTATTATCAAGCATGTGTGTGTATGTGTGTCTTTATGTGTGTGAGTGTTTGTGTGTAGCACTTTACTAGCTTTATTTACTCTTGTTGTTCCGGGACCTCACCTGGGAAGGTACACAGTTTATTTTTGCTGCATTTACTTTCAGTGTCTGTGAAGTTAGGTTTAAACAACTGTGTTTAAATGGATTTATATTTTCTTGGAAATGTTTATTTTCACGCATACAGTTGCTAAAAATTTGTTTAGGCATTATTGTAGTACTGTCATGTAGCTAGAATGCACTAATGAGACCAGGTTGGCTAGTATAGTGGTTCCAGCACCTTTTCACATTCAGCACAGTGGCCACCAAACGCCACCGAACGCCACTGAACGCCACCGAAGCGCAGCAATCCGTTGATGCCGCTGTCGCTTCTACGTTACCCGGTTTGTTGGTCTGATTGGTTGAAGGACTATCCAATTGCGAACAGAGTCATTTGAACTATGCCCATTGGTCCCGCCTCTTGTGTAGAGAAAATACAGAGCAGACTCCCCAGACTTATGCGAAATCTCAAATCATATAAGCTCGGCTTGCTGATAGCCAGACTTCCACAGACCCCCATTCAATAAGTGTTTTTGTCACCGGGTCCAGTAACTGATAGGATTTATGATTTACTAGTTTTATTAACGACCAAAACAGTCCCACATTCTGTCATTGTCTTATTTATGGAAGGAATAAAAATAAATGGATGAAAAACAAATGATGTCCCTTTTTTTTGGGGACCCACTGGAACCTCTTCAAAGACCCGTAAACTACATGGTCAAATGCAAATTGACACAAACAAATGGCCATGAAGTGTCATCAGCATATTTCATTATAATTCTGCCTATGTTTTTTGGTAATTAGCATGGGGATGGGGTTCCATTTTTGGCTGTCGCGGTGATGATGACAGCCCTGTTGCCCCCTTCAGCTGTGCTGCGTCTCACACTAACCCTGTCGGCTTCAGGGTCCTTCGTCCATCTGCTAATGAGCCCTTCCTCCCTCACGGTCAAGCACTTGGGTATCCGTCATCGCTGGGGTGCCGGGCCTGTGGAGGTGCAGAGCTGAGTCCACAAGAAGTTACTTCCCAGAGGAGGGGGGGTCTGTTTCGGAATGTGGTTTGGGACTTTGTCGTCATCTCTTTCCCTGGACGCCTCTAGTTCTTTCACTCATCACTCGTTTCCCCCCAGCGCCAAACTGAGTTTCATGGTAATGGTGATGCTGACAGGGGGCTGCAGGCATCGACAACTGGGACCAGCAGAGGTGACGCGAACGCCTGGCAGACTGCATGCTGCATACACGGCCTTTATCAATGAAAGGCTGCAGTTAACAGGGACCGACTGTGGTGTGGGGCTACATGTGAGTAAGACCACTATGTGGCACCATGCTATCAACTTTAAGACTTTACCAGTTAGACATTTCGTAAGAAGGTCAGTGAAAATATATCTTTTATCATACCAATGTCAAAAATGTATAGAGGCTCAAAAGAGAAAAAATACCCTTAATAATCAGGGAAATACTTTTCTTTTTTGATTAAATATTCATGTGACTTTTCCCCCACCGCAAATAACCTGGAAATCCTGTGTAGTTTGTTCTAAAATGAAGGAATGAAGCTGTTCTTGATCAGAAAAAAGAAGCCTGAATTAGTAGAATTTCATACACACACACACACACACATAGAGTGAAGGTTTAGATTCTACTCCAAAATAAACGGATGTGGACCCCACAGACACAAAGTAGTTTTTAGTATCCCCTTAGAGGACGCGTCCCACAAATGTGGAGTAGACCTCTACGCTACCACTTGAGCGAAGAGGCTGCGTGGAACCAAAACAATAGCGGTATGCGGACGTCCACATGTGCCTACGTGTACACACTCTAATGACGCAGACTCCGGCAGACCCTCACACATACAGATAATTTGATAATTGATAATTTTGAGCTTTCAACAACACACCGCCAGTGGATATTGACACTGCAAAATAAAAACTTAACACTTTGGTCTCTGTATACACACAAAGGCCTCAGGCTGCAGCTACGGACACGAGACACACTGCTGGTGTAGACAGCTACAAAAATGGAGAACTATGGACGTCGATCGGTATCAATGTTTTAGTTAAAAAAAACAATCTTGGTTATTTCATGAAGAACAGGTGATGTTTGCCTGTTGGAGAAGCTTACAGTGATGTTAGCCTTATAAAAGCGTATGAAACAGATTGTAATATAATTATTTCCTCCGGATTAAAACTGAAAACACAAACCTTTTATGAACTGTGGGTGTCAGTGTTTGATGTTGGTGAATAACATCACATGTGTATAGTATACATGTGTACGGCTGTTTTGAGAAAGGAGATATACATTTATACTATACATCTAAATATCTACTTAGTTGAGAAGGACGAATGCCTTCAAACAGGAAAGGTAGTTTTCCATGCTCCCCAGCCAAGATGAATGCCGATACAGAATGATAGGAAGGTGTAATTTCTCGAGGGAGAAGACTGCAGCAGTGGGGCGTGTTGATAATGTATCCCGTTAAAACAAAACAGGTTAATCTGGCAAATACTCCGGAAAATTACCTGTCGTCTTACCTGGGGTTTAGAGAGGTGACTAGTCAAATTGTTCTTTTGTTGTGGCCTGCTCTTGCTTGGGTGTCTCACATATCAGTTATTAGAATCTGTGTGGGGCCTCCGGACAATCAGATAAAATATAAGGCTACATCTGAACATACAGTCACAGTCACGGGGGTGGGGTGGGGGGTAAGCCTGAACAAACAGTAAAAACTGGAACTCAACCGTTACAGGATGAGAAGAGACACATACAATATACAACATCCTCCATAGCTCTGCAGAGGAAAGTCTGGCTAGTCCACACAGCATTCTGGGATGGGAGAAAAACCTGCTCTGGTTCATTTGCATTTCTTTAAACCAATCACAATTGTCTTGAGCGGTGCTAAATGCTGGACGGAGCAACATTTGAACTTGTGTTAGTAGTTTCAGTCGTCAACAGAAAACTCCAATTGGACAAATAGTCTAGCTACCTGTCTGGATTTACCCTGCAGAGATCTGAGGACCAGGTAACCATAGTCCTCAGATTGGACAGATAGTCTAGCTACCTGTCTAGATTTACCCTGCAGATATCTGAGGACCAGGTAACCATAGTCCTCAGAAATCCACTGCAGGTTAGAACCCCAACACAAAGAGAAACGGAAGGTGACGGACATCCAACTGAAAGAGGGAAATCTGGAGCAATCATGGAAATGGAATGACGTGGATAAAGACTTATACAAGTACTAAGCACGGTGCATGGGTAGCAACGTCAAAGTACACAGGGTGGGACAAGTGGACATCAGCCTTACAAAATTGACTCAATATATGTCTCCGAGAACATCAGCATCATTTACATTACATCACCAACTCCTTTTGTCAATGCCTCTAATGTCCTTAACACATACAGTAGAAGAAATAACTAATCTGCCAAGTCACTTAAATAACTGTGAATATCCAGTACTGTATGTGAATGTCCCAGACTCTTAGATTATGAAACATGTCAACCCCTCCTCTCATCTTTTAGAGAAGGTACTGTTCCTGCTGTCTTTGGAGCAATGTGGGACCCACTGCAACTCAAAGTGAGAAGTGAATAATGAAGTGGATTCGGTGGCTTTGAGGGCAGAGGCGAGTGAAAGAATTACTGTCAGGGTTGAATTAATGGACTACTGTGCTATTCCAACCTCAGTGTATGAGGATAAAGACCTGCTAATTAATAGCAAAACAAAGAAAAGATGATAAAAAACCTGGTACTGAGGCTTTGTTCCTGAGATGAAAGACACTAATGCTGCTTGGTAAAAGACAGACAATTAGATGGATGTAACTCTGTTAAATTGAAACTGTTTCACTCTCCCTCCTACGGTACCTTTTTCTTCAAGAGAAAAGAAGACCAAACCATAAGTCCCCTACCGTGGCTCCGTTTTATTATGGTCTTTGATGCTCTGACAGCCACTGGAATTGTTGCTCTGCCCAGGAAGTGTGCTCCAACTGTCGCTTGACTGACTTTAGCTTTCTCCTCATTGCCATGGAAACAGCATTGCACTCTTGTCCTCTGGTTTATTTACAGACAGGCAATCCTAAACACATTGCCTGTAGAAATGGATACCAGTTATCGGAAAATGCTCACATACATACGTTGATGGGTAGTCCTTTCCGAGATGCGTGCTGTAAAGGCAGCCTGTTTAACGCCGCTATCAACGCAAACATACCGCCACGTCCACCGTCCCGTTGTTGTGGCCGGCATTTGGCGTTTCATTGTTGTGCCACAGAGACCGTGGATCGTGACCCTGTGGCTGGGGATTGCGTCCTGCGTGTGGCGATCCGTCCAGTTGTTATTGCCGTGTGGCGTTTCATTTCCCAGTTGTTGCGTCCCCCAGAGCAGCCCAGTGTCATGGCAGTTCATGAAATGGTCACGTTCAAAAACAGTGATCTGTACACGTAATAAACGAGAAAATCGTGATATGTACACGGTCAAAAACCAAAATAACGTGACCATGTCAGGAACTGGCGTGAGACCGGGTTGGGGTCACAGCATAATTTTAATAGTGGTCCTGAAAGCTGGTTCTAATAGTTTTGGAAATATATCCAGACACAGACGGACTGGTAATCTGGAATTTGGGCAGATGCCAGAGGGACCGCGGGCCCTTGTGGAGAGCCGCATGATTTTCACAGCCATGCGGCCCCTTAATTGTAAATGGCGGCCCATATCATTTCTCTTTGCCCTTTCTTTGGCCCACTTTTTTGGCCCAAACTTCTTCAAATCCTTCACAGCTATCAGTAATCTGATCAGTAATTACACCACATGAGTCTCTCGGTACCACAGTCATGGTTAGTCCTGAGAGACAGACATGGATAACCATTATATGGAACTAACCAACACAGAACAGCAAGCCTGCTGTGGGTCTCAATGTACAGAAGATGGAGAGCAATGGTGCAGGAGGAAGTGGAGCAACAGGTAAAGTAGTAGTGGTACCGGTGATTTAATCATTCTTTTATGCATTGTGGTTGTGCATTGATATGGCTATGTTTTGGTGCAGTTTTTTTATAACATGGGAGTTTACATTCACTATCCCTGGGGCTATCAAAAGTGCTGTGTTCTCCCCCTCCCCCCTGACTGCTGGGCCGCTGGTGGGTGGAAATGCCAGGGCCATTTTTAGTTCCTAGTCCGTCACTGTCCAGACATACATAGTTAGTGGTTGCTGTTGCATATTACATATCATAAAAGACTGGACAAGTGGCCTCGGCGGAAGTCTGAATAATGCACATAATTCATTCTTTCAACTTCCTTAATGTGTGTCAACAGGGAGTCTGAATGTGTCAACTGAAAAGATAACCCTGATGAATGTATTATATTTATCATAATGTATTGTCAAATAATAATCAATGCTGCAAGCAGCATTGGACGGGCCCTCGCTAATCTGCATGCGTTGGGGTTACCTTGCGACCTTGCATTTGAGCGGCACTCAGACACTGCAAATGGTTACCAATGAAAAGGGAACTCCCTGCTGAGTTCAATGCTACCTTACACAAGACTCTAAATCATACAGTTCATGATCTGTGAAAGGGGCGTGGCTTAAGCATAGGGGGTGGGTCAAACCGTCTCCAGCAATGGGAAAGGAAGTCCCTGCTGAGTTCATTGATACCTCAAGCAAGACTCCACCTTAAACGGGTCGCCATTTATGAAAGGGGGCGTGGCTTAAGCATAGGGGATGGGCCAAACTATCACTAATGAAGAAGGAACTCTCTGCTGAGTTCAGTGACACTTCACACAAGAATCTATCTTAAACGCTTCAAATGGTATTAGAAGGGGCGTGGCCTGAGTGAGTGGGTGTGGTTAATGTATTGGGGGCAAACTCCTGTAGATGTCCTCAGGCCTGGACTCCTGTAGATATCCTCAAGCCTGGACTCTTGTAGATGTGCTCAGGCCTGGACTCTTGGTAATTGTGAGAAATTTCAAGCAGATATGACAACGTACACTGTAGTTACAGCCACTTTCTCCTTTTGAAGTCGATTGGATGACATCTCTAGGAGGAGTTTGTTATAGTACAACATTGTGCTGGTCGGGAGGTACTTGGATAAAAAAAAAAAAAAACATTTAAATTGGGGTACATTGGTGAAAAAAGTTGTCGAAGCACTAGTCTAAGTTAGTGGTGTTGGATGTGGAGGGAATTTAGAATCGGCCGCGGGGTTTGACGCCCACGTTCTAAGGGAATATGTTTGAAAGAAGAAGCTTAATGCAAGATCCAAGCAGGACAAGAAGGGGATAAAAGATGTTCAGCCCAGCCAGCTCCAGGGATCAGCACTTCTTGAAACAAGAGGGTGGGTTTTATCACCTACTTTTAAAGTCTTAATATTCAGAAACTGGAAGAAGTCAATGAAATATCTTCTTTTTGAAGCCCTTTCATCCACTCTTCTTTCTGTTCTCCTCCATTCTATTTCTGGTACTTTGGCCACTTCCCCCCATGGTTCGCAGGTCACTGCTATTTATTCCCTCACCTTTCTGCTCTTCCAAGGTCTAAAACAGCCATTATAGATATTTGAGTTTTATTGTTGTCCTTCTTTTATTTTTTTTGCGTAGGAGGAGTTGACATTACTCTTATTACAATCAGTAGCTCATACTGTACTTTTCCTTGTTGAAAGTCCTGTGTGAGGTTATTAAAAATATAAAATTAGGACGTGTCTACAGTAGCCAACGTCTTCAGGCATGTGACTCTGAATAGTGTGCAAAAAGGCCTAAAAAAGGGTTAGCTAATTATATAGCTACAGGCTGTTTTTCTGAACTAAAATCTCCCCATGCATTCATACTTAGCCACTATTAATCTACATTTTAAAACCTGAATCCCATTACTATCACACGTGACTAAACATCAAACCACAAGGATTGAATGCCATAAAGCAACATTGTTATTAATTATATGCAGAATCGGGTGATATAGCATTGCAAAATGTCCTGATGACTCAAGAAAATAAAACTAAAACGTAATATTCTTTTTTATTACTCAGTTGGTCCTACCACAATGTTGGCATGCTTGTTGGAGCTCATTTGAAATCCATCCATCCATCCATCTTCATCCTCTTATCCGTATCGGGTCTCGGGGGCAGCAGCTCCAGCAGGGGACCCCAAACTTCCCTTCCCCGAGCCACATCATCCAGCTCCGACTGGGGGATCCCGAGGCGTTCCCAGGCCAGGTTGGAGATATAATCCCTCCACCTAGTCCTGGGTCTTCCCTGAGGCCTCCTCCCAGCTGGACGTGCCTGGACCACCTCCCTAGGAGGCCCCCCAGGAGGCATCCTTACCGAACCACCTCAACTGGCTCCTTTCGACACGAAGGAGCAGCGGCTCTACTCCGGATGACTGAGCTTCTCACCCTATCTCTGAGGGAGACGTCAGCCCCCGAGGAAACCCATTTCGGCCGCTTAGTTTGTTGTGTTTTTTAATATTCAGGGAGTCCCAATATAATGTTGTTGTAATACTGTCCGATGGTGGTGCAATGACAATAAAACCCCTTTTTTGCATTTGCTATGTCTTAAAAAGTAATTAAAATTACTTGTATAAAAGTGCACACAAAAATGACTTCAATACACCAACGAGAGTAAATGTAATTGATTACTTGCACCCTTGCCTTTGGGTAGTCACCAACAAGCCTCTTACATTTTAACAAAAGCTGGGTCTTAATTAGTGAGTGCTTTTGAATTTCCCAAATTGCTTGAAATGAGCGGTGCTCAGTCGGCTCTGTGTGAAGAAAGAAAAAAAGTACATGTCTCCTGTATTTCTAAATGAATTTCTTTGATGGAAAAGGGCAACTTAATTATTTTTTTTCTTATAAGTCCAATTTTTGTTCGATTCAGCAAGATGAGAGTGTGATTTAGAGATGAGTAATGTAATTACTGATAAAACTAGTCAAAAAGTACAAGGCCCCATGTCTAATTTAAAATGCCTCAGCTTTTCCTTTGAACCTCTGGAAGACAGCCCTTTGTAGTAAATGAAACACATGCATTTCTCCCATTCTATGTAGGTGGGCATGGGCACAAAATCACTGTTTTCTCCCTATTCTGTTACCTCTCAAGTCACTGATTACAATCTGGAATGTTTCAGATTTAATTAACTTACCGTTGTACTTTTTCATCTTATGCTTCCCGGCAAGGCATGTAAAAAAAAAATACATTATTCTGAAGTACAAATGGATGTTAAGCATCAGTGGAAATCAAGACTAATAGGCTTTGACAATATTGACATTTCTATGCCACAGATGAAGTAACAGGAGACCTCTGCCATCCCCAGGCTCGAGAAACATTGAGACAGCTGTTTTGGTTCACATTATTTGTCTTTTATACATGAACTAATGTATGACCAGAATGACCCGCGCTTTGACATGTATGTTTTCTAATGGAAAACAATTGAAATTTAGGAAAGAGTCAAAAAAAGAAACAGTTCCTGCATTATGTCTTACTTCATGCATCTGCAACTTTGTGGCTGGCCATTGCTTCTCCTTGATCCGAAGTAATTCATTTATACGTTGTGTTCACGCCAACGCGTCAAATGAAAACATGTTATGGACAGCTAGGAGCTAAATCAACTTGGTAGTGAAGTGTCTCCACCTTGCTCTTTACAATATGATGTGCTGCCTTCGTGGTCCTGTCATGTTTGTATTCAAATTTTGAACTACAATAATCTGGTTGAATGCAAAAGTTACAACAGGCTGTGTTCTGGACACCAGTTCCTAAAGTGTAACGACACTGATCGTCTTTAAGTGGCCCAAAAGTCGGCCGTGATAACCGTCAACATAGGAGGAGTTATGATGCCAATAAGCATCGATGACCACTTTCGTGCAACTGTCACCCAACCCGTCTTGTCTGCGAATTCAAAAGTGTTGAGCAGCATTTTGTTAGTTTTATTTTTATGTACAGAATGTGAGTGGACTGCCAAACTCCGGCGATGTGATGCTTTTAACCACAATAGAAAAAAATAGCTTCACAGTCGTAGATTATGCCAATTGTAAAACCATGGTGATGGATGGTTAATAACGTCGTTTGATGGGCAACATTGTTGGTTTATTTCCATTTTTAATGTATTTTAATGCAATAATTTGTTCATTTACAAATGTATTACAATTGTCATTACATTGCCTTTAATTAAAATATGAGAATTCCAGTTTTTTTTTTTTTTGGGAAAATAGATGTAAAACTGATTCCTGACTCATACAGTAATCAGCCAAGGGAGGCGTGGGGGGGCGGCTACAGCTGAGCAAAACGATGATTAATCAAGTTTAAGATTAGGCTAAGTGGCTGGGGTTCAAATTGATTTGAACAAATTCCATGCTGGTTTGTATTAATTCCTATTAGATTTCTTTGTGGCAGCCCGTGACTACTGCAGCCCTCTTCACTGTCAGCTATATTGAAGCAGTGTCATCAAATAAGATCCCACAGTGGCTCTTTTTTTGGTGTGTTAAACATATTGATGTGTCATTCATTAAAATTGTTTTGACAACAGCCGTTGCAAAGTGTCTCCTGCTTGGAATGGCTCAATCCGTCACTTTTTCAAGGAGTGCAGCGGCTGGGCACAAGCACCACTGAAAACTTCATTTTAGCTTTCTATGCTCCAGTTAGCGTCAAGCTGGCTTTCTGAAAAGAGGCTGCAACTCAGCCAGAGTTATTCCCAGACACACACACACACACACACACACACACACACACACACACACAGAAGCATAGATCATTCTGACTTCCTGTCAATGGACTGTGAAAAGACATGAGGCCTGGGTCTCAAGACAGGGTCAAGGGGAGGAGAGGTCAAGTGTGGGACACCACAGATGAGCCATGGAGAGAGAGAGAGAGAGAGAGAGAGAGAGAGAGAGAGAGAGAGAGAGAGAGAGAGTTTTCTTATTGATTTTTGATGGATTTTGTTGATGGCATTAAATACAATTCAACCAATCTTTATCTACACCCAGGGGCACATTTCTATACTAAATGCTCAATCTGCCACTTCAAAAAATACATTTACAGTACTGGTTCCATGGTATTAGAATTTTGGATAGTCACCATGGAAACATTAAATGGTCATGTGACAAGGGCTGGGCAGGCTGGCAGAACAGGCAACCAATTGACTTAGCCCAATGGAGTGGGAGGGGCACCAAGGGGGAGGCCAGTGCCACCACATGCTCCCCTTTTAGCCCCGCCCCAGTCTACACCTGCTTGGTATGAGGTGTCCCTCATAACCGTTTTCCTTCATTATGAAATAAAAAAGTTGAGCAATATAACAGAAAAATATCAAATACAGGTAAAACAATGTGATTACCAACCACTTTCATGTAAATAGCTATGTGGTTTAATACACCTTGGCTATTTAACTTAAGTCATTGTTTGGATAACATGCAAATGTGCATATATGCCCAACTTCCTCCCCTGCCCGCATGTCTCCAGTAGATAAAGTGAGATTATGGACCCAGAGTCTGCAGGTGGTGGCACCATGTTGTGTTTGTCTGTGTGTCCATGTGAACTGGAGCCGTGCTGGAACTTAACTAGCTCCAACACACCCTCATAATGTCCCTCAACCACAGCTGCCAAGCCCCTTTGATCCCGTATCACGAGTCCCGGAGACCACAGAACCATGTGTGGGGATGAACTCCCCGAGACTCTTGTTTCTACCTGCACCTGTGGCCTTCAGAGTTTCTTTGGAGAGGCCATAATCTGATCATGGCTGAAAGAGCAGAACCCAGCTCCGCCTCTGGGCTGAGACCTATATACATGATGTGAGGATGAGTGAGCGCTAACATTTCTGCCTGATGTCCTTCATGCCACACACAGCCAGTTGGACCACATTCACTAGAGGGGGACAGGATACCATGATCTGCATTGGCACATGACATTACTACTACTGGAATTCCATAACGCCACTTGGCCTTTGGTTTGTGTTTTGGTGGCACAAAAGCCAAATGCCAGGGCAGCAAGCCCATCACATAACCTCAGCTAAGTCAAGCTCTTCTCAGATGTTCACAGGCTGGAAATGGAAACCACTACTGGTTATGTGCACAGAGTGTAGAAACAGGATACTTGCAGAGGAGAAAAAGGCAAAATAGCTATAATAGCTAGGGCAATGCGGGCAGGGCATCAAGGCCATGTCGTTTTTTGGGGCAAAAAAACTGGAGGCACGGCCCACAAGACCCTCATGGCCCCAATGAAATTCCTGTCCTGCAATAGATATCAGTCCCTCCAGGATTTCGCCCAATCATCGCAACTTTTTCGCAAAGAGCCAATGACCAACCTTAAATCCACTAGCTATTTATATATTATACCAACATTTGCAGCATGCTGAACCTTTTTGGTAAGGTTACTAGGACAATTCCACCTACTTTTATTCTCCACAAAACAGGTTTCGCAATTTTTTACAAAAGTTCCCGCAACATCAGGCATTTTGGGCAATCTAAAAAAAAAATCCACAAAATCCTGGAGGGACTGAGATATTAACTGAATCGGTTGTCTATGAGCCACTCCTAGAAGAAAAATCCTCCATCCATTTGATGATGTTCTTCCAAATGGAACACAATGTAGGTTTCTGGGAATATAAAATAAACTCTTCTTATCTGTGACATCCAGACATGTGTTTTCTATCTTTGGCTACAAACATATTTCCTGTACCTTAAAATGAATTAAAAGACGTAATGTGGGGTTAACTCTTACCCAGATTCCAAATGATTATTCCCTTAGAACCCATTTGCATTGATCTGCAGTGATGCTTTCAATTTCAGTAATGAGTGCGGGAGTTCTAGTTGCCAGCATAAAGCCTTACAATATGCAGCCTTGAAGAGGGCTGTCAGAGTGGCTTCATTGTCTTAATGGTGAATCACAGTCTTGGTGGCAGTGAAACAGCTGTGAAGTGAGAAGTCTGCTGTGGTTGTTATCCCTAAGTGCTTTTCTCCTTTTGTCTGCACGACTCGGCTTTCTTTGGATCACATGGCCACTGCAGATAGAAGTCCACACATATAAAGGTCAACCTTTTCTCTTAACTGTTCAAGGATGAATATGCTTGCCAACCGGTATACTGGAGGTTGCTTCAAAAGAGCACTGGCACAGTGAGAATGTTGGTGAGGCGAGGAGGGACATTAGGTTTGGCGTTGCATGCAAAGAGTACATATGCATGTAGGCTACTCTGCATGTGTGTGTGTGTGTGTGTATGTGGTTGTTAGACTCTCCTCTGTGCAAGCCCTGAAGGTTGGCCCAGACATTACTGTCATTTCTCATCCTAATGGTTCCTGCCACATCCTCCTGCCAACACACGGCTGGAGAACAACCAAGAGCCAGGAGGAGAAAAGAAAACTCAACAGACATTCAATCTATCTCTCTCTATCTCTCTCTCTCTCTGGCTGTCTATCTTTCAGAACAAAACTGCTGTTTCTTGCTTAGAAAATTGTTTTTACATGCATGTACAGATATATCATAAGGTGGTAAATCAAAGATCAGATATCATCAGACTACTACTTAACTAGTATTAATACAGGCTTTAAACAGTCAGATATCATCAGACTACTACCTAACTAGTATTAATACAGGCTTTAAACAGTCAGATATCATCAGACTACTACCTAACTAGTATTAATACAGGCTTTAAACAGTCAGATATCATCAGACTACTACCTAACTAGTATTAATACAGGCTTTAAACAGTCAGATATCATCAGACTACTACCTAACTAGTATTAATACAGGCTTTAAACAGTCAGATATCATCAGACTACTACCTAACTAGTATTAATACAGGCTTTAAACAGTCAGATATCATCAGACTACTACCTAACTAGTATTAATACAGGCTTTAAACAGTCAGATATCATCAGACTACTACCTAACTAGTATTAATACAGGCTTTAAACAGTCAGATATCATCAGACTACTACCTAACTAGTATTAATACAGGCTTTAAACAGTCAGATATCATCAGACTACTACCTAACTAGTATTAATACAGGTTTTAAACAGTCAGATATCATCAGACTACTACCTAACTAGTATTAATACAGGCTTTAAACAGTCAGATATCATCAGACTACTACCTAACTAGTATTAATACAGGCTTTAAACAGTCAGATATCATCAGACTACTACCTAACTAGTATTAATACACACTTTAAACAGTCAGATATCATCAGACTACTACCTAACTAGTATTAATACAGGCTTTAAACAGTCAGATATCATCAGACTACTACCTAACTAGTATTAATACACACTTTAAACAGTCAGATATCATCAGACTACTACCTAACTAGTATTAATACAGGCTTTAAACAGTCAGATATCATCAGACTACTACCTAACTAGTATTAATACAGGCTTTAAACAGTCAGATATCATCAGACTACTACCTAACTAGTATTAATACAGGCTTTAAACAGTCAGATATCATCAGACTACTACCTAACTAGTATTAATACAGGCTTTAAACAGTCAGATATCATCAGACTACTACCTAACTAGTATTAATACAGGCTTTAAACAGTCAGATATCATCAGACTACTACCTAACTAGTATTAATACAGGCTTTAAACAGTCAGATATCATCAGACTACTACCTAACTAGTATTAATACAGGTTTTAAACAGTCAGATATCATCAGACTACTACCTAACTAGTATTAATACAGGCTTTAAACAGTCAGATATCATCAGACTACTACCTAACTAGTATTAATACAGGCTTTAAACAGTCAGATATCATCAGACTACTACCTAACTAGTATTAATACAGGTTTTAAACAGTCAGATATCATCAGACTACTACCTAACTAGTATTAATACAGGCTTTAAACAGTCAGATATCATCAGACTACTACCTAACTAGTATTAATACAGGCTTTAAACAGTCAGATATCATCAGACTACTACCTAACTAGTATTAATACAGGCTTTAAACAGTCAGATATCATCAGACTACTACCTAACTAGTATTAATACAGGCTTTAAACAGTCAGATATCATCAGACTACTACCTAACTAGTATTAATACAGGCTTTAAACAGTCAGATATCATCAGACTACTACCTAACTAGTATTAATACAGGCTTTAAACAGTCAGATATCATCAGACTACTACCTAACTAGTATTAATACAGGCTTTAAACAGTCAGATATCATCAGACTACTACCTAACTAGTATTAATACAGGCTTTAAACAGTCAGATATCATCAGACTACTACCTAACTAGTATTAATACAGGCTTTAAACAGTCAGATATCATCAGACTACTACCTAACTAGTATTAATATAGGCTTTAAACAGTCAGATATCATCAGACTACTACCTAACTAGTATTAATATAGGCTTTAAACAGTCAGATATCATCAGACTACTACCTAACTAGTATTAATGGCTTTAAACAGTCAGATATCATCAGACTACTACCTAGCTAGTATTAATACAGGCTTTAAACAGTCAGATATCATCAGACTACTACCTAACTAGTATTAATACAGGCTTTAAACAGTCAGATATCATCAGACTACTACCTAACTAGTATTAATACACACTTTAAACAGTCAGATATCATCAGACTACTACCTAGCTAGTATTAATACAGGCTTTAAACAGTCAGATATCATCAGACTACTACCTAACTAGTATTAATACACGCTTTAAACAGTCAGATATCATCAGACTGCTACCTAACTAGTATTAAGGACGCTGTTATACAGTCGGATATCAGGCCGCTTAGTGTCCCCAGGTGTCATAGCAACAAGGCAGGAGTTCCAGCGTTGCTGGGTAGACCGTACAGGACTTCAGCCAAACCAATGATAGCGATCTATTTCTGCGTTCTGCAGCTTAGTTAATCATATCCTTAACTTTCCCTCTCTATGATTCAATTATGACACTGTGTAGTTTCATATTTATGAGATCACTTTTTTTTTTTTTGCCTGTGTCCCGAAAAATTGTCACCCTCAACAATGCGGTGACAATCCTAATCAATAAACCGCATGCTTCTGCTAATAACATACACACCAGGTGTATTTTTGTTGGAGCCACGGTCAACAGGAAGTGGAGGGAAGTGAAAGGGCCAGAGCATCTGGTCAATTTTATGGAGACTCCTAATCGTATATCACATCACAGCTCTGTATTAAAAACTAAAACACAGCCACACGTCTTTCTTAACTGGACTAAGTAGAAGAAATCATTTAAAGAGGCCCTATAATGCTTTTTTCGATGGATTTTAGTGTGTTATATAGTTTTTTGTATGTAATAGATATATAAAGTACAAAAATCACATTTCACTCCAAATGATGCTTTCTCTCTCACACTTTTTCCCAACTGCCTGAAACGTCTCACCCACATTCCTGTTTGAAATTCCTCCATTAGTGATGTCACTGATTGAGAAAACAAGCACAGCCCGCCCAGCGGCAGTGGTTGACCAATCACAACAGAGTGGGCCAGCTGACCAATCAGAGCACACTTGGCTTTTCAGGAAGGCGGGCCAAGAGCTCAGACAGAGTGTTTCAGGCAGAGACACTGCAGCAATGGGCAGTATGAGAAACATGCTAGGTGTTTTTGAACAGTGTTGTATGATGGCGGGGACGACGGAACAGAACTAGAACGCGGCACATCTGCACCTGATGGAATTTTGGGTTGAGAGAAAACTAGACTTCTGTAAATCTACCTGCCTTGGGGGGCCTTGGCCAATCACAGGTCATTTCAGAGAAAGAGAGAGTTCGTATTGGCTGTTCTGCCAATGCAGATGGGTGTGCATGTCCATTTTGGTAAAGGTTCTGTTTAGGCCTGCAGCTAGTTTAAGGCTAAACCATTAGATAAGAGAATTTATTGTGATGAGTCTATATACAGTCCATATCGGAACACAATTTTGCAAAAATGTAGTCCAGTTTATTGTCCAGGGATTGGACAGTTTGTAAAAGTATGGCTAATAATTAAAAAAGCCTAATTAATTATTTGAATACTCTGGGATTTTCAGTTCCAGAATCACACCGTTGAGCTCTTAAATTCACAGAATGAGTATTGTTGAAAGACAGTAAATAGTGTCAAAAATGGGGTTTGATGTATTAAAAACATATTGTAACTTTAAGAGCCAGAGAAGTTAGTTTTTCTTAATAAAAATTGGATTCAGTCAGATTAAGCTCAGTCTACGCAGGAATAGATTCTGAATGCTAAACCTGTGACTCCCCCAATTACCACTGCATCCTTTCCAGCCATTCCATCTTGTCCTCCGAGCAGATTAAATGACTGCAGTGGATCTGCAACATCCTCCTCACTCTGGCTTGTATTGTGGCAGTTAGCAACTCAGCGGTGCACTTGGCAAATGTGGTGGCACCAACTGTCAGCAAGAGATAACTTCATTTTTGAAAGATTAAAGGATTTAATTAGCTGCACTTGTGTACTGTGACACAAACTGCACACTTACTGGCCTCCAATACTTTCTTGTTTGTCGCTGGCTGCAGAGAACGGGGGCGGTAGAACAAGTTGTTGTTGCTAATGCATCCGTCTTCCTTTGGATGTCTGGACCATTCATTTGCTGCTGTTGGGGAGACTTTCATGCATCACTTTCTGCTAAAAGGAGAAATTTCCTCTTCAACGATGACATCTGACTTTGGCAAAGGCAATGGATCTGTGACTTCTTAGACAGAAGTTATGGAATACCCTTTTTTGCAGCGGCGCCCGTTCATTTGTGGTTTAGGCTGTTAATATGGGCATTTTTATACTTATAAATCTTACCTTGTGCAGCCTAGCTTTTCCAAAACATGCAATCATTTTTAGTTTCTGAGTGCGTCAGCCGAAGGCCTGAAATGTCAGATGCAAATGCAGTTGCTAAGGTATTTTCGGACTCAACTCCACTCTCTGTTTTTTTCCCCTCCTTTTAAAGTGTCAATCAGTTGGTTTCAGGGCCCGTCCAAACCCTCCATACCTGTTTCTCCCAGGGGACACCCCACTCTGCAGCACAAAGACCACATTGTCTGTCTCACAATAAGGAGTTTGAAATTTTGAGATGCTGCTCGAGAGTCTGCCTCACAAAAGGTCCAATACTAAAGCAACTTCACTTATAATAACTCGGAATACATGCACTGTCAAAGCAATATTTAACATTTTAATAGATCATCAAACCAAAGTGCATTACCTTCCTGTCATTCATTGTATAGCTTGATTATGTCTTCTAACTACTAAAGTTTTTTTCTTCTTCTAGTTTTTCATGATTTCCTTCAAACCCATTACTACACTTGGTTTATATGGAATCCTCCTCACACACACACACACACACACACACACACACACACACACACACACACACACACACACACACACACACACACACTTAGCACCAGAGATCAATTAAGTCCTTAGTCCTTTGGGATTAAGCCATTGTGGTCTTGTGCAGGATGCCCACTCCCCGATGTGAGCCGAGTGCAGATGTGAGTTGCCCATGTTCAGATGTAAACGGTTTACGGCATAACATGCCATACTGAAATTTTTGAAATCCATAAAATAATCAACTTTTCTCATTACAAACAATAACAGAAGATGGAAATCATTTCAAACATTGTAGCTATCTATGATTGATTGATTGCTGACGTTAGCTCTAAACACCATTCAACTGACAGCCTTTGTTGTGTTTGATGCTAGCTTTTAGCTAAGCTAGCAGTGAACCAACTTGGTTAAGTAGGTCCATTTTTACTGTGTTGACATTACAGAAATCTCTACTACTTGTCGCAAAGTGACGCATACACGACTCAAATCTTCACTCGACTCACATCGGGGAGTGACACCATGATGCAAAGGTGACATTTCATTCCGACCAATCAGAGGTCAGCAGTGTTTTAACTCCGCCCTTCCAGTATCAGCTCATCTCACTTGGACCAAGGTGGTACCAAAATAAGAGTACCAGGTACTATTAGCAACTAAAAAAGAGCAAGTCAAGCTTTACCATGCAGTGAATATGCGGCATAAGAGGTACAAAAACAGATAAAGAACTAAAATAAATAATAAGCATAAGAAATAAGAGATGACATGTTGCTCCAATCAAACGTCGTTGCGCAGTCACGTGACCATACTCGATCTTAGCTTTACAATCGTAGTAAAACGGAAATGTCACAATCAACTGTAGGCATGGAAACACAGAAGAGGAGGGATCCCAAATTTGATGTGTAAGTCTCTTCACTTCAAGCTATTTTGTAATTAATAAATACATTTTTAACTTATTTTCTTGATTGGATGAACTATAATTGGCCTAAAGATGATTATTTTGTATTTTTGTCTGTCTGATTGAATGCTTGTGTTAGGAAATAAATCAGACGTTACTCAACAGTTACTCAGTACTTGAGCAGTTTTTTCACCAAGCACCTTTTTACTTACCGCGTTTTACTTTTACTTGAGTCATATTACTCTGAAGTAACAGTACTTTTACTTGAGTACAATTTGTGGCTACTCTACCCCCCTTCTGGTGAGAACTATGTATTTAGGTCTGTATAGTATAAGCATACATGCAGAGGTTGAATACTTAGTACAATATACATACTATGATAATGCTATAGATTATTTTCTGGACTTAGTAACCTCACTCTGTTATTTTTTTCCCAAGATGAGGCTGTTATTTGTGGTTTAGAAAGATCAGAAAGAGAGAGATCCGGGCCATATATTTGCATCCAGCATACTTTTTTCTAATCTGTCTGATCATCTGGCTGTTTCTTTTTGTCCAATCACACTATGTTTTAATGATGTGCAGTGTCCCAGATGTAAAAGAATTTATAGGTAAGTGCAATGTTAACATAGAAATGATGGGCAAAATTATGAAACTAAGACCAACATGCTAATAAAATTGAATAATAGATCCTAAAACCCATTGCATCAAATTGCAGTTTAGGAGAAACATGTACACGTGGAATCATAGTTTACATAATATATCTTTAGAAAGTTAGACATACAGTAATCAATTTTATCTTTCTGTGTGTGTAAGTCAATGATTATGTGACCATCTTTACAGCATGCACATTTCATATCCCTGATCCAGAATTTATGTAGTCCATTCTTCTGTCCTCCTGAAATATGATTTCTCATTTTAAGTGAAAGTAGTGTCTTCCTACAGTATACTTTAAGGGCCTCCCTAATGCTCTATAAAAAGAGACTGCAGCAGCCCATACAGGTTGTAACCTAATGATCAAGTTACTCTGGTTGCCTGCTGGCTAGGTAACGGTCTGGAACATTTTATTTCTTCACGTAAGTCACTCGGACGTGCGCTGTATATTAAATGTGAGCTGTGCCAATGAATAGCCACATCCTCAACGCTGTGCTAACTGTGTCTTTTGTGTCTTTTTTTCTAAAAGTTGCCATGAATATCTGCAGCCTGCATCAATCATGAGGCCTATACATCCATCGTGGAACTCACACATGCATCTATGACAGCTTGAGTGTGTGTGCTGTCATCCTGTGCATGTACTGGCAGTTGGTATGCATTTTATGTATGTGTGTTCACACAGGTGTGTAAAGAGCCATGTGCTGTACACCCAAGTACTTCAAGTCGATATTTTCCAGACTGGCACATCTGTCGTCGCTTTCAAAAAAGATGACCTCGCTCTCTCTCGCACACTGCCGACTCTCCTCTGATAGTTAATGCCTCATTGAAAGCCATTTGATACCCTGTCCTTAATTGTGGCTAATAATCCAATCACACTCTCGGTATCAGTGTGCCAAGCATCATTAAGATAAAATGGGACCATCAAGGAAGGAAGTCAGACTAATGACATTCACAAGAAAGTGGGCGTTTGGTCCTAGCTGGAGGTCCAGAGTATGGCATTTCATTTGCTATCATTGAGATTTAACGACTATAAAATAGACACTAACGTTTACTACTTACATGAAGTGGACAATTTTCATTCTGTGTCCTGAAAATAATGGTATTAGCACTTATAGATCACCCTGTTTCAGACAGCTGACACTTGGACAATAAAGTGAGGAGTCTACCATCATGCCAAGTACAACAGAGAAGAATATAATTCATCATGGCCTCATGAAAAATGACCGTTAGTGATGATGCAGATATGCCAAGAGCTGTGGATTAAAGTCTGGCTTTTCCACACATCCATGCTTGGATAGGAGAAAAAAACACTCAGGGTTGTTTGCATTTCTTTAAACCAATCACAAACGCCTTGGGAGGCGTTGAGCTCCGGATGTAGCGATGCTGGCTCTGCTAAATAGTCTCTGGATGGAACTTGTATTGGTGGAGCATTTGCATCGCGCAAAAGAAAACACCACATACAATATTAACTGAAGTTAACTGTTGTAACAATACAGTAACGTGAGCTATTTAAATGAGCCAACACATGGTTACACCTCATTATCTCTTACCAGTGGATCTCTGTGTACTGCATCCACAGCAATCCCACCAATCGGGCCCGAAACATTCCAGTTAGAAAGGAAATGCCGTGTGAACACAGCACCTGCTGCAAAGTGTTGGTAGACACTTACTCTTTGAGTAATCTGATGTCATTATGCAGCTGCAGAAGCCTGAGTAAAAGCTTAAAAAATGCAAGGAGAAAAGAGTTGGCCTTGGAGAGTTTGCTTTGGCGGAGCTCATTCAAATGAACAAATATGAGACCATTACAAAGCTGCTAGGCACCTCGGTATTTTTTGCTGCTGCTTGATATATGCGTCCCTCCCTCCAAAGCAAACAGAGCTTTTCAATTAGGCCGGTGACAGTTGACCGTGTTACTATGGAGAAGACTTTGATGTGCGCCTTACAACATGTTCGGCAACTCTGTCAAAACACAGGCTGTCCCAGACACCCCATAATATGCTTGACAACAGCGGAACAAATGTGCCTGGGATAAATTGAAGGCCAATTTACCACATGTATTTTTTTTAATTTTCTGAGACCCACTTGGGAAACTTGAACATCCTCCAGCTGGATTAGTATGGGTGCTAAGCATCACCTTAACAACAAATGGAGCCCAGCCCGAATACTAATTTGTCTTCTACGGGTGAAGGCAACAAAATAATGGTGCCTTATGGAATGCAACAATGTTTGAATTCATGTTTTTAGTGATTAGTGAAGTCTTGCTTGGAGAAGACGATTTCTATTGCTTGCTTGTCGGTCTGCGGTGTACACACAGCTTGTCTGAATTACTCATGAGGTGGACAAGCAAGCAGAAGGTGACCCATTTCACTGTTCTAGTTCTGTGGCCTCCAATCCCTTTCTCAATACTCACTAGGTGCGTTTCCACACAATTGTTATCTTGTGCATTTTTTTTTTTATTTCCATCCAGCTATTTTATGCTGGGAAAAATACAAACTTTTTTTTAGTCTTAGCTGATGTGAAAAAGTTTGATAACAGGAACATGTGTGTATTTTCTTTTGTTTGAGTTTCGGAAAGTTTGGTTGAAACTTTAACTACATTTGCATATAAATTTAGGGATATAATAATATCCCTAAATGTATCCCCTAATAATATTGCATATTATTAGGGGACCACTAAGGTCTATATAAAGAGACTTCAGATACAGTATTAGGGACCACTAAGGTCTATATAAAGAGACTTCAGATACAGTATTAGGGGACCACTAAGGTCTATATAAAAGAGACTTCAGATACAGTATTAGGGACCACTAAGGTCTATATAAAGAGACTTCAGATACAGTATTAGGGACCACTAAGGTCTATATAAAGAGACTTCAGATACAGTATTAGGGACCACTAAGGTCTATATAAAAGAGACTTCAGATACAGTATTAGGGACCACTAAGGTCTATATAAAAGAGACTTCAGATACAGTATTAGGGTACCACTAAGGTCTATATAAAAGAGACTTCAGATACAGTATTAGGGGACCACTAAGGTCTATATAAAAGAGACTTCAGATACAGTATTAGGGGACCACTAAGGTCTATATAAAAAAAGACTTCTGATACAGTATTAGGGGACCACTAAGGTCTATATAAAAGAGACTTCAGATACAGTATTAGGGGACCACTAAGGTCTATATAAAGAGACTTCAGATACAGTATTAGGGGACCACTAAGGTCTATATAAAAAAAGACTTCTGATACAGTATTAGGGGACCACAAAGGTCTTGCCCCGAGGTAGATGAGAAGATTGATTACATGTCATGAAATTTAGAGATGGTGGTTAGGCAGATTTTGTGGACCTTTGGACAGAGCTATGTTAGCTGTCTCAACCTTCTGTGTGTGCGTGTGTGTGTGTGTCTGTGTGTGTGTGTGCATTTGTGTGTGTGTTTGGATTACAGCTCAGAGTAAAGTCTTTCAGGAAGACCTAATTCTTAATCGATGCTCTCCTAAATCAAATCAGCTGTTATCCAAATAATTGTACATATTATCATGCTGTATATAACTTTTGCACATCTGCAAACTAATATCTCCTGATTGAAATGTGCATGCAGTCCCTAAAGAGTGTGAGGGATAGTATAGAGAAAGGGAGGCAAGGGGGGAGAGTCAGTTGATAGTAAGCATCTTTTTTTTTTTTTTTTGCACATTTTGCACATTCCAGAAAAAAAGCGCCGGGCTAATACAATTAAATGTCACAAGGATAAAATATAATTTAGCAGCTAATCATATGACACATGATGTGTGCGCTAACCAGTACCTTCCAGCTGTGTTTGAAAGTTATTTTGACTTCAGGCAATTTTACCATGTAAGGAAACACTTTCAAAAAGCCCCCAAAACCAGGACACATTGTTTAATAATTCATCCCATTACATTATTCATCAGCGGTAGATTTTCTTGAATGGATACTGTTGTCTTGTACTGTAACTACTGCTGTTCTCAAGTGATTTCATGTGGCACGCAAAGCTTTTCAGAGGAGAGCTAATGACCTAGGAGGGTGGGATGGAACTTTTTTCTATCCATGCTAAGATCCCAGCCGGTTCCCCCTCATCATCCCATAATCATCTTTTTATGGTTGCTTTCTTTTAGGACTGGCTAATGTCTACTTGGATGTGTCTTACATTATGATCACCCATCATCCCGTTTTTATCCCTTCTCCATTAGGGTAAATGTTTTATTCGTCCTTGCCACTGCCAGTACATCTAAGGGACTGTCACTGTGGGCACTCTCAACTCACAATCGTGTTTTAGAAAGGAAAGAGACAATGCGCTGTCTTGTACCATCAGTCACAGTCATCAGAGGGTCGTCTTAAGTGCAGAGAATTACTTTTATCTTATTCATCATCTGTGCAGGGGATGGGCCCCAACATCTCTCTTGTGGTGGTGACAGCTCTGTCTCATGCAAGCTCGTGCAGACATTTTAGTTTAGGTCAATGAATTTTAAGTAGACTTAATTCTAGGATGCTTGCATTATGTGACGTTCAAAGTAATCTGCTGTTGGAATACGTGTTCGCTCTACGGTCTGTATGTTCCCTTAAGCTGTGACACACATAGACCCATTTTTGTCCTTTATAAGGGCTGCAGGGGATCTTTCTGAGGAGATAGCAGGTCAACAGTAGGTGCCACATAGAAGGCTAAAATGAGATGCAGCTCAAGTTTTTCTAGTCATGAATATTGTGTTGTTGTTAGGCGCCTATTCAATGTAGGGCTTAGATATTATGAATGAAGTATATTATGGATATTTCCATGCTCAATTAGGTCTCATAAGTTGTTTCTGGGGTTGATGCCATTTGTTAGACAGATTTTACAATTTTTATCCCTCAATTTCTACAAATGGTAAAAAATCTTTCGGAAATACCACATTATGACACCAAAACCTTTGGGATACACCATAGCAAAATCCATGCTGTTATTTGGTATGAAACCCTATTGATAGTTGGAGATTTCTGCTACAATTGTGTTCTTCAACGATTGGATGGCACTTCTGTTCTGGAAACTGCTCTGAAACTCCCTTCTCGTCAATGTAGCAAAGCCTCCTCTGAATGTCTCTAGTTTGTAAGATTGTAAGTTTAACCAGACTGTTTTTATCACATGTCATGTTATATAAGGCCACGTTTTCTCACTACAATTGAATGGCTGTTATGGGGACTAGCGTCATCAAAAATGAATACAATTAAGCTCATTTAATCCAAAAGAGCCTCAGCTTTCATACCATTGATGAGAGGAAAATATTACTGGTGTCCATTTCTGTGATTGGTGGTCCAGCTATGTATTTGCAAAGGGCCGAGCAATAATTTTCAATGACAGAGTAATTTCAAATTGGCTGTCATATCTTCACTTTAAATGGGCGGGGTTGTCATCGTCAACTCTATGACAAGAGACTCCTGATGTGGGGGACACGCAACCGCCTAGCTAGCTAGGTTGGTTCACGATGAAAGCCACTAGTAACGTTACTGCTGGCGAGGTGGACCATAGATATAAAGAGGACATCATGGCAAAGAGTTAATTGGCAAAGTAAGACAGGCTTAGTTATTTATAATCGTAGAGGTCGCCGTGCCAACTCATTTTATTGTGGCGGCTGCTGCCATCATGCAGAGACTATATATTGAACACACAGCATATAACAGCCATCACAATTACATTTTCTCAAGATTGTTAACCAATTAAGAGCATTAGCCCCAAATTGCGCCTGTGAAGATTGATAATTATCAAATACTGCACTTATACAGTTTGTGTAATTTATTATCACTGTGTGCATACAAAAATGACTGCTGAAAAGTAACATCTCTGCTCAGCAGATTTATAGGTACACTCACACCAGAGCAAGACTGTATTTTAGCCCCATCCTACCCTTTGTTGGATAGACTTTCTCCGACCTTACAGGCAAGAAGTATAATTATTTGGATGATTTGGCTAATGATACAGCCAGTGTGTGCAGACCGAGCAGTTCTATGGATGCTGTTAGGCATCTTGTCCTTAATGGCAATTCCCACAACCTCACTTTATGTCCAGATCCAACCTGTTTGTCTGAGTTGTAAATTACCAGCTGCCACCTGTAATATATGGCAATTTGCTCCCACATTATTGTAGGCTACCACAAGGTCAGTAGCACAGCCTGAGAACCACTTACTATTCTTCTCTGGTCCTAAACAATGAGCTCCTATCACAATGTGAATTATGCTGAGACTACTGCACATTACTGTGTCTGATGCTGTTGTTCTGCTTTCAAGAAGCAATGCAATTCAATTGGACAATTGAACTGTAACATGCTGATGATTCAGTGAATGTCTCATAGTCTTTAGAGGACTGGACCTGTTGTGACATCGGTACTTAACTAAATGGGATGCACAGTAACAATGACTCTGACAATGCTTTATTTAGACTGTACAGCGACATTTGACACGTGAAACAGCTGGTGTGTGTTGTACTTCAGGGTGGGGTGACTTCATGAGGCCTGGTACCTTCATTGTCCTTAACATCCAGTAATGAAACGGAAGTCCAGGAAGCAGGAAAGCAAAACAGATGGGATTACTGTGGTGACATCTCACCTGCAAACTACATCAACATGACTGGAATTCATGGAAAGGATCACTTTTGAAATGTGTTTGGGAGATCTTGTAGATCCCACTATGTGTTGACTTTATTGTAATACAAAATATTTTCTTCATTCTGGGATGAATCATGCACGAGTTCAAGAAGCTGAATTCTACCTTGTACGATAAAGAAGACTCTAAAAATGTTTATGATGCTTGTCATGAAGTGTCATTAAGTAAATGATGACACTTTTAATGCAAAGTTGGCATTGTTTGAGATGTTTGTATTATGACAACTAGACATAACATACACCATAACCTGTCATAAATATGTCATGGCAGGCCTAATTATCCAAACTTGAAGTAACTATTTAGCTTTTACGTGATAACATTACATTACATTGTCATAGCTAGCTAGCTGGGCTGTTGTGAGTCCCCCACATCAGGGGTTGTCATTTAGTGATAACAAAGCCCCCCCATTTAGAGTGAAGATATGATTGGCCAATGTGAAATTATTCTCTCACTCAGTGTGCCGATGTGCTGCAATAGTAGCAATCGGCACAATGACTATTCATTGTAAATGTGTGTAAGATAAAATTACACTTTTACAACCTTATTGTCCAGACTTTTATGAAATGATGTAGTTTATCTGATCACAATGTAAGACATCCTGGACTTCAAGATAGTTGATCTACAGTTTCCTTACAACGCAGCACTCTCTTATAGAAACTGGAGGTCGGGCAACAATTCTGTGTCAGCAGTTTTGCACCAATGTTTTGACTGATTATCTTCACATTGGCACAGACTACCTTGATATGTTGCATTTTATTTTGGAGGGGACTGTAATCAACCCAAGCATTCATGCTTATGATGGCAGTGAAACAGTTAAACTACTCTTGTAAGTAGCAGGAGGTGCAGGTAGAGAACACAAAACATGCTAAGAATACCTATAATCTATAGATACTAGTAGTAAAAGTAGTAGTTGTACATTTTTATTCCCAACTTGAACATTATTTTCTTTTCCTTTTTTATCTTAACTTCGTAATAGGTGGTCATATATATATATATATATATATATATATATATAGTCACATTTTTTATTTATTGTATATGTGTATGTGTGCTGTATTTTGTTGCCTATTTGGGATCAATAAAGTCTATTGATTCTAATCTAAATAAATAAGAAATAATGAAACAGGTATTTTAGCTTGACCGATGCAGGATTTTGGTAAAATAATTAAAAAAAGTAATTTATGATACGATATATAAAACTCATATCGACCGATATTCTGCCCTCGATTTTCAGTCTCACTTCATGCTTTAGCTTTTTCTAGGTGAGCACAGGAAATTGGATTTGTAATGTTGAAACATACGATGTATGTTGTAGTTTTAGTGATGGTGCCTTTTAACACCTTGCCGTTAAAGAGCCAGGGCTTACTTGTATATCCCAGGCCAGTCATATTAACTACCCACAGATTAGCAGGAATAAGGTAAGCCTGTTAGCAGTTTGTCCTGTTAGTGTGAGTATTTATGTGGAAACACAAACCGGTCCCTGTTCTCTGGATTTGTCGACAGGCTGGAACAGAAGTGTGTTTGATCAAGTGGAGCAAGCTTCTCAATGACCTGTCAGGAATGGGGTCCGGTACAAATGGCAAAAAGGATCCTGTTTGATGTGTCCGCCGTAGGGGCATGACGCCTGACGGCCTGGGCCATAACTGGAACTCTTGTTTGTGTTTGTCTGGTTTTGATTCCCCACCCAAGGAGAAATGACCCTGTGGGCGAGCTCCGGTTTCACGGGCAGAATTTAAACAACTTCTGCCTGAAAGATCTAGACACCCTCGCTGCAGTAGTGGCCAATTAGGATCAAGTGTCGGCCCGTTGACATGTGAAGGAAGGAATGTGTGAGAGTTTGGTCAAACGAGGATAGGGAGGTAGTGTTGCTGATGACAGGCTTTGTCTCAGACACGGAAGAAGGATTTAAAACACATGGCCGGCCACCAGAAGGAAAGCTTCACTTCCAGGCTGATTGGCTAATGTCAGGCGTTGCCAGTCTTTCTTTTCTGTCTTATTTGTTCTTCCATTCTCTTTGCTTTCCATCCTCCCTGGTTGATTTGTTGATTCACAGGCTGATGTGCAGTGTTGTAATGTAACTAAGTACATTTACTCATGTACTAGTACACATTTGAGCTGCTTGTACTTTACTTGAGTCTTTTTTTTCATGCCACTTTCTACTTCTATTCCATTACATTTCAGAGAGAAATGTTCTTCTTTTTACTCCACTACATTCATCTGACAACTTTAGTTACTAGTTACTTTACAAATTAAAACGTACACACAAAACAAATGTAGTCTATAAAATATGCTGTTTTATTATATATTAAACTACCCAACAATATAACGGCCTACAAGTACATTTTCCTGTTAAGCAGGGACGACAGTTAAGTTTAGGCACCAAAATTAGGTTTAGCAAAAAGGTCGTGGTTTGGATTAAAACACTCCCAAAGAACATGCATTTCCTTGGGGAAAGTAATTTGTTTTCCCAAGGAAACAATCTCCCCTCCACGGTTTGAAAGTCCTGTTTTTTATGACCCAACCATCCATCCCGACCTCCTCCCTATGCGGCCAGCCGCGATCTTATCCAGCAGCAGGCAATGTGGTGAGTATAGTTATAAATAAAGTACATGTCAGAACAGTAGAAACAGCACGTGCTAACATGCCAGTCCCTGTAGGCTCGTGTCTCGTCTGTTTCCATCAAAACATCATCAGAACTTCTCAAGCAGCCATCTTGAACTACTCTTCAAGAATGCAGATTTAAATGGGTATGCCCATTGCGAGCATATTAATCTTGTGATTGGCGCTTCGTTAGTGGCGGCGTTTCATCATGTGGGGAACAACCCGCTGATGCTCTCGCTGGCCTTCTCCTTTGTCCCGGCGTGTTTTGCCTCTGCGCTCACATTGGCAGCTGTATCTTTTAATGAGATCAGACTTCATTAAAGAGGGGCCTGTCACCACCTTCCCCAGGTCTTTTAACGCAAACACTTCAATTAGCCGCAGCGGATGTAGCAGATTGGAGTTGTCAGGTGCAGAAAGGAGAAGAAATTTTCAAAAAAAAGGGAGGAGGTGATCCTAATGAAGCTGGATTGTTGAATATATCTATACTTTCATGTGTGAAACTGTCATGTAAGTTGAGTACATGTGTTGCTTTGTTAGTGTATCACTTCCTAAAAAAACATTTCATTGGAAAAGCTAGATTTAATGTAAGGTTGTGTTGTTTGTCTTAAGGTTTTATACAAATAAGGCTATTATTATTATATATCTGTGTGTGTGTGTGTGTGTGTGTGTGTGTGTGTGTAGAGCTGTGCTGACCATGTGTGTACAGACATCTACAGTAAAGCTCCCAAACAGAGTCAGTAGTCACGGGGAGGCAATTTGTTTCTCTTTAGGCACATATGTGAATGTTCTGTGTCTGAAAGGTTGTCATGGCAACAACTCGTAAAACGTCTGCCGTGTCACTATGGTGATAGATTTCATGAAGCTTCTGATATGGTAAGTACTGGCACATCTGTGTAAAGTTAACACAGTATGAAGCTAAGGCGAACAAATGTATTGGCTGTATCCTTTGTATTCAGATATGAAGTCTGATTGAATCTACTGTATGCCTTGATGCTTATAGCTCACGCCTGCGACTCGGGGAAAAGCAGTCCCAGAGCAGCGTGGGGAAGTCTGAATGTGTCTCGCTGCGGTTTGAAGTACATGATGACAAACACAGCCGCGAGGTGCTGGGTTCTGAGTCACGTCAACAAAGAGCCATAGCTTGGAGATGAGTCTGTAGGAAATTTAGAAAGCTGTGTTGATCATTTGAAAGAGGAGAGACAGCATTTGATTTTGGCCCAAAGGACATTGTCCAAACACTGTTAGAACACGGTTTGTCTGTTTGAACAAAACTGTTTCTCGTTTTTAATCCTCTTAATATTTTCAAAGCTGTGGCTTTCTAAAATGACTTGGCAGCTTTTCTTCTTACAGTAGGATCCACTTCGACATGACATCAGCGGCGTATCTTAAAGGGAAACAATCCTGGATTTCCGTTCTTACAGTGGAGCTGCAACGATTAATCGATTACTTGTCAACTATTACATTACAAATAATTGTGGTAATTGATTGATAGGTTTGAGTCTTTTTTTTTTTTTTTTAAAGATTCCATGCTTCTAGGTTGTTGAATGTGAATATATTCTAGTTTCTTCTCTCTGTGACAGTACACTAAACATCTTTGAGTTGTGGACAGAACAAGACATTTGAGGACGTCATCTTGGGCTTTGGAAAACACTGATCCACATTATTTGACATTTTAGAGACCAAACAACTAATTGATTAGAAAATATAGCAACAGATTACCCAGGAGACCGGGGATCGTGGTCCGTGTCAAATGTTGGTTTGGTACTACCAAGTCTATGTGGTGTACTTTAGTACTTACTAAAGCCAACAGGTTCTTCTTTTCCAAAACTCAACCAGTTCTTCTTTCCTAAAGCCAACCAGTTTTTCTTTTCCAAAACCTAACCCATTCTTCTTTTCCAAACCCTAACCGGTTCTTCTTTTCCTAAACCTAACCCATTCTTCTTTTCCTAAACCCAACCGGTTCTTCTTGTCCAAAACCCAACTGGTTCTTCTTTTCCAAAACTTATCCGGTTCTTCTTTTCCTAAACCCAACTGGTTCTTCTTTTCCTAAACCTAACCCCATTCTTCTTTGCCTAAACCCAACCGGTTCTTCTTGTCCAAAACCCAACTGGTTCTTCTTTTCCAAAACCCAACCGGTTCTTCTTTTCCAAAACCCAACCGTTTCTTCTTTTCCAAAAACCAATTGGTTCATCTTTTCCAAAACTTAACTGGTTCTTCTTTTCCAAAACCTAACCGGTTCTTCTTTTCCTAAAGTCAACCGTTGCTTTTTTCTGGTGACAACACGCTAATAGGTGTTCACACGCCAAGTGGTGATAACACGCCAAGTGGCATGTATGTGTACGCTGGCTGTATACAGACATACACGCGGATAGCTCAAAATGCGCCACTTGGCTTAAGAAAGTGGGCGTGTATCTTTACGCAAAGTCATGTTGTCATGTTGAAATGCATCATCAGATTGGGATAGATATACATTTTTACAGCATTGGCAAGGTAGAGATTGGGAATTGTTGCAGCTTAAGTAGAGGGGGTGTGTTTGGTAAATGACACGGCGAGCAAGGCATGTCACGTGTGTGTACAGCAGTGCAGCTTGATTTGAGCAGCTCACCAGGAAATCAACTCCCCCGCATGAAAGAGCTTTGTTTAGGACACAACCTCCTCCCAACTTGGATCAGAGCGCTCTCATACGACGGCGGTAGATGTGGCGCATACAGCAAATATTATGAGGAAAACAGATTACATTACATTACATTATTACTTTTAGCTGAAATACCTACAAATGGTTCATGGGAGGAGGCTAATGCAAGGTGAACATTTGACTGGCCGTCATTCATTTTACAGATCGGTGCAAAGCCGACATAACAACTGGAAATCATGCTTGGACACAGAGAGAGAGAGAGAGAGAGAGAGAGAGAGAGAGAGAGAGAGAGAGAGAGAGAGAGCAACATTAGTCAGTATTCAGTAATAGCTCAGAAAATGGAACCACTTTTCTGACAAGGCATAGAATATTGAGGTAAATTAAAAGATGCACATCAGGTCACTTTATAGGAGCTGTCCGTTCAGCACCACCAGACAGCAGCAGCAGTTACTTTTCCACAGTGTCCTCCAGCTTAGGTTTGTATTTTTCCTCACTATTCTTGGCTAGTCCAGTCCAGCGGGATATGATCTAAGTTGACAATTAAATACATAAAGTTGGTCTATTAGAATGGTCTTTATCTATATCTATATTGGGCTGAGTGAATATTCCCTCTAAGTTGCAGCATAATGCCAATGGGTTTTTAAAACTTACTGCATTGTTTTTAATATCAATTTAATTCTATTCTATTTATAGTAATTTATATTTATAGTACCACATAACTCAGGACACTATAGATGGAGTATGTATAGACCACACCCTACATTTACAGAGACCTAACAATTCCTCCAAAGAGCAAAGCATTTGTTGAGACAGAGCTGAGGAAAATCTGCCTTTTGTCTGAGAGATTAACTTTGCATAAAAGCATAATGTGTGTTCTTAATCAAATAAAATGTACTGTTCTCTATCACCATATCCCCCCTCCCTCCGGTCACAAATTGTGGGGTAGGATTTTTTTTATTGAAAGATCCTCTCCCATTATGCTTTCCAAATCACAGATTCAAAGAAGCCTACATTTCATTTATTATTGAAGGAAACAATGAATCAATCTATCAATCTAGAAAATATTGTTTTACTGTTGCATGTTGCCTAATGGGACAAGAATGATGCCCTCACAGGGAAAATTATGGCCATAATAGTCTAAATGTGGTGGCCTCTAATGCCACTATTCCATCATATACACCAACTTTAGTCATTGCATATGGCATCTTCAGTCAACTCAGAAAAACAAGCTCTATGCTCAGACGTGTTGTTAGTGCAGGGGACAGATCCCCCCCCCCCTTGCTTCTGTCATTAGCAGTTGTATAGTGTGCAGCGCACAATCCAGAGAGTTAAGTATTAATGGAAAATTTGCAATTATGCCATAAAAAACAGTCTGCTTTAATTGAACTTAAATAAGTTAGTGCCTCTCTAATGTCTGAACTAATGTCTCTTGTTGTTAAACTGTTATAAGGAACACTGATAGTGACTCACCCCAGTGGTTTTTAACTAGCTTTAATTAGTTTTAGCTCGTTGTCTTTTGCACGTAGACATTAGTGTTAACTCTAATAAGAATGGAGGGGACATAGCAAAGTTTTATATAGTGCATATAAGATTGTAGAAGCACGTTGAGACTTTTCTCTCACTGATGGACGTGGAGCCACAGCAGATGTCCACAATGTCCACAACATCCGGCTGTGTTGCTCAGACACATTTAGATTTTATTCTGATTCTAAAGTGAGAAGTGCCGTGGACGAGAGGCTCTGGACACAGAGCCGGTGGACACACACACACACACACACACACATACACCAACATCTCCTTTGCCACTGGAACTGTAACAGTAGCGAAGTGATTACATTTGACAGTTTAAGGTCATCATTGATAGTCTTTGTGTGTTCAGGGCCTCACATCAAGCACCCATTACGTACGGCTTTTGACTCCAGAGAGAAAATATTCTAAAACCCTAATGTCAAAGTCCTAAGATAGTAACTGAATTTTTTTTATTTGATTGACACCAACAAGCTAAATTCACAGAAATGCAACCAATATACTCTGCAGTTCCCCCACCCTCCAGATCGATGCAGTGTGTTTATCTCGTGGAACACGTTGACCGCTCTCATGATAAAGTAACATTTGGATGCACTTACAACTTAAACTAATTCAGAATATTCTTCTCTGATGCCTGGCCACTCGATTGCACCACATAGACATATTTGTATTCATAATAAACAGCTTCTATGAGGGAAGTTATGAATATTTCTTCCCTAAATTTTGCTTATATTAAACAGAAATAGGAACGTCAGTGCATCAATGTTTCATCAGATATGCAGGTCGAAAGCATTTACTTCCTTTCCAGCCTTTAAGTCACAGTAAAATAAAGTTCTCATTTCATCTCATTTAGGATCATTCTGTTCTATTTATTATTATTTACGTTGTTGCTTTGTTTTTCTGAATGCCTTTTCTTTCTACTTGCTTAAGTTTTTGATATGTATATAGTTTGTGTGTTATATTTTTCCCTGCTTATTGTATTGATTTCCAACTCTTTCTCACTCCGAACGCGTAAAATACGACTTGTGAACAGTGGCTGTCTGCGTCTGATGCAACGAAAAAGGCGTACATACATTGCATGTTCTTTGTATATGTGTGCAAATAAACTCAAAAAAAAGAAAAGACAGAGGTCATATTGTATATAAGTTGTGTTAGTAAAAACTCTCCTCTCTCTCCTCTCCTCTGTAACTGTCCATTTATTCAGTCCTACACAGTATTCTGCACTTCCTGTCCCCTTGTGTGGCTCGGCACTCAAAGCATATTCCATTACCATCACCAAGTCCAATTTATCCTTGAGTGAGATCAGGAGCAGAGCATTCCTACTATCGCACGTGGGGCGCTCATCCTTGCATTTCTTCAACTGGTCCCTATAAAATATTAATATTTCTGTGAGTGCAGAGTAAATGTGGATTATAAAAAGAAAAGGGCAGCTGACTTAGGAAATGTGCTGGGGAGGAGGGCTCCGAGGAATACACAAACTAAACCAAACACCCCCAGGTCAGCACAAATATCTTGGTAGAAAATGAGAATTTCATTTGGGGAGATTTTATGAAGCTGTACTTGTCCAAACTATATATATATATATATATATATTAAAAAAAAACATCTTTCTCGAAGCATCATGGGAAATGCGCAGTAGGAAATAAAGCTGATGTCTGCCGGTTGAGAGTCAAAGATCAGCACTCAAGCTGAACTTCACTTTTTCTTCTCCTTGTTTTTATTGGTTTCTTGTCGTCATGACTATTTCATCTTCTTTAATGGGATGTCCAAGGTTGCGAGTGGTCAGTGAACACAGCCAGCAAGTAAACATTTGGATAGAAAGCACAAAGTCACATTCATAAAACTTTAAGTGTCCCATTTAGAGTTTACAATGGAACAAAAAAATAAGAAAATGCAACTCCAGCATCAACAACTCAGCAGCAAACTTTGGGAAATGAGAGAGAGAGGAAAACGTCAGGCGGACACACAGAGTGTCAGCGAAGCACAAAAGCATCCCGGAGTGATGGATGACAACTGGCGGATGGAAATCAATCCTGCTCAGTGGTGCTCGTATATACAGTGTGTACAATAATACAGATGTAACAAAATATTAAGCTTTGCGTAAGTTCAGCCAGGAAGACAATTTAATGTTACCCACTCATCCACCCCTAGCCTTGGTTACATTCGGTTGTGCCATCTACGGGGGCCGGCGCCATGGTACCAGCATGCACAGAGACTTTTATGCTAAATGCATCAGATCAGAAAGGGAGCATCTACAGAAAGCAGATCAGACAGAGCCCAGACAGGGAGCAGATCAGACAAGGAGCACGTACAGGGAGAAGATCAGACAGGGAGCAGATCAGACAGAGCCCAGACAGGGAGCAGATCAGACAGGGAGCACGTACAGGGAGCAGATCAGACAGGGAGCACATAGCACCTGTGTTGTTTGAACCATCTACCACCCCAACCAAGCTCCCTACGCAGATATTCAGCATTTAATAATTCTTGATACCGTAGTCATGCTGTGCCCACGAAACATGCTTCCCATTGAAATACATTACTTTAAAAATACACAAAATAAAAACAAAAATTGTCATTGTCATTTTCATTATACACAATTCCATAGATTAAATAATGTGACCATTTCACAAACTGCTGTGAGACTTATTGTTATAATTTAAATTTCCTATGGGGAAATTACACTCAGGCCTGAACTACACACACATGCTCAGGTCCTATACATGCACTAATGGTGTCAGAGTGGGGGGGCTGGCCCAGCCGGAGCAGCTGAGGGGGAGTCAGTGCCTTGTTCAAGAGCACCTGGCAGTGCCCAAGATGGGAAGTGGCATCTCTCCAGTCCACACCCCTTACTTTGGTCCGAACGCGGTCTTGAACCAGCAACCCTCCAGTTCCCAAAACAACTCCCTACGGACTGAGCTACTGCATCCCGTAGCTGCACCCCGGAAGTCTCTATAAGCCAATGTCATGTCAAATTTTTATTTGATGATGTCACAATAGGGTCTAACTGCCAAAGACCTTTTCCTGTGTATCATTTTAATAGTGCCCACATCAATAAATAATTGTTTACTCAAACTGAGGTCTCTCCTGATTAAAACTGCAGCAGGAGAAGCGTTGAAAAATACATATGGTCATAAGACCCAAATGACTCGTACCTTTGTGAAAGCTTTTGAATCCCAATTCTAACCAACCTTGATGCCTTCCCTTGGGCTGTGGCGTTTGATTTCCCCACATCCACTTGGTGCGCGAGGAAATGAGCGCAGGCCGCTCTCTTAACAAACGTAGATCGGGCTGTTTGCACGTGCAACCTGTGAGGCAGGTGTGCGGGGAAAGCTTTTCACTCTGCAAGCCATATTCAAACACAAAGGGATTACATCTATTCTTTCAGCACCAGAGAAGCATCCTGCTGAGCTCGGGGGCTTACACATGTTCTACACATCTGTACGCAGGGGTACTGACAAAGATAAGCCAGGGGGTGGGTGGTTGTGGTGGAGGGGGATGGGTGGGGATACAGAGCCAATTAGATAAGGAAATGGGTTTGACGCGCTTAAGCAATACAGTGAAGAGAGGAAATGTGGCTGTGATTGGCAGGACGGTGGGAAGACGGGCGCTGTACAGGACGGAGATATAAAGAGAATGAAGAGACAGTAAAAAAAGAAACACGGCTTGTGTATATGGATGTGTATTCTTCTTGATTAACTCTGGGTATATACACACATATTAGATATTTTCACCTAGCAGTCGCTCGGTATTAGCTTAAAACCAAGATTCCATCAAAATGTATTAAAGGAGAATATGTGCAGTAAGTCACTCAATGAATACGCAAACGTCGTTCTGTTAGCAGAATTGTTAGGGTTAGGGTTAGCAACTTGGGGTTCAGCCTGGCATGGAACTGCCAACCTTGCAGTTATGAGGCGACTACTGTACCTTCAAGCCCCACTTTTGCCAGCTTTATTCAGCCGCATGCCTCATCACCTGCTCCAAATCCTGGCACCACATCACTTCAGTCCTAAAACCACTCCACTGTCTCCCCATCTCCCACTGGACCACCTACAAAATCCTGGTCCTTGCCTACCAAGCCCTCCACCATCTGGCCCCCTCATAATTCACAGACCTCTGTCGCTACTAACCCTCATGGTCCCTCAGATCCACCTCAGCCGATCTCCTCTGCACCCACAAGTCCAACCTCTTTTTTTTTTTTTTTCTACCTGGAAGTCATTGTAAACAAACATTGTGATTTGGTCTATGGCAACTGTAGAGCCTTTGATTAGGTGCTAATTAGCAAATGCTACCATGCTAACACACATAACTAGGTGGTAAGCAGGACTTAAGCATTACATACCTAACTGCCATGAAGAGCATGTTGGCACAGCCACCACCACGCTGACCCACCTCGCCTTATCCATCCATCCAGCTGCAGTCTCATCCGCGTAAAGAGGATGGTCTGGGGGATGGGTCAAACAACAACACAGGACTTTCACCCCAGAGTCCAAAAATCGCGCCCCATTGCACGAATTGCCGTGAGACAGGGTTGGCAGACCATGCTTGTTATACGCTATATAAGAACAGTCCATTTACATTTCCATTTATTTGTACAGTACCTGTAGAGAAAACCACTTAACTCTATGAAATCAAGCCAAGCTGACTATTGTAGACTCTGCTTTTCCTCGTGTGTTTACCCTTCAGCTTTTTATTCATTAAGAGCGCTGAGCTGAAGATTACACCCTGACCTTTCCATTCACTAGTTGTTCAGTGCACTCTCAAGTCTGTGATTCACGGTGCCTTCATCTTCTCATGAGGTGGAGCTACGGCAGTCCCGAGTGTATATATCTATGTACATTCACGAAGAAGCATTTAACAGTAACAAAGAGACAAACTGAGGTAAGAAAGTAAAAAATAAATCCCAGCCGGTGAAACAGAAGCACCCAGAGGCATGAATCATTCCAGCTGACAGGGAGACAAAGGTCTGAAACATGTAATAACTCAACTCTTACTGTGAATCTGTCACTGCAGTTTGAATGTTGAATTTTACGCCTTGTGTGTGTGTGTGTGTGTGTGTGTGCAGAGAGAGGGAGATGCTAAATTCTACCACTTAGATGAAGGGCACCCCTGTGAATAGACTGATGGGTAGATTCGGCCCCTGTGGGACGGACGGGTATTTGTCAGCGATGACGTCCTGGTCAAAATAGTTCCAAAAAGATGCATGCTGGAGGAGACAGGAGGGAGAGGAGAGAGAGAGAGAGAGAGAGAGAGGCACACAAAGAGAAGAGACTGGGAAAAAAAACTTGAAGAGTGATTCTTCCGCTTACTACTCACGACGATGCTGTGCTGCTGCAGAGGTTCCCTCTTGTATTAACTGCATTATGGTAGCAAGGAAAATATTCTATGCTCTGTTTGTGTGTGTGTGTGTGTATGTGTGTGAAAGAGAGAGTGTGTGTTCCTCGCCTGCAATGTGCTTCAGGTTCAAACTGAATTCCCCTGTGGGAAAACGCCTAATCTCTATATAGATTCATACATGAGTGCATGTGTCAGCATCACATGTCAGCACAAACTCCAGCATGTTAAAACACACACACACACACACACACACACACAACCCTTGACTCTGTTGGGGGAAGAAATATCCCCAAGGCCTGCACCAGGTCAGGGAAGGCTGAATTCCTGATTGTGTCACTGATACAACACACTGTGACCCAGAGAGCAGAGAGCAACACCTGCACAGACGGCTCAGATCCGCAGGCCTGATTTGAGAGTGTGTGTGTGTGTGTGTGTGTGTGTGTGTGTGTGTGTGTGTAGGAGGGTAGGAGGGCAAGGTACTTCATTTACACCTCTGGGTGTGCGGTTTGGAGGTCAAGGGTGAAATAATAAAAACTGGAAGATGGCTATGTCTACAAAAAATAAAAATGCTGTAATAATAATGATAATAACTTAATTTGTGTAGCACCTTAAAAACAATAGTTTACAAAGTGCTTTGACAAATGAAAAAAGCACATACAAATCATTGTAATAGTGAAAATAAAAGAGTGGGCACCTGATCAGATGATAGGGTAAAAAGACAAAACATAAAAATGTGTTTTAAGAAGTGATTGAAAATAAGTCCCTTTGTGAGCCTTATTTACCTAGACAGGTCGATGCAAAAGCCAAGGCGCCCTGATGGAGACAAGCACCTCTGGGTTTGAGCCCGAGGATTTAAGGCTGCGAACAGGCTTGTACGGAGTCAACATGTCTGTGATATAGTCCGGGACCAGACCCGGACAAGCTTTAAAAGTGATCAGTAAAATCTTAAAATTATGTGAAGTGATGATGTAAAGAGATGTTGTCTGTTATAAACCGTCCCTCCATCCATCGCCTGCTGCTTATCCACAGCAGTGTAAGTACTGTTCTCGCTAAATACCTCCTCCTGCTCCTCCAGGGAGACTCTGAGGCGCTCCGGGGGCAGATTGGATTTATAATACCTCCAGTGTGTTCTGGCTCTGCCCTGTGGTCTCCTCCCAGTTGGACATACCTGAACTACCTTTAAGGGTCCCATGACACGGTGCTTTTTGGATGCTTTTTATAGACCTTAGTGGTCCTCCAATATTATATCTGAAGTCTCTTTATAGACCTTAGTAGTCCCCTAATACTCTATCTGAAGTCTCTTTATAGACCTTAGTGGTCCCCTAATACTGTATCTGAAGTCTCTTTATATAGACCTTAGTGGTCCCCTAATACTGTATCTGAAGTTTCTTTTATATAGACCTTAGTGGTCCCCTAATACTGTATCTGAAGTCTCTTTTATATAGACCTTAGTGGTCCCTAATACTGTATCTGAAGTCTCTTTTATATAGACCTTAGTGGTCCCTAATACTGTATCTGAAGTATCTTCTATATAGACCTTAGTGGTCCCCTAATACTGTATCTGAAGACTCTTTTATATAGACCTTAGTGGTCCCTAATACTGTATCTGAAGTCTCTTTTAAATAGACCTTAGTGGTCCCCTAATACTGTATCTGAAGTCTCTTTTATATAGACCTTAGTGGTCCCCTAATACTGTATCTGACGTTTCTTTTATATAGACCTTAGTGGTCTGAAGTCTCTTTCCCAAAATTCAGCCTTGGTCCAGAATTCCAGCCACTAGAGCCAGTCCCACAATGAGCTTTCCTTAGTATGTGCCATTTCTGAGTCTGTAGCTTTTGAGGAGGAGGGGGGGGGGCAAGGTGGAGGCTGAAAGCCATGATGACTCTCTCTCGGGTTTAAATTCTCTGGGCATCAAAGCGGAGAAAGGGGAGGTAACCTTGCCCCTTATGAGGTCATAATGGGCAAGATTCTAGATCAGTCAATCTAAGCTTTAATTTTCTCAAAGGCAGAGCAGGATACCCAGGGTTTGGTTTACACCTATCTCCATTTCTAGCCACTGGGGGACCATAGGCAGGCTGGGGGAACTCATATTAATGTTATAAAACCTCATAAAGGGACATTGTCATGCCATGGGACCTTTAAAGTGAGGCAAACAGGGGACATCCTGATCAGATGCGAAGAGAACTTTCCATACCGTCCTTTTCATACCGGTTCAGTAGTTCATCAACTTGTAATAGAGCGAACGGCACAGATCAGGTAGCGGATCTGAGGTTCCAGTGAGACATAATGGGACAATTCCGCTTCCAACCGGTAGGGGGAGCGAAGCGGGAAAAGTTCTCTAGTGTTGTTTTAACTGGCTCCTTTCAATGCAAATGAGCACCTCCAGGTGTCTTACCTCCTTATGTTCTCTTTAGACAGACAAAAAAACTATGCAAATTAATAATTAATTAATAATGTAATTCGAAAACATTTCACATATTTTTTTGCTGTATGCACCACAGTGGGGGAAGCAAAAAGACTGGTGACAACGTGTGTTGACGGGGATTCTTTTAATCCAAACCACAACCTTTTTTAACCATTTAAAAACAACCAGGTTGACCAAAGTGCTGGACATTGACATGAAACAATAAATAGACAATACAACACCAGACAAATACAACATGCAGTTCTCATGCCCGATTAAATGCCAAGGAATAAAATAGTCACGATTTAAAAAGCAGAAGGCTGGGGGCCAGTCTGACATGAAGAGGCTGAGACTGGATCTCAGACCTTAATGGCTTTGAAGGAGCATGTGGCTTTAACAGATCAATGATGGAGACTGGAGCTAGTCCATGACGGGCTTTAAAAGGGAAGTGAAGCCAGTGGGCCAGTGAAGAGGGTAAAGGACAGGGGTAATGTGATCTCGCTTACAAGTTCCAGAGAGGAGACGAGCGGCAGCATTTTAAACCAGTTGTAGTCGAGAGAAGGAGGCCTGGCTAATACCTCCATACAGAGCATTACAAAAGTCAAGGCGTGTTGTGATAAAAGCATGCATAACCCTCTCAAAGTCTGTGAAAGATAAAAAGGTCTTAAGCTTGGTAAGAAGCCTAAGTTGAAAAAAAAAACTTGCTTTCACAACAGAATTGGTCTGCATCTTAAAATCCATTTTTACTCCCAGGTTTGTTCCAACAGATTTAACATAAGGTTGCCATGGGACCAGGTCTATTTGTGAGACAACAGAGGTGCCACTGGGTCTAAAAACCATGACCTCAGATTTACTCTCATTTAACTTTAAAAAATGTAAGGCCAACTAGGCTTTTATATCATTAAAACAGTCAACTAGTTGTTTTGGTGCCTAAACTTAACTGTTGAAACTGCATGGCGGTCCTTTTTGTACCTGGCTCACAGTCATTTTTAATCAGGTAAAGTCATATACCAATTCCCAGTAATACAGCAACATATGTCACAGAGCTCTGTACCAGTAACATACTGTCGGGTAAGCTCGACTACCAAGTGGTTCTCACGGAGCTCGGTAACCAGCTGCCAAGCGACTAGTTTTATAAGATACCGCATATCAGTGTGCACAAATCTTTTGATACAACATCCTACGAGCCCGTTGGTGAGAACACATGTGAGCTCTGAGACCCAGCCAGGGAAACTAATTCCCGCTGCTTGTATTTGCAATTTCATTCCTTCCCTCAATATACTGGTTCATAGCAGTTATACCATGTTGTCTAATCCATGAGACGATGTTTGCTGTGAACACACAAACGATACAAAGTGTTTGTAATAGATGTGAGGAATACAAAAAGATTGATTAATGTGTGTAGGAGTAAAATGTACATCGATATCAACTTGATGCAAGGCCTTTTCCTCACAAAGTGTGTGTACATACAATTGCATTATTTCTACACTCACTTTGCTTGTTTAATCAGAAGAAAAGGGTGACGTTGATGTTAAATGTATGTGTCTTTGAATAATCCCTCTGTTGTTTTCGTCGGTGGTCATTCAGTGGAAACATCTTTCCAGGGGCCCTTTCTACTGTTCTTTCCCCCTTTCCTTTTATCTTTCTCCATTTTTCTCCCCATTTAGTAAAAGCTTGTGGGTGGGCTTACGGTTAGGTGACTCGCAGGAATAACGGGCTGGTTAAAGAAGAAAGCAGCTTCCCTGACATGCTGCAATAACAGGACGGATGAGGACACACGCGGGACATGAACCCTGCTCTCCTGGATGAAAATCCTGTGTTTGACCCAGCCACCCTCCCGACCAACCACCCTACGAGGACTTTCTCCCCTTACATACTACTCTCTAAACCCGTCTAGATGCTGCTCTCCCCGATACGTTCTACACACATGTCGCATCAGACGCAGACAGCCACTGTCCAAACGTTCGTGATTTATGAGATGGGAGTGAGAACGGGTTGTTTTATTCTTAACATTTTGTCTTTCACTGAGACATGGGACCATATACACACAAAAAAAAACTGTCTGTGAGTTCACGACTAAAATACGCACAAAGACAGAAATACACGTTTACACTTTTTTTCTTGAAATCTATAATGCTGTGGCCATGCGTGGTACTATGTAATGAGTCTTATCTGGTGTAACACAAGAGCACACAAGAAAAGCCTGATTTGCCTTCCCACAGTGTGTCCAATGTAAATGGACATGGACACCTGCCTGCTCCGCCTTTCTTCAGACCTGTCAAAGAAAAGAATTACAGCAGAATGGCTATTTGTGAGACTAGTTGAGCTGGATACGCAGGGGTGATGGCTGGACTGCTGAGTGGGCCACGACATTCAGATGGAACTGCCTATCAAGCCAGAGGGGAAAGCCAATGGAGGTTTGCCTGAACATATAGAATCCAGACATAAGGCCACTTAAATGGCTTTTTTTGTGACATCCTGTTCTTTAACCTCCCAATGTAGCGCAAATAGACTTTATATTTCATAGTTTTCCATCAGATCGTTTCTAGATCTTGATGTTTTCAATTGCTGAGGAAGGCAGCTTCATTTCAGACAGTGGGATTGTGTTTTGTTGCTGCAGGAAACTGTCCTGTGTTTTCAGGAAACCTGTGACGGCCGACCCAGACACACACCCGAATCTCCAACTCAACAGCCTGTGGTGCAGGCACCAGGTGTTGACCAGGAAGAATGCATGAAATAAAAAAACAGCCATGGTTCGGCTGCATCTAGCTGAATTAGTGCAGTACTGCAGTAAGTTTTAAAACCAGGTGTTCAGGGGCTTTAAAATGTGTCTGTATCTGTGTAAAAGGCAGGACGCATAAAGATAGCCGGTATGTCAAGTTCAGGAGAGAGAGAATGGGCGTGAGCCACCCCCAGACTGACTGAGCCACGACTAATCAAAGAACACCAGAGAAAGAAGCTGCGACTGCCCTAGCTCCTTAAACACTACAGCAAGGTACAGCATCTGCAAAGAAAGTGGATTTTTGACACAGACGGACCAAACTAGGCATGGGCCGGTTACCGTTTACTAGGTATAGGCCTACAGCGGTTTAAAAATGTCAGTTTCTAAACCATTTTACATGTTGCATCATACTCTTCCTGCAGGTTGAGCTGGTTTCTGTGAGTGGTCAAGGACAGAAACTGTGGTTTAGAACTCCCTGTCCCTGCCAGTGTGCATTGTGCTTAATAAAATACATTGTGTTCAATGAAATGAAGTTATTTTTTTACCCAGACATAGTGAAGGTTGTCATACCGTCAAAATCTTACAGTGGCCCATGCCTAGGCTGACCACCACAGATGGCAAAAGTACTCACTTCCCATACTCAAGTAGAAGTACAGATATTAAATATATTAAATATACTCTGGTAAAAGTAGAAGTACTGATGTAACTTCTTTACTCAAGTAAAAGTAACAAATTACAGGGTTGTAAATTGACTTAAAGTATAAAAGTAAAAGTAGCCTCGCGTATGACAACCATTATTTATGGAACGCTACCTGATTATTACCATTATTAGACTGCACGCTGAGAAACTTCAGTGGACATGGAAAAAGGCTCTCTGCGCCATCAAGCTGCAATAATTTGCTGCAAATGAATGCCGCCGCATCTGTCGAGTCGTCTTGCAGTGGTGGTCAAGTAACTTTGGTGTTGATGATGCAAAAAATAATACTGATAACTCCACTGAAATTTGAAAAAAAGAAATGGGCCAGTTTTGTAAACTGTAAGGAGTAGAACGTACCGATATTTGTGTTAAAGAATAAAGTAAAAAGAATATCTGAAAGATCTACTTGAGTACTTCCCGTCTCTGCCGACCACTCATATGAAAACACATTCAAGCGTGAGCATACACACAAAATATGTCTCTTTCAGCCATTCCTCTGCATGTAGATGAACACCAGCACTGGCACTTCTGCTGTAATAAGCGATTTAGGTTCCATAACCACTAAACCAAATCTAAACACGAGCTTGCCAAAAGTGGAGTGACGGCCCAATTTATTTTATTGTAAATTATACGTGTCCAGCGATTACTGTTTGTGATAAATTATTTTGCTGTTCAGCCAAAGGCCTCCTGAGCTCCGGTTGCATTTAATAATTTCATTATGTCTGTCAGCAGAGCAGCAACTTTTTTTTTCCCTGACACAAGAAAAGCATCATAAATATTCGATATTTATGACAAAACTAAATGGCATTTTTTGTTTTGGTCAGGTGCTTACTTGCATTATAGCTGCGTGTAAAGGGCAACCCTCTCTATTTAAGGGCTATCACAGGTTTCACAGACGCTGTGATAATCTGTCCTCGCCTTGTTTCTGTATGTTAATAGAAGCCAGCGATGAAGTTTTGAACATCAAACTGTCAAAGCATCAATATCTATCCCAGAAAAACAAATAGAACCAGTTGAGCAGAAGAAAAAAAAAAGGTCAGGGGGAACATGTGTTTAACGTTTGCACCTTCCCAGACATCAGTCACTGTCAGGGGGTTCAAACAATGATACCACTGTCAGAGAAAGACAGACAGAAGGCAACGAGGAAGAGGTAACGTGAAAAAGAGGAAGACCACTGGTGGAAGAAGTATTCTATTGGTCATTTACTTATAGATACAAGGACAAATATCACACTGGAAAAACTGGAAACTGTGGGCCTGTATCTGGATTGGTAGGTTCATGAAGTAACTAAAGCTGTCAGATGAATGTAGTGGAGTAACTAAAGTAACTAGTAACTAAAGTAACTAGTACCTAAAGCTTTCAAATGAATGCAGTGGAGTAACTAAAGTAACTACAAACTAAAGTAACTAGTAACTAAAGCTGTGAGATGAATGTAGTGGAGTAACTAAAGTAACTAGTAACTAAAGCTGTGAGATGAATGTAGTGGAGTAACTAAAGTAACTAGCAACTAAAGTAACTAGTAACTAAAACTGTCAGATGAAAGTAGTGGAGTAACTACAGTAACTAGTAAGTAAAGTAACTAGTAACTAAAGCTGTCAGATGAATGTAGTGGAGTATTTCTCTGAGATGTAGCAAAGTAGAAGTAGAAAGTGGCATAAAAGAAAAGACTCAAGTAAAGTACAAGTACCTCATTATTTGGATTTAGTACAGTACTTGAATAAATACTTAGTCACATTCCACCACTGAGGGAGACAGATAAGTGGCTACCCTCAGTCTCGGTCTTACTGCTGAACATCCCTTGCAGCTCACCTGGGGGAACAACACAAGGGTTAAGTACAGTACAATCTTGACATAAATGTAATTTACTTGAGTAAGTTCTTTTCATGCACACAAAACACATGTAAGGATTTCTGAAGTTTCTGAGCTTGCTCTTTAGATTCTTTAGCCCAGATGTCTTGGCGTTCATACAACAGCTTCTGGAAAAGTTACTATTCATAATTTCCTAAAGTTGAACTTTATTTGCCTGGAAACTAAAAGGTCAATCTAAGAAAAGTGTCTGCATACCTCAAGCATATAAAAAAGGGCTCACAATGTCTTAAAGTTCATATTTAGTCATGCAGAGTCAACACATGATTTGGACTTCCAAGTGACACAGCCACAGAGACCTCCGATGCCTGCGGGATGCACACACTTGGGTCCCTGGGGAATAAAGTTGAGGTTTATTGGTGTTGTTGCAGAATTACATTTGAAATTGTTTGTTTTTTTTGTTCCGTTTCTTTCTGCTAAAATTGACGAGGTTGATGGAAGACTCAGATCTTTTTATTGCTTTTCCCACCCCCCGCTCTCTCTACACAGCTCCTGTCTGCAGTATCACTTCATAGCTCAGTAGGGGTTACCATAAATTCCCCAATGTCTGAACAATCTAGTCAGACATAACTGTAAATCTTGATATTATACATCTACTGTTGTATATGTGCAACTGGTTGTGAAAATCCATGCCAGAACATTGAGATTTCATTTTTATAGGCATTTTATCAGCTTCTGTTGAGTACAGCAGGAAAATATTTTTCAGTTTCTAGGTGACCATGAACATTAGTAACAAAGAGGAGTGGTGATATGATCCATGCTTTTGGTGTGGGAGACCTGGGTTTGATTCCCACTCGATCCATCGACCAATGTGTCCCTGAGCAAGACACCTAAACCCCTAGTTGCTCCAGAGGCGTGCATCATCTGACATATATAGCAATTGTATGTCGCTTTCGATAAAAGCATCAGCTAAGGGACCATTCGGTATTCATGGCATGGACCACATGGGAGGGTCATGCAATTGTTTAAATATCCAATCACTGAGGAAGCGTAGTGATGAGTCCATAGCAACCAGCTCACGTGTTGAATGGTCTCAATGTTTTATTGTTTAATTTCATGTGAATACTAGTTTAACAGAGGTAGTAGTATTTGAAGTAATGCAGTAATGCAGGAAGTGTGCATTTAGTGTTGATGCTTATTGTGTTCCCATAATATTGTTAGTGAGGAAATCTACTGAAATGGCCAAAATAAGAGTGGAGTGTGATGTGTAAGATGAGAAAGCAGAGGTTAAGTCTTGTATGTCATGGTTGTATAAAATCAATGGTTACCTGGCCTTTGTTGCCAAGCGGCAATCAGAACAGAAGGCGTTAACAACATGTTGGGGGGGAGGGGGGGTGTGTCATGCCTTTTTTCCCAATCATTTTGGAGGGTCATAGAAAAATGTATTACGTCGTATTGTATTAAGTCTTTTTTTGACTGAAGACCCCAAAACTCCTCCGGTAGTCCCTTCAATAAAAAACTAACAGTCCCTAAATGAATGTAATGTAATTTAATGTTAGATGGATCTATAGAGCCGACATTCTTCACTTTCTGTGATTTAACTTCTTAATCACACATGATCCACAGAAAGGTCATTCATATATCAGCATAGCGAGCAACCAAGCAGTGTTCAGACCATTCATTTACAGTCTAGTCATTATATGCTCTTTCCTCGGGGTACCTGAACAGTAGTCTTCAAATTGAAGCATAACGTTGCCTTCTATTTCTGTCTCTGCACACAACCATCAGTTTCTTGGTCTATCTTTGGCCTGAATCATGGCGGGGAATTTCTTCGGGCTTAAAGGTGCTCTAAGCGATGTTGGGTGGATACACTTCTTGTTGACGTTCAAAGTATTTTCAAAGAAAACAAGGCTAGCTCGCCCCTTCTTCGTCCTCAACCTGTCCCCTCCCCCTACCCTTACCTTCCGCACACTAAACCCCACCCCCAAATCCTTCTTGTCGGTTACTGTCAGGTTAGTGAGGAAATGTTTTTACAGTGTGTTCAGGGGACAGGCAGCTAGCAGATAGTGAGGAGATGTTTTTACAGTGTGTTCAGGGGACAGGCAGCTAGCAGATAGTGAGGAGATGTTTTTTACAGTGTGTTCAGGGGACAGGCAGCTAGCAGATAGTGAGGAGATGTTTTTACAGTGTGTTCTGGGGACAGGCAGCTAGCAGATAGTGAGGAGATGTTTTTACAGTGTGTTCTGGGGACAGGCAGCTAGCAGATAGTGAGATGTTTTTACAGTGTGTTCTGGGGACAGGCAGCTAGCAGATAGTGAGGAGATGTTTTACAGTGTGTTCAGGGGACAGGCAGCTAGCAGATAGTGAGGAGATGTTTTTACAGTGTGTTCAGGGGACAGGCAGCTAGCAGATAGTGAGGAGATGTTTTTTACAGTGTGTTCTGGGGACAGGCAGCTAGCAGATAGTGAGGAGATGTTTTTTACAGTGTGTTCTGGGGACAGGCAGCTAGCAGATAGTGAGGAGATGTTTTTTACAGTGTGTTCAGGGGACAGGCAGCTAGCAGATAGTGAGGAGATGTTTTTTTACAGTGTGTTCAGGGGACAGGCAGCTAGCAGATAGTGAGGAGATGTTTTTTACAGTGTGTTCAGGGGACAGGCAGCTAGCAGATAGCAAAGGAGACGTTTGCTACATGTGACAAAAAATATTGTAGCCTAAAAACGGTGTGACACCTTGGTATGTTTGCTGTGCTGCGTGGCCCCAAAGCAGGTTCAAAACATGATCTGCTGCCCAATCAGCTCACTGGACAAACTATGAGCCTTTTCACACCTGAAAGTCCGAACCAATGTCCGGACCAAGGTTAATGTTTATGCTATATTGTACACATTTGATCCAGTTAGCTTTCAGACAGTTATGCAAGCGCACAAAAGAACTGTACTGCCATAAATACATCCTGTCATAATCACATACGTGAGCATGCGGGAAAAAAAAATAGACAGAAAATGCACAGGCCAGCTGGTAACAAACAATCTTTCTGAAAACATTTTATGCGAGAAATAGGCAATGCAGTAACCGATTTGTGGTTCATATTTAATCAGCACTGTCTAGTTGTATTAATTTATTCAAAGTTTGTCAGCCTCCGTTTTTTTGCGATACAGGAAACAGTATGGTGCTTACTTCCTGTTCACAAACTCTCATTTTACAACTGAGAGAGTTCTGAGTGCAGGCAAGATGGAGGGAAGGTTAACATAGTTCATGTACACATACTACCCGCATTGTTATGAGACCTAAGCTGGTTGAAAATCAGCAAAATATCCCTTTATAGATCTCATGTGTTGATTCATCACTTAGTCATCCGCAACATAACAAGGTGAAAATGTTTCATGCACAGTTTTTCAATTTCATCAGTGGCAAGAAAATTACCTCTCACACACACAGTCACACACACACCATGAGTGTTATCACATATCCTTATGCTACAGTAAATGCAGTAACATGTGTTGTGGGCAATCAGGACAATACAGTGGGTACGCATGTAGATTAAATTTCTTTCAGCCTCCACAAAAAAAGAAGTAGGGTTCAAATGCTGTAGAAAAGATAGTGAGTGGATGTTTTATTTCAGTTAGATCATTTTGTCACCTATTTCCAAAAATAATGAGTGGTTGATTCTGACAAGAAAGACTGATTTAGTCGTCTCCAAAGTATCAAACATACCAGCTCTTGTCTGGTCTGCTTGCTTTCCGACTGAATGCACATGAACGGTGCCATTGACGTGTTTGTTACTGATGCACTGATCCATCTCATCTACATCCCATTGAGACTGTGATTGTGACAGCTTTCTCCAAAACACTCGATCACAATTAGATAGATGTATGACCGATGGTAATCCTGTCGCTTGCTAAGGAAGGAAAGGGATGGAGCAGGGTGAATAACTAAATTATGATTGCTTTTTAGTTGTGTTTGGAGTGGCTGTGTTGATTTGTAGTGTGTATGCGTGTGTGTGTGTGTGTGTGTGTGTTTGGGGGTAAAACAGTGCCAGCAGGCTATCATCATCATCTGTAAATAGGTGAAAATGCAGAGACAACCCTGAACTACACACAATGGCCTTGTGGAGAGGTCTCTGAAGGCCAGTGTCCATTGTAAATGACATTAACATACAGTGAACTCCATGTTAGAGCCTGCAGCTCCACAGCGTTCAATCTTGCATCTCAACGTAGGCATTGGCATTGTAATCCTTGCATTGTTTCATGCCAACCCGTTCTCACTCCCAACTCATCAAATACTGACGCTTGGCAGCGGCTCCCGGCGTCAGATACAGATGCAAAAATCCCCCTTTAGCATCTGCATGGAATGAACTGGGCATAGCTAGTAGTATGAAAGTCTGAAAAGCCGCGTTAGGAGGTTGGTATGGGAGACTGTCCCCCAGGAGACCGGGGTTTGTGTCCCGTTCTTGTCCCGCGTGTCACTGAAACGGACTATCAGAGCATCAACAGGGATGCCAAAAGTCCGGACCAAGCTCATCTTAATATGACGCCAAAGAACCAGACGCTAAAGGAGACTTTTTGCATCAGCAACAAATGCCAAAGTCGCTTTTTTGATGCGCTGACAGTGAGAATGTTTTGGTCAAGGCAAGTGTAAGGACTTGTTCAGTCAGCCCAACCACTACTATACCATCCCAGTTAAAATTGGAGCTCTGAACCAAGTTCCTGAAGGGTTGGCCCACATTTCCAATTTCCACCTTGAAACAAAGCTTGATGCTTTACACACTGTGGTAGATTCTACAATTCGTAAAGTGGTTCTGCACAATGAGCAGTATCAGACTAAAACACACACAAATTGGGTTTGATTTCAACATCCATTTAAATGTTTCCCCTCTGTTCTAGCAGTGATCTAGAAAGAATACTCCTCTCTCAGACTGTCTTTGCTACGACTCTCACATAATTGAGATTTTACCACATCAGGAAACAGTAAATCAAGCCGCAGCTGCAAAAGATTGACAATACCTGGCCGAAATAATAACAAATTTGTACAGAAACAAAGAGATGTTGGCTCTCACTGAGTCACTCCGAACAGAATACAATAACATCATTATACATGTTTGGGCCTCTTGATGACTAGATTTACATGTTGAACAGTAGTAAATGCAACTTCATCAAGCTTTTCAGCAAATTGGTTCACAAAAGGGTTAATTTCTCGAGGCTTAATGCTCACACAAAACAACCTTTTGGTCAAAGAGTGTGAAAAAGGCAGATATATTACAGATGATCTCAACCATCTGTATTTTATGCCAGTAAATACTTCAAAATCAATTTTGAAGTAATCCATTCATAGCTGACAATATGGTGTCTATTTTCTGCTAAGTAGGGTTATGATTGTATAATGTAACTGTATCTGAATTGTGACTAATGCATCAAATGTGTGTAAATAATCCCTAAATAATTTTTCATAATAATGGCATGATGTTATACCAGGCATAGGGCAGTGTATTTGCATGTGTAACTAGGAAAAAGATGTATAGGGGCAACTTTATTGGTTTTATTCAGGGACAATAATATCCTAATAATGTTTGCGCTTTGGGCATCATCACTGACGTCATTGGTCTAAACCGATACAAAGCCTCCATATGCGCTTCATGGAAAACTTCCTGGATTACTCGTCACGCTCTGAATCCTTGGCACAGCATGTAATATCACTATTAAATATTCTGGCTCATGAGATGAGCATGACATCCGGCATGTGATCCACAACGTTCCCCTTCTAGCATTGAATCAAATCATTGAAATTCCACCGGATGTCACTCTTTTCTTTCTTTGTGTTGGTGTTCTAACCTCTGGTGGATTTCTGAGGACTATGGTTACCTGGTCCAAGATCTCTGCAGGGTAAATCCAGACAGCTAGCTAGACTATCTGTCCAATCTGAGGACTATGGTTACCTGATCCTCAGATCTCTGCAGGGTAAATCCAGACAGCTAGCTAGACTATCTGTCCAATCTGAGGACTAGGATTACCTGGTCCTCAGATCTCTGCAGGGTAAATCCAGACAGCTAGCTAGACTATCTGTCCAATCTGAGGACTATGGTTACCTGGTCCTCAGATCTCTGCAGGGTAAATCCAGACAGCTAGCTAGACTATCTGTCCAATCTGAGGACTATGGTTACCTGGTCCTCAGATCTCTGCAGGGTAAATCCAGACAGCTAGCTAGACTATCTGTCCAATCTGAGGACTATGGTTAACTGGTCCTCAGATCTCTGCAGGGTAAATCCAGACAGCTAGCTAGACTAATTGTCCAATCTGAGGACTATGGTTACCTGGTCCTCAGATCTCTGCAGGGTAAATCCAGACAGCTAGCTAGACTATCTGTCCAATCAGAGTTTTCTGTTGATGACTAAAACTACTTCTGAACGTACACATGCTCCACCAAAACAACTTCCTTACAGAGACTATTTAGCAGCGGCACCGTGGCTCTGTCCGGAGCTTAGCAACGCCCAAGTCTCTGTTGACGACTAAAACTACTTTGGAATGCACACATGTTCAACGAAAACCAGTTCCTTCCTGAGGCTATTTGGAGGCACCGTGGCTACGGCCAGCGTTTAGCCCCTCCCAAGACGATTGTGATTGGTTTAAAGAAATGCCAATAAACCAGAGCACATTTTTCTCTCATCCCAGAATGCTGTGTGGGCGAGCCAGACCTTCCTTTGCAGCACTGAGGGGGAAGGTCTGGCAGTCCCTCCCCTTCCACTATCTCTATCTATCTACGTCTATTTTGCATGGGCACCATTGCTGCACCAATCACATCGGTGTATCTGATGTAGGCGGGGCCAGAGGCGAGCTAAACAGATGACGACAGTCTAATCTACCAGTTAGCTCCGCTGGTAGCTAAGCGTACGGAGCTCTGGATATGCCACCCCATGTGTTGTTGTGATTGGTCGCAGTGTTATCCAATTGCATGCAGTGAGATTTTCAAATGCATGCTGGGGGCCGCCACTTGAGATGGGAGACTTGGGATTTGGGTCTGGATTTCCAGGCTAAGAAAAAGGTTCAGCGTTTTAAAATTAAAAATAATGCTTCTCACGCAAAAGTGCAAAGCCAGACAACATTGGTAAACACAACAGCAACCTGCTAACATACACACTCTTTGTACCATTGCTTTTTTAAATTGTAGATTACCTGTGATTGCATCATCCGCATTTTCAGCACGTCTGGATGCTTTACATCTCAATGTCAACAGCTCAAAGAAGATGTGCGATGTAGAGAGTGAGAGTTAGAGTAGAAACACGAGGAGGGAATGCTAGAAGATTGTCACTGGGGTGCAAAACAATACTGCTAATGAGAGGGGGGGATTTATACAATTAGACACAGGTTAAACACATTAGAGCGGGACAGGTGATCACACAGGCGGGAAAGAGACCAAGACCGAAGTAGAACGGCTTGAGCCAAGACCCAGTGTGAGTTCTAAAGTAAAACAGGAAGTGACAAATTATGACTATAAATTGAAAACATGAATTGCTGACGCGAGGTGTGACACCACTACACTGTCACTGATGATAATCATGACTTTACAGTAATAATTGCTTTCATAGACAGCTCCAGATCTGATCAATACCACCTTTGTTGAGTCCAAGATCAGGACTAGTTGAGACCAAGTTAAGACCAAGAGAGAACAATAAGAATGCTCTTCAAGACCACTTATAGTGGGGCTTGAATGTTTGGGCACCCCAGGTAAAAATTTGTACTAATGTGCATAAAGAAGCCAAGAAAAGATGGAAAAATCTCCAAAAGGCATCAAATGACAGATTAGACATTTGTATAATATGTCACAAAAATGTAGATTTTATTTCCATCATTTACACTTTTGAAAATAACAGAAAACAAAAAAATGACATCTGCAAATGATGATTATTTTGCATTATTATTTGTAATGATCAAAAAGCAAGTGAAGAGTAACAATACTGTGGGAAAGAAAAGGATATATTATTTACCTTAAGTAGAGCAATTTCACTAAAGTGACATAAAGCTGAATTGCAGCTTCACATTTTGAGTCTTTTTATTCTGGTGGAAGAAGAAGACCGTTCTGGACTGCCGATTGAAATGTAACAAATAACATGCAACACAGGTGTCAAAAAACAGACGTGTTCCCATTCTGGAACTTATTACTTGTCCTGAAGAATGTCGACATGGTGTCTGTGGCCGAAATGAAAATGATTGATGCCTGCGCGGAGGCATGGAACGCAGCCAGGCATATCCCCCGGCAACCAATCAACGCCCATTCTAGATGGATTTCGAATAAAACCGGAACCCTTTTTTTTTTTAAACAAGCACGCTTCATCAATGGTTTTGTAATGAAGGTGGAAGTTACTTTAGAAAATAGGCCTCAAGACCAGCTAGAATATTTGGCGAGACTAATGGCCGAGTCCGAGACAAGTCCGAGAGCAAATACCAACGAGTCCAAGACTGTAGAAAAAAATGTCTTGAGTCCAGAATGTAGTTGGATTTGATATCCTCACCCCAACACTGTCCTAATCCATATGCAGTGGTGGAAGAAGTATTTCCATTGTTTCCTTAAGTAAAAGTACTCATAACACAATGTAAAATAATCTATTACAAGTGAAGGCCTGCAATGAAAATACTACTTAAGTTAAAGTATGTAAGTATCTTCTGGGAAATGCATTTAATGTATTAAAAGTAAAAGTACTCAAACCTCCCATTGCAGAAAGTGTAAAGGATCCAACCAGTTGTGTGTTTAATGGTCTCATCATCTCAGCTGGACTTGTAGGCCATTACATTGTTGGCTACTTTCATTTATAACAAAACAGCATGACAAGAAAAGATTCTGTAATACATATGGCTAATATTACAGCCTGTATCAAAATGTATTAGGAGTGCAAGTAGACTCAGCTATTCCAAAGCTCGTTATTCTCTCCACCCATTAGTGAGTGGTCTTAATGTGCTCTTGTTCACATATTTACTTATTCATATTGCAGCAGCATTTTAATGGATATATACACATACTTGTTAACAAGTAAATTCAATTAGACTCAAGCTGAAAAAAGTAAGCATGAAAAGCAAGCAAGCCTTAAGCATATGTGGTAATCATAGTAGAAACCATATGCTTTAGGGCCCCTTCTTGCACCCATCTATGTGGCCATCTATGGTTTTACAGGGTGGTGTGTTCAGGTGCATTCTGGGCGCACTGGTCTAACAGAAAGGTGTGTTCAGGTGCATTCTGGGCGTGCTGGTCTTACAGGGAGGTGTGTTCAGGTGCATTCTGGGCATGCTGGTTTTACAGGGAGGTGTGTTCAGGTGCCTTCTGGGCATGCTGGTCTTACAGCAAGGTGTGTTCAGGTGCATTCTGGGCGTACCTGGTTTTACAGGGAGGTGTGTTCAGGTGCCTTCTGGGCGTGCTAGTCTTACAGGGAGGTGTGTTCAGGTGCATTCTGGGCGCACTGGTCTAACAGAAAGGTGTGTTCAGGTGCATTCTGGGCATGCTGGTTTTACAGGGAGGTGTGTTCAGGTGCCTTCTGGGCGTGCTGGTCTTACAGGGAGGTGTGTTCAGGTGCATTCTGGGCATGCTGGTTTTACAGGGAGGTGTGTTCAGGTGCATTATGGGCGTGCTGGTTTTACAGGGTGGTGTGTTCAGGTGCATTCTGGGCGTGCTGGTCTTACAGAGGTGTGTTCAGGTGCATTCTGGGCATGCTGGTTTTACAGGGAGGTGTGTTCAGGTGCATTCTGGGCGTGCTGGTTTTACAGGGAGGTGTGTTCAGGTGCATTCTGGGCATGCTGGTTTTACAGGGAGGTGTGTTCAGGTGCATTATGGGCGTGCTGGTTTTACAGGGAGGTGTGTTCAGGTGCATTCTGGGTGTGCTGGTTTTACAGGGTGGTGTGTTCAGGTGCATTCTGGGCTTGCTGGTCTTACAGGAAGGTGTGTTCAGGTGCATTATGGGCATGCTGGTTTTACAGGGTGGTGTGTTCAGGTGCATTCTGGGCATGCTGGTTTTACAGGGAGGTGTGTTCAGGTGCATTCTGGGCGGACTGGTCTTTCAGAGAGGTGTGTTCAGGTGCACTCTGGGAGTGCTGGTCTTACAGGGAGGTGTGTTCAGGTGCATTCTGGGCGTGCTGGTTTTACAGGGAGGTGTGTTCAGGTGCATTCTGGGTGTGCTGGTTTTACAGGGTGGTGTGTTCAGGTGCATTCTGGGCGTGCTGGTTTTACAGGGAGGTGTGTTCAGGTGCATTCTGGGCGTATTGCTATCTTGAGGCAGCAGAAAGTGATTGCTCCATTGACCAATAAAAACCTGGACTAAAGTCAATAGCGCAGCATTTCATTGTTATTTCAACAGAGCATTAGAGAATCACCCAGGAACGTGCAGACACATGCAAAAGATTACAAATGCAAATATTACAACGTGAAATAGTATTATTAATAGTTTCTTCTCTCCTCCTTCCTCAGCAAATCCTCCATCATAACCGCAATGCGCCAAGGTCCAAACGCGCCTGTCTTTTAAAGGTAATGGGTGATGACACTGATTGATTTATTGCATGTTACACCCAAACCACACCTAGGATTTTGAACCATGCGTGCACGGACCCTTTTTTTCCAAATGTTTAACTAGCAAAAGTGGATTCGTACACGCTCTAAACACACCTGCGGCATGCTCTTAACACCGTGTGCTTAGGTCGTTAAAATATGACCCTTAAAAAGAAAGTACGTCCTTTCAATAACCATCAATGGCTCTTTTTTCCGTGGCTGTCATGAGAATATAGAAAAAGCCGATTTCACACAACGCTCTGTGTGATCTTATCGGCCTTGCACTTTCAGAAAAAAGAAATCTAAAGGTGTGCGTCTTTGCACTCAACAGCACACCAAAATGTCTTTAAAACCCTTTTAAATGCATGCGGGGATGAGTCCTTTTATCAAAAGTTAACTCTATTGAATACCTAAGCAGTCTTATTGATTCAGTTCTTTCAACCTCCAGATAGATGCTCTTATTAAAAAAGTAACACCCAACAGTTACTTATGTATTTGGGATTACACTCCCACTACCAAAGCTACCTATAACAGCTTGCTAATTAGTAAGACATTAGTCACTTCATGAAAGCTTTACCATATTGTAGCTGTCTCTCTGAGGGAAAGTAATCTTCTGGCTTAGAGAATGTGAACAACATTTTTATCTTCTTTGAGGATCTTTCTCTCGTCATCTTTTAGTTTATGCTAATGGAGCATCCAGCCTGTTCCTGGCACATGCATTGCATTTTCAAGTTATACTCTAGGTACACGCTTTTGTTCTACACAACACTAATTATGGCTTGATTTGTTTCCAATCACTTGAAATCAAAACGTATTCTTTAAAGCAATTATAGTAATTTGAAATTGTTGTAAAATGATGAATTGCTCGGCCATGTAAATGCAGTTTAAGAGGCAGCCTCATAACACTGGAGGAGCTTTTCATTACACAGGCCATCTGTGCACTAAAAGTGCGACACTGAGTCAGCTTCTGCCATCTTACAGACTCGGGCTGGATCTCAGTTCCCCAAAAATTGCATCAACAGTTCTGTGTCTTAGTCCATCCCTGAGAGGAAGCATTGGCAATACCGAGAAAATCATGTGAGGAGAGAGGAAACGAGGAAATGTGTTATTAAGCGTCATGGGAATTTGTCGGCTGGAGTGGCGGAGTAAGCAACTCCTTCGCTGCACGGACCTCCTTAGGTATTTAAGTTGGGTATTGGATGACGAGGCATTTTTCTATACTCGTTAATTCAGAGGCAAATCAGTCGAGGCCTAAAAAGTATTCATTAGGATACCCAGTGGGAAGTACCCTCAGTTGGACCTCTATACGAGTCACTTTCCTGACTTCCATATTGACCTTACAACATCTCCATCTAAGCAAGTGGCATTTCTTCAAAAGTTTGCAAGTGACGGACTCCCTATGGAAATACATCGCTGTGTCTTCCCTGTTTGTCACACACAAGCATTCTCACTTGCCGCACACACACACACACAAACACACACACCTCATTTCCTGCTCTTGTTAGCCATGCATGTGAGTCAAACTACCGGTTAGGCCTCCTTGTTAAAAAGATACAAATCAGCATAATTGAGAACAGATGGTGTGGACGTATGTGTGTGTGTGTGTGTGTGTGTGTGTGTGTGTGTGTGTGTGTGTGGAGGGGGGCACATTACAGGACATTTGTACCTGAATGAGGCCTGTGTTGCAAGGTGAAGTGGGCACTCCATGGAGCCAGCTGGCAGCTAATAATAAGGCATCCTGAGCTGATCCTAGCTGTGGTTTTCTATTAAACAGCCTTTGCATTGAGGCACAGGTGAGGAAGAAGCCTGAGAGCTTCAGTAGAGGCACAGACACGTTAACAAAAAGCTGCATTGACAGAGCGCCCTGCCTGTGAAGCAACATGTTAACGTTGGGATCAGTAAGGGGAAATAAATAGCTGCCTTTTTTTGGAGTGCATTGAATTCTGACTGGATCCGGCTGCCATTGTGAATGCAAAGCTGCAAATACTCAGTGAACCCAGGCCTCCATAACCATTACCATAACCTGTGAGCCATGTACAAAGCTGAGAGTCAAATGAGGCGGACTGGTTGTAATGTGCTTTGCAATTTATACGCTCATTCTGGACTGGCTGCCCACTGCCATCTCAGTCCCAAAGGCCTCTCTGAAGTGTGAAATAGTCGACTGACGGACACACTTCTGAGTATTTAGCAATTAAAACCGCTGATTTATTTGGACATGGACTCTTACCTTCAGCCTTGAGCAATACTACAGACTGTCAGAGGGAATTCATGAGGCAATCAAAGAACATCAAAACAATCAGATTTATCTTTAACTGAACCCCATTTCTTTTGCAATTGAAAGTACAGCGCCTGATTATTATTTCCCTCCTCTTCTCCTCCTCCGGTGTGGTAAAAGGAAAGGCTTATTTAGCCTGAGATGAAAGGATGAGGTAAGACCACGATACTTCAGAGGGCTCCCCATGTGATGTGCTGTTTGAAGCGGATGCACATGGTCCATTTCAAAGACATCTGGAGATCGAATGGCCAGTGGCACCGCGTTACCATGGCAGCGTCATCCACTCTTTATCCAAGCAACCTCTGAGTAGAAAATAATATAATAAGAAAGCTAAAGTAGATCCAGTATTGGATTGGGAGACAGATGGTGAAATTATGGTTTTCAGAACTGGCTCTCTGCCATTTGAACAACTCAATGAAAAACACATCATTGTAGGTTTTTTAAAGGGTGTTCACAGGGCAAAATTCATGTGGGCCATGGTAGACCCTGTGGCTTAGATTTCCCTACGAGTTTGTTGCAATAAAAGCCTAGAAAAGCCAAACTCAATAGTAGTATGTGCTGCATTAAAGGGATAATTTTGGATGAGTTTAGTTTAAGTGTGGTTGTATGAGCTAATTCTCCATAGTCGGGTGTTAGCTACAGTAGATGAAGGTCGGCACGCCGCTGAACACATTTTAGACACCCACAAGTGACAGTTTAAGTGTCAAATAAAATTGACATTGACGTTGAAAAAAAACGTTAGAAATGCCAAAAAAAAGTGTTGGTTCCAACCCTCACCTATGGTCATGAAGGCTGGGTCATGACCGAGAGAACGAGATCCAGGGTACAAGCAGACAAAATGGGTTTCCTCAAGAGGGGGGGGGGTGGCGTCTCCCTCAGAGATAGGGTGAAAAGCGTGTTCCAGGCACGTCCAGCTGGGAGGAGGCCTCGAGGAAGACCCAGGACTAGGTGGAGAGATTATATCTCCAACCTGGCCTTGGAACGCCTCAGGATCCCCCAGTCGGAGCTGGTTGATGTGGCTCGAGAAAGGGAAGTTTTGGGTCCCCTGCTGGAGCTGTTGACCCGATACCAGATAAGAGGACAAAGATGGATGGATGGATGGATGATATTTAAGGTTCTTCTTATATTGGAGGCTCCATGTCTGTAGAGTATATATCCCGATTGGTCCAGCTTGATCAATGTTTTTTTGTATTCTGTGCGCAAGAATAGTAGTCAGTAGTTTTAAGTAACTGGAGAGCAGAATTATCACCCTATACCCAAAAATGAGGGTCGTACCTTGTTCATGCAAAACAGATATACTGCCCTCTGACCAAGTTTTCGGAGCATCTCCTTCAGACATTGCATAATTAAAAACTTTGGTTAATTTTTAGTAGAGTTCCTCTATAAAGCATTTATAAAACTCTCCTGACAGTCCATCAGTGTCTGGTGATTTATTGCTTTTTATGTGTTTAATTGATTCTTTCACTTCTAATACTGTAATTGGTCTTATCATATTTGTTGCCTTTTGAGAAAAAAGTCTTCTCTCTGTTTTATCCGAATCATTGTCATCATATAAGAGTTCAAAAATCGATGCAAATGCCTCCGCTATGTCCATGGGTGGGTCTCTTTTTCCCGGGAAACGGGTGAGTTATCTTTGGTACTTTGCTTGGGCCTTTTGGAGATGAAATTAGATTGACTACTTCCTTCATAATACTGTTGGTTGGAAAAGCGTAGGGTATATAATATTTAATGTCCTTGATTTTCTACATGGCTGTCCCTGCTGAGACGGCTGTCTATCTGGTCCCCCATCTTACAGTTAAAGTCTCTTCCCATTATTAACATTCCCCACTATGAAATGCAATATCATCATCCTCACCTTTAATGTGTATTTTTATTAGATTAATATTAGAATTTAAAAAAGAGAAACTTTCAAAACCACATTTTTTTCAACAGAACTTGGCGGGCCCCCGTGCACTACCCCTGCTTGAGATCTCTGCTGTAATACATAAAAAAATGCAATTCTATTTCAGTTTATTTTAAATTTAAATGCAAGTATCTTCCTTCATAAAGCAGACATACTTGTCCTTGGGGTTGCTGTATCAGGAAATAAATATGATTTGTGCAGTGTTAAAACATGGCACTGGCATTTCCTCCCTCCCTCTTCATTCCTCTATTGGAGTATCTATTTCCACCCTGATCCACCCACTTCCACTCTCCCCACACTGTCAAAGTCTTTTTTATTCACACATTCTGACAGCACTTTATCTGACCAATGATATTTCTGCCCACAATCCCAAAAGCTAATCAGTACATGAAACTGCAGCTATTAAAATGATTGGGATCCCCATCGTTCTGTCTTTCAGACCTGCTATGGTGCAACCCACCGCCTCCCATCACCATAATTTCCTCCATGATGTTCCAGGAGACAACTGAGAGTTTCCATCAACCGCCTGCTGGCTTTACTCCACCACCACTACCACCAGGAGTGGTGGTAGTGGGATCCTGTATTATCTAATATTTGTATGGATATTATGCATAAAGGGATACTGCACCAATTTTACACATCAAAGCGTGTTTACAGGGCTTGGGGAGTATGTCTGCATGTAATAAAAAAGTAGTATAGAGGCTTTTTGTTGTACCAAAGGAAACTGTGCAAAGTCAAATACATTTTGTCTGAAAACTACAAGTTAAGTGACCTTACCTGACCTCTGTGACTCGATCCTAAATTCTGCGTGAGGCTAGCTGCTCAAGGCTACATGAGCCGCTACTAGCATAGCACACCCAAATGGCTGATTGAGTTTGCATTGTGGGTAATGTAGGCACCAGGTTTTTGACAAGGAAGGAGAATGTGTGGGAAAAAAAGCCAATGCCAATCCTTAAGGTTTGTCTATCCCTAATAGATAATGTCCAATCCTTATTCAGTTACATGCAGGTATGCATTTATCAATTTTTGAAATTACAATATTTCATTTTTTCATAGTTTTTGTTTTCAAGTTTGAGTAGGTGTTATTATATCTATTCTTATTTCTTGTTTTTCTGTGTGGATGTGTGGATTATACATTACCTGCTGCTGTAACACAGTAATTCCCCAGTTTGGGATTCATAAAGTCTATCTATCTATCTATCTATCTATCTATCTATCTATCTATCTATCTATCTATCTATCTATCTATCTATCTATCTATCTATCAATCTATCACCAACGTTCCCATACAGAAACTTAACATCCTTAGTTATCTCTGCTTTACATGATCTGTGCACTGCATACTTAAACTGATTATTCCAAAAAATATTATTCCAAATATTAGCTGTAACTAAGATTTAAGATTGAAATGTCAAGAAATAAATTGAGGCTACCGTGAAGTCCGAGTTTTAGAACTCATGTTGTAAAGTGCATCAAGCTGGATGGAGAGTGCTCAGTGTTCACTCCTGATTGGGTGAGAATATGGTGAAACCATGGATCCTGGCTCCTGAAATAAATGACAAATCTCTGTTTCTTCTGTCCAACTCAATGTGTGGTAACCAAACCATACGCTCATTCACACACAGTGGAAGTACAGCAGAGGCCTGCTGTCTGCTCAGGCTCCGGTAATGAAAGGACGCGCACGTTCAAAAGGACATGGCATGCCATCATCTCTTCCTACGTGATGGACGGAGAACTTACCTTAAACACTTTTATCACAGATGCACACAAAACGCACATACTCAATAAACTATGCATCAGCTTGGTACAGAGAAGAACACACCTCCTGTTACCGAGGCAACCTGAACAGCCTGACACAGACATGTCCTGGCATCCCTTCAGGAGCAGATGTTATTTATGTTGCCTTTGCAATCCTGTCTAGGAATGCATTCACATTCAGACTGATATCTTCCCAACATCAAATATAAGCCATCACTCACACGTCATGCTCGGGAGACAGTAAAACTCTGCAGTGAAAACGTTATTTCTTTTACTTAAAGTGCAACGTCTGTTTCATGGACCCTCTGCTCTTGATATTATAATTGGCTTGCACCATCAAACTGGTAAATATTGCCCAGGTATTTCCTCATACACTTAAAAAAAAATCACTGCACGCCAGTGCTTCGAGCTTGGAAAGACATCTACAAATGCAAGGTAAAATATAGTCTATGATGCAATGGGAAAAAACGAAGCATTTTTACAAAGAATACCTTGACCAAAAGAAAACATATTTCTTTAAGAGGTATACCATGCTAAAACGAAGGTGTAAAGAGGACAGAATAAAGATCACAAGAGTAAAATGAGGAGCTAATGTAATTCAGAATTGGATCAAGCCACAGGCTGCTATTCACTGGGCTTAGCAGTGGCGCCCTGCTTAGACAGAGAGAGGAAGATGTGGAGAGATCAAAAGAGGATAAATAAAGTGAAATAAAAGCTGAGAAATACACTGAGACAAAGTAAAGCGCCCGAAGCAGAAAACAATCTCACGAGCTTTGTTCCGCCGAGGACCACATACTGCATGAGGTCAAAGCTTTCATTCTGTCCTTTCATTTTGGAAGGAAAAAAAAAATGGACCACCTACTATGACTTTTTTGCTGCTTGAGATATAAGTTCTTGCCCGGTGTGATTGTTTTTCCTCTTGTTTTGAGACGGTCTAGACACATCTTGACTTAAAGCAAAGGAAAGTAAAAGAAAGAAAAGGTAACGTTGCTGAGCGCAACCAGTCCCGGACACGTGGCGCGACGCGAGCAGTGAGGCTGTCCCTGGTGTCAGCCTCACGGGTCGCTGCCGTCAGCCGTCATCGCTGAGATCCAGCGTGGCTGACACTACAGAGGTCAAGGCAAGGTCAGGCAAAACAGGTGTGATGAGAAACCGTTATCTTTACCAGCACAGAAAAGGGAAGTTGTATTACAGGTAGCAGTGATGGAATGTAACTAAGTACATTTACTCAGATACTGTACTTAAGTACAAATGTCCAGGTACTTGTACTTTACTTGAGTCTTTTCTTTTCATGCCACGTTCTACTACTACTACATTTCAGAGAGAAATATTCTACTTTTTACTCCACTACATTCATCTGGCAGCTTTAGTTACTAGTTACTTTAGTTACTAGTTACTTTAGTTACTCCTCTACATTCATCTGGCAGCTTTAGTTACTAGTTACTTTAGTTACTAGTTACTTTAGTTACTCCTCTACATTCATCTGGCAGCTTTAGTTACTAGTTACTTTAGTTACTAGTTACTTTAGTTACTCCACTACATTCATCTGTCAGCTTTAGTTACTAGTTACTTTAGTTACTAGTTACTTTAATTACTCCACTACATTCATCTGACAGCTTTAGTTACTAGTTACTTTAGTTACTAGTTAATTTAGTTACTCCACTACATTCATGAGACCGCTTTAGTTACCAGTTACTTTAGTTACTAGTCATTTTAGTTACTAGTTACTTTAGTTACTAGTTAATTTAGTTACTCCACTTCATTCATCTGGCAGCTTTAGTTACTAGTGACTTTGGTTACTAGTTACTTTAGTTACTCCACTACATTCATGAGACAGCTTTAGTTACTAGTTACTTTAGTTACTAGTCACTTTAGTTACTAGTTACTTTAGTTCCTCCACTACATTCATGAGACAGCTTTAGTTACCAGTTACTTTAGTTACTAGTCACTTTAGTTACTAGTTACTTTAGTTACTCCACTACATTCATGAGACAGCTTTAGTTACTAGTCACTTTAGTTACTAGTTACTTTAGTTACTCCACTACATTCATGAGACAGCTTTAGTTACCAGTTACTTTAGTTACTAGTCACTTTAGTTACTAGTTACTTTAGTTACTAGTTAATTTAGTTACTCCACTACATTTATCTGACTGCTTTAGTTACTAGTTACTTTAGTTACTAGTTAATTTAGTTACTCCTCTACATTTATCTGGCAGCTTTAGTTACTATACATATATTTCGAGGTGTACTCCTCGATGCAGCGGGCCCAGGTTTGACTCCGACCTGCGGCCCTTTTCTGCATGCCCCCACCCCCAACTCCCCTTTCAGGTCTTCAGCTGGCCTGTCAATTAAAGAATCCCCCCCAAAAAATAATCTTACAAAAATCAGAAGAAAGGCTGGTCCAGACCTGGGATGCGACTAGCATTCACATACACAGACTCAGCCCTCGTGTTCAGGCAGGAGAGTCAATGCTGGCAAACAGTTTTACAGCAGCATTAACCTGTTAACCTGCAGGAAAAATCAACCGTGAGAGTTATACTGCTCCATTTCCTGTTTGGGGCTGGTTCACAGAAGGACTCCGCCCCCTTTCAGAGGACTCTGCGTGCCTGTTAGCTCAGTGGCCTCAGCGCAAACACCAAGGGGGCGATGCAAATGGCTAGATTGACCCAAGGTCAGTGAATCAGACTTCATCTCTGGCAGCCCGGCCCTTAAGGGCCCACACCATTATATCAATCTGGCTGCCTTCAAAAGCAATTTGAGCACATCAATAGTGTGCTATTGTGGAGACCAGACGTGGCCATGAGGGCCGATCAATGCTCATATATTCCTTCTGTAGATACACTCTTTGTCTCTCAAAAGGGTTGAGAGCAGTATTTACCAGGCACTGGCTTTTCGGTAAAGCAAGTATAATTTTGCGGTACGGCTAGTGATTGGGATTAACATTAAAAAGACTAAAAGCACAGACTGACTTTGACAGTGCTACCTGGGGACAAACACAAAGAATATCTGGCAGCCAAATGAATACTTTGAATTTTGAAGACAAGTGGGGGACATCAAAGCGCTGAGGATCTTTGTCGAGAATGCTGATAGAAGTTCATGGGCAGATTTGTACAGATTTTAACAATTACAATTACAATATTGCTGTTTTTCCCTTCCCGTAGTTGACGAGAGCCTACCCACAAGAGGGATGGCCTCATCCAGCCTTGATATTCTCTTTGGCTGAGACATGAGTCATTTCAGGCAAATGTCATTTAATTTTCATCTTCATTAGAATAGGACACATCGGCACAGCAGAAAAGCAAAGCAACAGCCAGCAGACTGTTGATGTTTTTTCCTTCATGGTGTCTTTCAGAAATACACAGAGATTTAACAGAGTAAGCCACAGGTTACATTGTTTCTTACTGATGCCGTGTAGGTAATGGAGGAACGTACATATTACTAGCCTACTTGATTACGTAGGCGATCTGAGGGGCTGAAGCACATGGGCAGAGAGGACGGTTCAGAAATATTCATTTCTCCTCTCTTGTACATGCAGGCTGTGACGGTTGGTCTTTGTGCTATCGGCCCCGCCCCTCCTCCACTGTGAATGAGCTAAAAAGCAAAAGTGATAAGTTGTGTGAATTTGCGGCGCTCCCGTTGCAAGGCATTACAAACCTGTATTTGGTGGCCTCAGGGGAAAAGAAAGCTTTGATGACACATAAGTGGAAAGGAAAGGAAGATATTAAAAATGATATGTCATCATTAAGGGTGTCACGATTTCGCCCCCACGTCATGTCCGCTCGGCTTGGCAAGCCCCCAGGAACAGCGCCATGTCTTAATGCAACCACGGGCTCAGCGGCTTATCTGCCGTGTGCTAAATTGCTCGAATCGCGTTTGGAAATATTTCAGATTTCCAGTGAATTATGTCAGCATTTGCAGTGTTTTATGATCTTCACAATATTGAGAATTGTTTGCAATGTTATTAAATGAGACATGGCAGCGCATCTCTGCATGCACCACATAAACATACATGTATCTATTAACCCTTGTGTTGCCCTCGGGTCAAATTGACCCCTTTTCCTATATCAATGTACTTTTAAATTACCCAAAACATAATTCCACACAAAGCTCTTTGGCAAGTACAAATCTCTACTTTCATGAATTTTGGGGCGTCTTATTCAATTTTATAACATTTGGAGAAAAAAAAAGGTGCTTTTGAAATAGTATTGAGTAAAAGTTGACATATTCAAGTCTGTGATTATCCATCAGCATTCATTCCTTTAATTTTAGTCTCAATAATTCCTAATTCTCAAAAAAAACTCAAACATTAGGTATAATGTCCTAAAAATGAGGTTTATTGACCATAAATTCCAAAAATAACTGTAAAATTAAAGTTAATAAGTTAGTGTTACGTAGTGGTAAATGTCAAAAAAGGTGACAAACATTGAAAAAGTGTTGAAAAAGTGTTGAAAAAAGGGACAAAAAGGTAAGAAAAGTTTAAAAGCGTTGTAAACTGCAAACAAACGTCTGATATACTGCATGAATGTCTAGTCTAAAAATGGCATAGCAAGCTGTGTTTTAAAAAAAAATAAATGTAAAAATCGAGAATTGACTCGAACCGTGACCTTAGAATCGAAAATGTAATTGAATCGAGGACTTGGAGAGTCGTGCCACACCTAGTCGTCATAGTTTCAAATAACAAAGTTGGCCCATTTCAATGCATGTCTTCAATTGCCAAATAAGAACTAACAAGACTGTCTTTGAATAGAGAGCCTTTTATGATCTTCACAATATTGAGAATTGTTTGCAATGTTATTAAATGAGTTGTGAGGAGGAGCGTGTGGTGCAGTGTGGTGCACATGAATTTGAGTGACTCAGGCCTGTCTCTTCACATGGCTGGCCTCAGAATTGTTTCTATTATTTGCTCTCATTCCGTCTGTGATGACCTCGGACAACCGTAATTTCATTCTCCATTACCCCATCGATGCAGCAGCACCGAGGGCCGCTGTCCTCTCACTTCCTGACTCAAATCACCGGCCTCTGGATGCCCTGCTGTGTCATGTTTATCACACAATAACACTGACCGATGAAGGCTTGACCGCCACTCCGAGCTTTATGCAACATTTGAAACCTTGACAATGTAAACTCAGAGAATAAACTGTCAAGAAGTCAGCCTCGGAATAAATATCACTATTACCACGAGAGTGTTGGACGAAAAACAAAAAATGGCCGTCACATGAAATTCAGTCATATGTGTCCTTGTCAAAGTGTGTACACATCCCGGCTCAAGGCTAGACAAAGGAGGTGAGACCACAGGAGTTGTAAAATGTGTTCATTTTGCGCAAAAATGACCCTTTATGGTCTGTATGGAACGCTCGACCGCTCCGCTGTAAGATTTCGTAGTATTAAGAGTGACAATTGTAGAGAATAGTATTTTGAAAAGACCTGAAATCTGCATAAGGAGAACGTTTGGGGTTGTGGATGTGTCAGACAACTCTGGACTTCCACCACAAGAGATCAGGGTTCATGTCCAGTTCTTGTCCCACGTGTCACAGAAAAGGACATTTTGTAACCCCACCCACCATCTTTTCCTAAAACTAACTGTCCTGTTCTTGTGCCGCATGTCGGTTAAACGTCCGTCCCGAACCAGAGCGTCAAATAGTGAGACCAAGAGTCCCGACCCAGGCCGTTTGAATATGACGCTAAGGAGCATCTTACGGTGACACCAAGAGTCCCGACCTGCACGTCTACATTTACCCTCTGGTAAATCCGGTATAACTCGCTTCAGAAGGGTTTATAATCAGCAACTTTCCCTCTTTAGCGTTTAGCTTAGCACAGACCATAAACAACACTGACATGGCCGCATCATCTTCCCCAGCTCCATGAGTGTTGAGTGCATGTACAGCCCAGAGGGGAAACTATTTGCTCTTCTGTAACTGGCTGTAACTGGCCAACACCTATTCAATTCTACGGCACTTTTTGAATGAGAGAACCACAGGACGTAAAGATGGGGGCCCAGTGTGAGCCAGCATCTCCATGGGGCAACCACACTGCCACACTCAGCCAGAGCCATGGCAGGTTCACATTGAGAAGGTGTTATGCACTGTGTGACTGCCTGGCTTTTTCCTTCATTTTACTCACCTAACAGCCTTCCCCTGTTGCGCTGCACAGAACCCATGCTAGGAGGCGCCATCGTATAGTCTGAACTACCTCAAAACAGCAGCATCCGATTATTCTTCTCTATTTATGCTGTTTCTCTTGACTTGTCTTCAAGTTTCTTTTCTTTTTTCGGAACCTTGCAACGTAATCTCACTCAACTGTATATTGTGAAAGTGCAGATGAATAGAGCAGAACCCACCGTCACCGATGCAGCCCTCAAACATTAGCAGTCATGACCTTTATCTCATTCATTCAATTTTCACTGTACTTTCATCTATAGCACAGGCAACATGCAATGTTAACACCGTAGAACAGGGGCGGAAAACTCAACTCCTCCGAGGACGACACTGGGAAATGAGAATCACATCAAGACAGACAGACATTTTTCACATTGGCATTTTTTTAAGAACTTGACTAATGTTGATATGCAGCAAAAATACTTTCATGTTATTTGTCTTATTCTTTAATTATAGGTAAAGACATAAGGACGAACGTCAAACTCTGGTTATGTCCACTGGCTGTTATTGGCTCATCGTATTGACTTAATCTTAAAAACAGTGTGACAGACAACTGCCAGTAATCCACGGAGGGCTCCTTTAACTGAGTGACAGTTTGTCTCCTCTGAGTCTTTGACGGCCCCACAAATGGTAGCATAAATCTTCAGTGCCCACTGTAATTCAGTGCCATTCAATCCACACGCCTGTTGTGCCTTCTCTGTCTTTCCCTCCACTCTCCTCTAGCGCTGTCTGTCCAAGAAAACTTAATAACTATGACTTAAAATGCTACCGAGCTGACAGGCCTTGAAAAGACACATAGCTCCCTTTGATCCCATGCCGTCAAAATCCAACACTTAGTGTCATAAAAACCTGCCTCAATGAACTTTTCAAAAAAACATCATTTTTTCTTCCTCTTGATCACAGACACCCACTCCCTATTCGTACTCTCTGCATTGTATTGTTTTCCTCCCTTTTGGTCCCTGGTTCTTGTTCTTCTCTTCTTTGCTCCCTATTGGTTTCTCTTGTCTGTGTCTCTGGATTTGGCTTAATGACATCTGACACAGTATAGTAATCAACAGAAATGATTCCCCAGACTGTGTAAGACTTTACGGGGGTCCCTCTGTGTATTTGTCACCTGACTGTCAACAACAGAATCTGTTCATCCGCATGCTGCCTGACAGTAAGTTGGCGTTTCTTATGTAACAGAGTGAAAAGGTATGTGTAAGTGATACTGAAGAAACACGTGACAGCCAAATCCATTAGCAATGTGACATCTGGGATTTTTTCTCTGCTTGTTGACATCAGCACAGACTTTCACTGTTTATGACTTATTCATTTTACATGGTGGTAGAATACTGTTGGAATGGAAAATATGCTTCTTTATGAGGGGGAAATACAGGGATGTCTAATGCTGCTATTTATATATATTCTTCAGACCAAGCAGCCCTCAGCAAGCATCTACCTTGCTGAACAGCCCGTCAGCACTCTCCTAACACCGGAGTTGTTTTCCTGCAGGCGCTGCAGCTGGCTGACCTCTGACCTCCCTATGGATGGAAGCAGCGCTCCGTACAGTATGCATTTACAAGTTAAGCTATTACTGCAGTGCAGGGTTGATGTCAGTTCAGTTTGTGAGAAATTTCACGGTTGCTCTTTCTACTTTCTGAGGCAATATTACTGATCTACGCTCAGACTATTGTGACATGTACCTGATTTGCCTTCTTTTGTTTCTAAAGGGCCCAACTATTTTCTATCAATTCAAAGGTAATTAAGACTATCTCTGTATTTCTCAGTGTGGATTATGTTTACAAAATGGATTAGTCCAGCGACATTGGCGCCTCAGAGCTCAAGTGATGCGTTGAGAAAGGACAACAGCAGTGTTTAGCTGTGGAGAAGAAGGAAGAGGACTGCTGCGACAGGGTGAAGGCATGGCCGAAAACCCAAAGAAGCGCCTCCGAAATGACTCAGTGTGTGATGGTTCTGATAAGAAAAGACCTACACGTTCAACAGATGATTATTTTAGTATTTGATGGGCATCTTCGTGATAAATTAAAACAAGACTAACCTTTTTCAACAAATTAATACCACAATCTTCTAAAAAAAAAAAACGGCCCTTGCTCACAAATTGATGTAGTTGTTGAAAGTGATGCAGCCAAAACTCTAGCCGATCTTCATTTTGATTTACAGTGACAGCATAACCTCGCACTAAAGGGGTAACATCCATTTCCAAAGGTAACAGTTTGATGGCACTTTGATGCCATCCTGATGACACTCTCTACTTTTGCACTCTATTTTTAATTAATTAGCCCATCTCCTACGCTTCCCAAATTCTCTTTGAAATCTAAAAGAGAGCATTTTTATTTCTGTCATCCGCCATCAAGCAGGTCATTTAGGTAGTTCTGTAATGGGATTGATGCCACTTCCTGATAACAGGGTAGCCTACAAATGCATGCAAGATATTCAATTACATCTTTAGACCACACTCTGCTCTCAGTACAGTATGTATGCATCACACTGTAAAAATAAAAATTCTAATTTAATGGAAAATAACTAAAAATGTATTTTTTAGTTTTTAGAAATTGGGTTCAAAAGTCTGTAAAGTTATGTACAATATATGTAAGTTAACAACCCAACTGTTACTTAAAGTATCATGGCAAAATAATAGTGTTTTGGCTCCAAAAGCTTAAATGAATATGACTGTAAATGTATTGTTTTTGGCTGTTCTACAATCTATATATCTATATAGCTGCTGCCAGCCATTTGACTGTTTTTATTAAAATACTTTTTGAGCAGCCTAACCTGTCTGCAATTCTTTAATACTAATACATAATATGCTGTGTGTATGCAATTTGGCAAAGACATTCAGAGCAGTTTTTAAGGTTCCATGGCTTGTTCCTAGGAAGGCGAAATCCATCTCAGAAGTAGGCTAACATCTCTTTACTGCCAAGGGGGAAGTAATGCTGCTGATTTAGCTCCTTTCACATTACACCATACATGACCAAGCAGACCTAATTTATTTTCCCTCCATTTTTTTCCCCTCCACTCTACTTCTCCCTCTCTGTTCACTTACTCTCTTTTTGCTCCAGTGTTTCCCTCTTCTTCTGTATTGGGGGAGATTTTACAACTTTGCATTTAATGCATCACTGACTATGATGTGAACTAAATGTTTGGCTGTTTTTCTTGCACGTGTCTTCCCTAACCGCCTCGACTGCTTTGGCTACAAAACTTCCACAGTCACGCGTGTCCAAATGCTTAGTAAGGATGGCAGCAATTAAAGACGTTTATTAGCCGCGTCGTTGTGAGACGCTCAGTGGTAAATTTGACGAAGAATTCGACTACATTGAGTTGTTGCCTTCTCCCTTTCTGCATGCTCTGTAATTAATCCACTTCCTTCCCTCTTTCCCTTCTTCCATCCCTTTGTCTTCCTCACACTTTTCACGTCTGCACTGGCGCATCATATGTGGGACTTTGTGTCGTCGTGGTGACGTCTGTCTGTGTAAAAAAATATTCTTGTGAACACAATTATTGCTGGGATTAAAAATCCAGACAGGAACGTGACACTTCCACCTCGGGTTGGGTCCACTTGGTATTTAAAATATTGATTCATTATCTCAGAATTTAGACTTTGTATCTTCAACTAATGACTCAGTATCTCGTAATGATGAGAAACTTTCAAATATTGACTTAGTATCTCAAAATATGAATTTCTACTCTCCAACTGGTGACTTATTGTTAGAAAAAATTATGATTTACATTATACTGTCGTAAAACTCTTTGAATAAGAATGCCAAATTGTAATAATGATAACATTCCCAAAAGATTACATTGGAGCTAGTGGCCTGTCCTTGTCTAGAGCATAGGACACAATTATTATTATTATGATATATAATATATCATATTCCATACTATTCTGTAGTGCTGTAACCGATTTCTTGTGTTCGTAAGTAAAAATTAACTTAGAGAGATCTTCTGAACTATTATCTAAGAATCTCAATACATTGACTTAATATCTCAATATTATCTCAGACTATTGACAAAGAATGTCAAAGTAATGAGAACATGTCAAAAATGTACTTAGAATTTCAATATATTGACTTAATATCTCAAAATATTGACTTAGTATCTCAAAATATCTCAAAATATTGTCTTAGTATGTCCAAATATTGACTTAATATCACAAAATATTGACTTAACATTTCAATAGATTGACTTAGTATTTTAGTATATTGACTAAGAATCTCAAAGTAATGACAAATATTGATTTAGAATGTGAAAATATTGACTTAGTATATAAGTCAATTACTAAAAATCTCAAAGTATGGAGTTAGTATATCAATATATTGACTTAGTATGCCAATATATTAAGTTATTATCTCAAAATTTTGACTTAGTATCGCACATTCAATTCAATTCAATTCAATTTTATTTATAGTATCAATTCATAACAAGAGTTATCTCAAGACACTTTACAGATAGAGTAGGTCTAGACCAGATAGAGTAGGTCTAGACTACACTCCAGAACATGTGCTGGCTAAACAACGTACCGTATATACTGATGACAAAGTAGGCTGAATGATCTGTTTTGTCGCTGCTGCTCCCACAAAAATGCAATATTCATAATACAGTGTGGAATTTGGGCTTTTTGGCTGATATGAGTCTGTGACAAGTTAGTTTTTTTGTTATGTGCTGTAAATGAAATGATCACTAGCTGACATGGGCATAGTTTGTACTGGGTCCCTACTCCATGCTATTGGGTCACCAGAGACACCAGACCTGGCCTGGACTTCCTGTCTCACATTATAGCAGCAGCGGTCTGCTGGGCCTCCGAGGCTGAGCATCCAACCAGCCGTTCCATCCATGCTGCGCTTGACAAATGCACAGAGAGCAACCATCAAACCTCTTCTGAAACAGAATGACAGATAACCCCCCCTTGCTCCCTCTATTTCATTCTGTGTCCTCTCTCCTTCCCATAGCCTTTCTTGATCTTTTTTGTCTTTCTTCTCCCTTTTAACAGCCGCTCCTTTCTTTTCTCTCATCTCTCTTTTGGCCCACGCTGTCTGCTTTTATCTCTCGGCTCCTCTTCTCTTCTCACTTTCATATTCCCCGTTTCCTTAAATCTACCTTTTTCATTCTGTCCATCACATGCTGTCATCTATGCAGAAGAACAGAATGGACAATGGCTTATACTCCCCCCTCGCTAACAAACCCAGGGCGGGGCAGGCTGAAACCAGGCTCTGAGCGGGCATTAGTGTCGAGGTGACAATGTGGAGCGGGCGCTTAACGATACAATTTGGAAAGCTGACAGGATTCACAGCTTTAGGTCAGCAGAGGACACAGAGAAGACCTGGCCGGACTGGGCCGGGGACCACGACGTCCTTCCAAAACCTGTGTGCATGTGTGCTAAGCCATAGTTTAAATCAACAGATACATTTGCTTATACAGTATTTTAGTTAAGTTACACAAGCATTAGGGCTGTAATTGAAATATATATAATATATTCAACAGTAGCCATATTTAAAACTAAAGACTGTTAAAGATTGGTCTCTTATGGTACTTTTTTTGGTTTTAAACTTCTATGCACCTTTATAAAAATGTGTCAGTACTTTCATTTATCCAATTGGAATCTTCTGTTTGAAGCTGTTATTTTACCTGTAAAGACAATACATGACCTCTGTGTATGCAGCCAGCATTGGTGTGTGATAAGGTGCGATATAAATATACCTTTCTTGCCTTGCCTTCAAGGTTTTCCTCACAAAGAAGTCAAGGAAGATGCGTTTCCTTTTTCAGATCCAGGGTAAAAGGACACAGGGTCTTGTACTCAAGATTGTAAACCCCTCTAAGGAAAAAATATTTTTTACTCAATATGCAAATACACTTGACCTGATTCATATTCGGGCGCGTACTCTCACACTGTGATGTGTTGGTCACAGTATGGAGACATCAGCTGAACGGCAGGTAGCATCAGCACACCTGAAATTCAGCGATTTCAGACGCTACACACAACTGCATGCCGTTTCCTCGGGACACATGTAGTTTTCTTTGTATGTAGCGATTGCTCAAAGCGTATAGTACAGGAACAATTCACACACATTCACACACTGTGGCCGAGGTTGCTTTCCTCGCTCACTCACACACATTTCCACTCTGATGGCAAAGCATTGAGGGCCACTCAGGGTTCAGTGTTTTGCCCAAGGACACTTTGGCCCTGCAGTCCCATGTCAGAGATCAAACCAGCAACCTTCCAATTGGCAGGCGACCGCTCTACCCCTGAGCCACAGCTGCAGCTGCACTCCCACTTTTCATTTTCTATCTTCCAATACAGCGCAGAGCACGTTCACGGCATACGGCTGTGACCTTTCACTACAAAAACCAAAGCAAAGAACACATTTCTGGGGTTTCTAAAGGTGATTACGCTGCCTTGATCTCCACATCAGCCCTCCTCTTTTACTGTATCTGTGGAGAAGATAGGAATCACTGCTGGACGCAGGGGATGGCTTTTCTGCCTATTTGCTCTGTCAGTGATCATATAGAACAATACGATCACTGACAAAGCAAATAGGCAGAAAAGCCATTTCAGCCAGGAAATGAGAAGGCAGCGACTTGTGGAGGTCCTTCCAAAATGATACTTATCTGCCAATCAGAGAGGAGATCTGAGATAAGCGGATCGCAGGTGAAGAGATACAAGGAAGTATAAGGTGTTTCGGAGGGAGGTGGGGGTGGGAAGGTGAAGGAGAGAGTGATGGGGAGAGACACAAGGCAGAGAGAGAGAGAGAGAGAGAGAGAGAGAGAGATTGGGGTGTTGCGATTGAAGGAGAGCAAGGTAAGAAGATGTGGAGTAGAAAATAGATTGCTGTTGAAAAAGCGCATGGGTCATGAAAGAGAAGCCGGGGGTGCGGGGAGAGAAAGGAAATGTGACTCAGACAAATAGAAAAGAGGGGGAGAGTGAGTGAGAGAGAGATGGGTTGTAGTTGAAGGAGAACATGAGATTTTTTTTTTCTCACCTTGCAGTTTGGGGAAGATACCAATTTCACCTCAAAGTGAACATTAGATGGAAATGTCATCTCCATAGCAGTAATTTACTCTCCCCTGCTTAAAATATGCTCTTCAAAATGGCAAAGGCCAGGAGAGAAGAGCATGATGGCCGCATGCACGGTGTAATGATGAGTGGGAAGAACAAGCGCAAAATCCTCCTCCTACCTATGAAATATCATGCAGTCTTAAATATTCAACATTAAATACATGAATCACACATTATTAATGTTAATACATACGGTTAAATAGATTAGAAAACCAAAAGTTATGATGCTATTTCACATGTTTCAACACTAGCCGACAGTGGAGGTGTCATTAGTGTCGCCCCCGCCTCTCAGCCAATCACATTCCCCCTCAGCCCTAGCAGGGTGACTAACTGCTAACAAACTAACTGGCTTATTTATTTTTTTATTTTTTTAATTAATGACTCTGTGTCATTTCCCATCAGTCTCTCTGACTGGACCAGCAAATCAATGCAGCAAAAATTCTATTACTGGAAAATATTGCCATTCATTCAGTGGACTATACTGAAAATAGTTTTCAAGATTAGTAATACTGTTAACCCCAAATTCACGCCCTATCTATTGAGGGTGGGAATCCCTCACGATATGATATATCATCACAATACTTATGATATTATTGCAATTCATGACTTTTTTTTTCAACTTTCTAGTTTTTCCCAATTTCAAATGACGTCCGCAGAAAGAGACATTTCTCTGTTTGTTCATCTCATTTCAATGTTTCTGCAGCCAAGCAGACAAACTACACATACTGCATATGAAAATAATTCAATACTTGGCATCTGTGTATCGATACAGTATTGCCACGGAAAATATCGCAATACTATGCTCAGTATGCTATATCGATCCTAAATCCTTTTTTAACCATATCATTAAATATCAACCACTCTGAAAACACCATCTCAGAGCTAGGATATATATGTGCAGACTATTTGTTTTCATATTTGGCAGCTTAGGACACACACACAGGCCCAAAATCAGGCAGCCGCCATATGTGGTGAAGACACTGATACATCCACCCATGACAACAGAGGCGTATGATTAATATTATGAAAACCTGCTGTATGCTAATGGTTCAGGATTTTGTATGTATATAACTGCATTTATAATATTTATTTCCCTGTAAATTATTCTTCTCAAGTGGACTTATACTAATTGTTAAATTGAATGTGTGTCTATATGCTCTTTTTGCCCTTGATACTTTGTTTGGGAACAGTGGTTCTTGCAGCTAATTAATTGATGTCACCTACATTGTGTTAAGGGTAAATTCTGTGTTGATATGATGAAAATATGTTTTATTTGATTTTAATGCAAGTCTAATATATTTCGAATACATTCCTCTTTTATTGTTCATTCACATAACTATACTATAACTGTACAGCCTAAGTTGTAAGGGGCCCTTGGCTGAAAAAAGAAAAAGAGAACCTATTTTATAGCGCGATACATAGTGTGTGCACAGCAAAAATCATCCATCATATAGATTTTATTATGAATAGTGTCCACGGATTGTACACTACTTTCTGCTAAGAATCTCCAAAAAGCGTCACATATTAATGCAAAAATGGCAATTGCGTGACTTCACAGCTGGTAGTGATGATTAGGCAAAGTGGTGCCTGAAATCTGAATTTATGGCTAAATATGCCGACTGATATGTAGCTTAATCTATGGAGGGTCCATTATAAAGGGAGAAGTGGATGAGTTTACAAAAAGGAGGAGATGTGACATTGGGGATTATCAGTTATTGATATTTCTTTCCTCTAATGTACATAAGACTTTTTAACTTCTGTAATGTCTTATGTATTATTTTATATTGGAGACTTTGGAACTACCTTAAATCATGTTTTAAGTGAATAAAAAGCACAGTAAGTCACTACACAAAAGATGGATTTTCAGTTGACAGAGAAATAGGAAACATCCATCACAGACTTTCTATTATGACAGCGTCTGTCCCAAAATGCTCGCTTGGAAAACAAAAGTGTACAAATGTGTCTCAGCTCTCCAGTTTGTAACAAGCTTTTATTTTCCCGCAGGAAACATTCTCCTCTGGCAAGCTGGGTGGCTCAGATAAGCATGTGTGCTGTCAACTCAGCACCTCGGCTTGGTGCTAGAAAACAGTCCAATCAATACGTCATTAATCATGGCTTTGCTGTGGCCAAGCCTGATGTGGACGAGCATTAGAATGGAGGGATTAGTGGGAGGAGAAATGAGCTCGACGGCTCGCATGTGAAGGCGGAGTGCTCGGTAAAAGAATCCAGATAAATGATGACAGAGAAATTTGTTCTGAGCGCTGAACCCAACCTGATGGATAGTAGCTACAGCATAGGCTCTGTGTGTGTGTGTGTGTGTGTGTGTGTGGTGGAATGTAACTAAGTACATTTACTAAAGTACTATTTGAGGTACTTGAGTCTTTTCTTTTCATGCCACTTTCTACTTCTACTCCGCTATATTTCAGAGAGAAATATTCTACTTTTTACTCATCTGACAGCTTTAGTTCCTAGTTACTTTAGTTACTAGTTACTTTAGTTACTCCACTACATTCATCTGACAGCTTTAGTTACTAGTTACTTTAGTTACTTTAGTTACTCCACTACATTCATCTGACAGCTTTAGTTATTAGTTACTTTAGTTACTTTAGTTACTCCACTACATTCATCTGACAGCTTTAGTTACTAGTTACTTTAGTTACTCCACTACATTCATCTGACAGCTTTAGTTACTAGTTACTTTAGTTACTCCACTACAATCGATCGATCAATCGCTAGATAGATTTTTATTGATCCCAAAAATGGGATATTACAGTGTTACAGCAGCAAAATATCAGACACATCCAGAATATACATTACATGAAATAATAGGAAACAATATGCATGGAATAATAAATGGGAACATGTTTAAAACATTTTAAAAAATTATCATTTTTTTATACCTGAATCCGACACAAAGTCTCGTCTACAAACAACATTCAGCTCAACGGAAAACCACATGGCATGAGCAGTCACTGGGAGATGGACTTCTTCACTGTGTTACTGCATTAAATAATGAATAGAGAGCACTCAGAAGCCTCCCTGTCTCCCTGTCTCTCTGTCTCCCTGTCTCCCTGTCTCTCTGTCTCCCTGTGTCCCTGTCTCTCTGTCTCCCTGTCTCCCTGTCTCTCTGTCTCCCTGTGTCCCTGTCTCTCTGTCTCCCTGTCTCCCTGTCTCCGTCTGTGCTTTTTGGGCTCCTACTGTGGGACAGTACGAGTGACAAGACCGTGCCAGCGCTCCAGAAGCGCTGAGACCGACACACTTTAGACGCTTTTCCTGTGCCATCAATTTTTCACCAATTTGTCAAATCCCCGGGAAATGTCCTACCTGCTTACGTCGGCCACTGTGAAGAGAAAGAAGGGTTCAATATTCATCTAATAGCAAGCAAACATTTCCCGGATCAAGCGAACATCATACCAGATTCAACAACAACACGAGTTATCTGAAGACACTTAACAAATAGAGCAGGTCTAGACCACTCTATAATTTATAAAGTCCCAACAGTTCTAGTAATTCTGCCAAGAGCAAGCATGGTGGAGAGGAAAAACTCCCTTTTAGGAAGAAACCTTGGGCAGACGCAGACCCAGGCCAGGGCCCAGGCCCGGCCCGAGGCCCAGGCCCAGGCCCAGGCCCAGGCCCAGCCCAAGGCCCAGCCCAAGGCCCAGCCCAAGGCCCAGCCCTAGGCCCAGGCCCAGGCCCAGGCCAAGGCCCAGGCCCAGCCCAAGGCCCAGGCCCAGGCCCAGGCCCAGGCACCAGGACCAAGCCTAACATGTGACGTAATGTCCAGTGTTGTCCATCACCTTCCGCTCTCCGTGTGATCAAGTTGCCAAAATGGCAGGTTTTGGAGAAAGTTTGGATGGTGCAACAATGCAGTCCTGCTCGATTGTTTTGGGGAATAATTGTAAAGATGTTCAAATAATATGTTTAGGGCATTTCCTCTCTAACTGGGACGTTTCAGGAGCGATTGGTGGGTGAAGATCCACTGAGGAGATAATGAGGCTTAACCATGTATCAGCTAATTTAATTAAGTTAACTACATGTAATGTAGCTCAGCGTAAATTCTTCCAGGTAATCACTGTTCTCTACCTAAATCCAATCAGCTGTTGGAGGCGATCACCTTCCTGTTAAACCAATCAGGATCAGCCACAAATTCCAAGGACCAATCACAGCGTCACAACCCTGCTTCAAATCTGTTTCTCTCCCTGCTGCTGTCAGCAGTCATTTCAGGCAAAGCGTGCAACCCTCCCCCCACCCCTTCCACCCCCAGTCTTTGTCACCCAATGGCACCCTGGGTCTTTCCCTCCTTCCACCTCCAGTCATCCACCTCTCTCTCCCCCCCTTTCATGTCCAAGCTGTCCTATCCAATAAAGGCATAAAATGTCAAAAAAATATCTTTGAAAAAAAGGAAAAATGCAATACACATTCAAGCGTGCCGTGGGCTTATGCATTCAGTATTAATGACTTATCTTTTACTTCCTTTTAAATATGTTGATTACTGCGTGTCAGTCGGCCAAAACTAAAAAAAGACTATTGCTCCAGGGTAGATCACCTTGTTAACCTCCCCCCCCCCCAAGTACTAAGGCTCAGTCCTTATTCCCCTCTATCAACCCAACCCATAATCTAAAAAAAAGAAAGAAAATAGTGCTCCAAAAATGTGTCAACTTCAAATTAAGGTCTAATGACCAAAGCATCCATACTTTTCTCATACTTTCCAATGAGCATAATTAAAAAGTAGTTTTTTACACTTTTTATGGATAAAATGCATTCATAAATTACATGATTCTACATAACTGTAATAACTATTCTCTATGTTTTATTTCAAACAACAGAAATATGAGCAGAGCCAGTAACAGCGTGAAGGTGGTGATTTGTCCGGACTGCCTCTTTAACATTTATTAATTGGAGCGAGAGAGAATGCAATCTTTACTGCAGGCAAACTAGCCCACTGAACCTTGTGCAACATGCAATGCAGCGTGCAGATTTCATTTTTTGTGGAATCATCATCTCATTGCGCACTATAATTTGAACTCTGCATGAACTCGACATGAGCTAAATATTAATATGGGATAATGATTCTTGTCCACACGCGAAAGAATACAGATGGGGGAAAAATGCCTTAAAAGATGAGCCTCTGAAGCGTATTATTATTATTACTGTTGACAAAATATGTTGGGCTAAATCTGACGGTACTAAGTTGAGATTGACCCAAAAACCTCTCGATGACCGATTTCGGCAGCCCTCTGTCAGCGCTTCTTCCCTTACAACTAACTTCGCTAGGTCAGTTCAGTGGGCAGACGTCCTATCAGCTGATGTTCACACCTCCCTACTCAGCCTTCAGGGTCAAGCATGTCATCCTTTTATTATTGAAGCCTCATGTTCTCCCCAAACGCCAGCTCCAGGTGAAAACCGATGAGCCCACGTCCCGTTCTCTCCCGGCTAGCCGGCGTAAAAGAATGGGACATTTCTGCTATTGAGGATGTGACAGATTAGTCCCTGAATAATTCCAGCCCCCCTCTGAGGAAAGTTAACCCCCTGATCTTGGCCAGGGGGAAATGTGCCATGCACTTTAAATGACCTGCTCCAAAATCCCACAGCATTATCACACCTCCGCCACTGTCCCATCCTGACAATGTGAGAGCTGATGAGAAAGGGACAGAGAGTGGGACGTTTATCCATCATCGGCATCCTCTGGAGGATTTTCGCTGTTCAGAGCATGTCTGACAAATTTCTAATTAAGTTGGGTTACATGAATACTTTAAGAGTTATTTATTTTACTAGGACAATGCTCATTAATTGACATTTCTGTAAATGTGCCAGTGTTAGCCAGATGGCTACTTTTCAACTGTAGTCCTATTTACCCAGCATGCATGTCTTTGCGGAGGGAGGAAACCCCCGCACGCACGGGGAGAACATACAAACTCCACATTGTCAGGAATGGGAGACCGGACTGTCAGTGAGAGTAGTGAGTTTGAGCTGGCAGTGGGGGTGCTGGGTTCGAAGATGGCTTGGGGTCTTGGTTGTGCTCGTCAGTGCGGCTGCAGACTTGATTATCCAGTGTGTGGCGTGGCTGATTGGTAGAACATGATTCTGAAGGTGGGGTTATTTCTGACAACAGTGATCTTCCAGTTAGTACGTCAGCAAACGGGGCAGTCAGGTCCGTACACAGACAATAAAGTAGACACTGGCTGGTGAATCTGGGAGGGAGAGGAAAGTCAGACTGGTATTTGAAGGCAGATGATGGTGCAGGATGAGCAGCAGGTGCGCTGATTGGAATTGGTGCCAGGTGTGGGCGGAAACACGGACAGACAGATCAAAAACCAAAACACTCGACGGGCAAGACAAAATGAAGAAATAAACCAAAAGTCATTCAGTCTGCGTCAGCTCCATGGACTGTTGAAAGATGGACGACTTGTAAGAACTACCTAAAATGACAGAAACCATGTTTGGCAAACATATGATTTAGGTGTACTTTGATTTTTTACTTTGGCCTTTGTCCTATCCACTACCAAGGATAGGGTGGGGTTTATGACCTATACTGCAACCTGCCACTAGGGGGTGATCCAGATGTTTTGGCTTCATTTATCTGCATCAACCCCCTGGTAAGCGGCACTAAATATTTTGGACATTATTATATTATGAAATCATGGTTATTTTGATGAAGGATCTGCTCCTATTACAGTTATTTATTTACAACATGAAATCAATGCACTGAAAGGAATTGTCGCCAGCAACTGGGTCAAAAGGTGATTTAATTTATATGTGCAATCCCTTTCATTACAAAACACTGTACTGTACCAATATTCTGTCTATGATCCAGTTCTCCTATTCTCCAGTCTGCATGAACATGCACATGCATGGGTGTTGTACAAAGTTGACTAAAAGTAGAATCCCCCCTCTCAACAGGATATGGTATGTGTACGCGCCAAGCTTAGATCAATCAAACACTTCAAGCAGGAAAATTACTTTGTAACATGAACAAAGATTGTCACTAAGCAACCTTGTCCTAGTTGCAAATCCTGTTTCATAGTATTATAAATGACTTTGCAGCTTGTGAAAAGCATTCAAATACATGCTATCTATTACTCAAAGCTATTCTGGATCACATTTAATCTTCTCACGGAGACCTGATGCAACGACCCCACAACTGTGCATGGATGGACAGGCTGTTCTCATGAACCATTCATACACATAGCTAAAAGTTATGCACCCCATTGATGGCTCTTGTATTTCAGGCAGGGGAGAGGAGGTCATGTTCTGGAGGAAGTTAAGTTGCGTTGTGTGTTAACGTAACTGCAACGGCCGCTGAATCGAGCATCACCTCGCGGTGCCCTGTATCCGGATCACAGTCACGGAGCACAGTAGACCCGAAAACATCACTCAAAGCATACGTAGCAGGTAATGGAGGTTACTGTACACAGGTGCAATGCAGGTGAAGGTACAACAAATGGTAGACCGGCTGGAGGTGGCTGTATACCAATCGAAATATGAAGCCGTTCATGAGAACTAGAGCTCGACCGAAAAGGATTTGTATATTTGGTTAAAGAATCCGATATGCTGATATATCGGCCGATATATATTTTGTATTTTAAAATTATCCAGAAACATGTTACAAAACTTAAACCGATTTCCCTAACAATTATAAAAATAATCAATTTTGCCAACAGGGACGTTGTAGAGCGTCCTCTGGTGGACAGACTATGCAACGCCATCACTAACAGGGACGTTGTAGAGCGTCCTCTGGTGGACAGACTATGCAACGCCATCACTAACAGGGACGTTGTAGAGCGTCCTCTGGTGGACAGACTATGCAACGCCATCACTAACAGGGACGTTGAGCGTCCTCTGGTGGACAGACTATGCAACGCCATCACTAACGGGCGTTGTAGCGTCCTCTGGTGGACAGACTATGCAACGCCATCACTAATAGACGTTGTAGAGCGTCCTCTGGTGGACAGACTATGCAACGCCATCACTAACGGGGACGTTGTAGAGCGTCCTCTGGTGGACAGACTATGCAACGCCAACACTCATAACATGGTTGACCGTCCAATTCAAGTATTCATTCATCACAATCATTAATTTGTCATTATAAATGATATATATTTCTTTTTTTTTAAATCGGGCATTATAAATGCTGATATCATTGTGAAAAGAGTAATATCGGCCGATAATATCGGCCCACTGATATATCGGTCGGGCTCTAATGAGAATGCAATGGGATGGAAGGAACTCTAAAGCCATGTTAGGCATGGCTCATAGGATGGTCGGTACATTAAGTCACCATTAAGATTTGTAGAGAGATTCATGATCCCCAGAGGGTAGGGAAGGATTCTGACATTGGTGACTCCCCAAACTTATATCTAGTGCCAGTGATCATCCCATCCTCACAGAGCCTCTAGCATGGCTGCAGTACACTGTAGTCTTGTTATCAACTAGCTGTGTCTCGCTAGGTTTATCTATCTCTTGTTTTAAGGGAGGAGTGTTCAACCCTGAGCCATAAAGTGTAACCCTGGCAGGAAAACACTGTTTGTATAATTGCCTGCCAAATGTATGTTGACAGTACATTTAGAACAAGTCCCCAATCAGCCAAAAGTATTTCCAATACTATTTATGTTTTGCAAAGGCCACCAATGAAAGCTTCTTAAGCCATTAGCACTTACTTGACTAATGCATTTCTCTACTTCCTGTGTTTATGACTTGCACATTAGGGTATGAGCCCCAGTGGAGCCGCCTGTGCAGCCAAGTGCACGGGTGATCAACTTTCACAGCCCCCCATGTTAATACAGACTTTGGCAACCAACCTGATCTCGGCCATCTTTCCAGTATTGTCCTGTGGAGTACAGGCACTGTTATCAACAACTAATTAATGTGTAATGAATGGGCTGTTTAAATGGAGAGCAGGATAACTAATGTGTTGCGGATGCTTGAGCTGCACCAATAAATCAAGCAAGGGACTGTAACGGTGCAATGCTCTCACGCCAGACTCAGACTCCATGAATGAACTATGGCAGCTACAGTTCAGCCCGGACTTTTGACTCGTAGTTACCGTGTGTGTGTGTGTGTGAGGCTGCAGCTGAAAGGAAACACGGGAGGACACATTTGACCTTGTGACTTCTTCTTTAGTGAGAACGTTTTAATTAAGATTTGCGATGGCTTGAGATGGGAAACGTTTTCTGCAACCTAATGGGAAATAGGAAACAAATGTCCATGTGTGTGAACTGCCCATACAAAGTCATTGTCACTGGAAACAAAATATCAAATCAAGAGAAAAGAGCTAAGTAGAGCATAAACACACACACACGGAAACAAGAACTTCCAGTGCTGGAATGTAACTACAGTACATTTACTCATGTACAAATTTGTGGTTCTTGTACTTTACTTGAGTCTTTTCTTTTCATGCGACTTTCTACTTCTACTCAAAATATTCTACTTTTTACTTCATTACATTCATCTGACAGCTTTAGTTGCTAATTACTTTAGTTACTTCATTACATTCATCTGCCATACGGGTGGCAGGGCACCTTTAAGTAAAGGATCTGAAGCAGTTACAGGTATTTTCTGCTCGGGGGCCCCTTTGCTGCCTCCTATTAAACAGCAATAATACTGCTTCAATTACAGCACATGTCAAACATCCCTCTGCCATTTTTCATTCTTTTCATATACAATCCAAATGAAAGATGAAAATGTGTTGCCATCTGGTGCGATTTAAAAAAAAAAAACAGGGCCCCCAGTCCTACCAGCATTAGCCTCTGCTGGGGAGAAAGAAAGAGAGCCAGACAAAGGGAGGAAATGGAGGAACCTGCATTGGAAAGCCAACGGGGCCACGAATAGTATCCTCCTCTCATCAAGTCCCATTGCACAGAGTGAGCCTGTTCACCGTTTGCTAGTCTCTCAGCGGGCCTCATCAGTGAGCTTGTACCACGCGAATACACGTGAGGCCCTCTGTCAACCCCCCTCTGCCGACCAACAACCAGCCCATTATTAGAAACCCCACACACTGGCAAACCACTGCCACACTGAATGTACGGTAGATTGAAAGAGGGAATTACTGTGTGTGCTACACTCAATCTGTCTGTGTGAAATGGTCGTATGTGTGTTTGCTCGCGTACTTCATGTGACTAACACAGTGGGTAGATTACTGTGAAATTACTGTCTGTGTGTGTGTGTGTATCTGCCCGTGATGGTAGAAAGCTACACCTGTACGTGAACAGTCACTATGTGCCTGCCTCTGTGCAAGACAAGGTTTCAGTAATGATCAATTCAGCAGCATGGGCCGCCCCACTGCCATGGGGTTGGTGCAAAACGCTGACTTTCATTTTTGTTTGCTCATTAAAGGAGGAGGTTTGCAGTGTAGCATTAAAACAGGTGCTAATGCTTGAAGCATAACCACCAAAAACTACACATTTCTACACTGTTGCTTCATTTTTATCATATCATCAACATTTATCTCTGTTGCAGTTTCATCTGTTACAACATGCAATGTATACAATCATGAACACTGCTGTTCTGATGTGAAATGAATAAGAAAAATGAAAAGTAAATACGTACAGACAAATGAATTCAACAATTGATTTGTTGTCACCGTACTCCTGTCTCTTTGCCGCCTACAATATTAATCTGTTCGGACTTGTCTATCCGCACATGGACACTTTCCTATTTGGATGTGATTTATCTGGAACTCTCCATTAATTAATTGGAAGACTCTGGACACGTGGCGGTGCATCGCTGACTCTGTGAGGTCCGGGCCTTTAACTTGTGGAGGTCTTTGGTCCCTTGTCTTGTGTCCCTTGTCTTGTGTCTGTCTCTGTGTGTGTCTATTTATGTATGTTGTTTTGTCTCCCTCCCTCCCTCCCTCCCTCCCTCCCTCCCTCCCTCCCTCCCTCCCTCCCTCCCTCCCTCCCTCCCTCCCTCCCTTCCTCTGTTTAATTATTATTATTTCTTAAAATAGACCTATTCTTCGTCTCAGTGTATTATTTGTAATTGCCACTGTTTATTTCTTAAATATGTAAAAAAAAAATTGAAAATATTTGATGAAAAAAAATATGAATCTGTTCAATTCTATGTCAGTCTAAATGTAGTCTGGCTAGTCCACACAGTGTTCCAATATGGGAGAAAAGCGTGCTTTGGTCTATTGGAATTTCTTTAAACCAATCACACTCGTCTTGAGTGGTGCTAAGCGCCTGACAGAGCCACTGTGCCTCTGCTAAATAGTCTCAGGAAGGAAGTTGTTTTGGTGGAACATGTGTACGTTCAGAAGTAGTTTTAGTCGTCAACAGAAAACTTAGATTGGACAGATAGTCTAGCTAGCTGTCTGGATTTACCCTGCAGAGATCTGAGGACCAGGTAACCATAGTCCTCAGATTGGACAGATAGTCTAGCTAGCTGTCTGGATTTACCCTGCAGAGATCTGAGGACCAGGTAACCATAGTCCTCAGATTGGACAGATAGTCTAGCTAGCTGTCTGGATTTACCCTGCAGAGATCTGATGACCAGGTAACCATAGTCCTCAGATTGGACAGATAGTCTAGCTAGCTGTCTGGATTTACCCTGCAGAGATCTGAGGACCAGGTAACCATAGTCCTCAGATTGGACAGATAGTCTAGCTAGCTGTCTGGATTTACCCTGCAGAGATCTGATGACCAGGTAACCATAGTCCTCAGATTGGACAGATAGTCTAGCTAGCTGTCTGGATTTACCCTGCAGAGATCTGAGGACCAGGTAACCATAGTCCTCAGATTGGACAGATAGTCTAGCTAGCTGTCTGGATTTACCCTGCAGAGATCTGAGGACCAGGTAACCATAGTCCTCAGATTGGACAGATAGTCTAGCTAGCTGTCTGGATTTACCCTGCAGAGATCTGAGGACCAGGTAACCATAGTCCTCAGATTGGACAGATAGTCTAGCTAGCTGTCTGGATTTACCCTGCAGAGATCTGAGGACCAGGTAACCATAGTCCTCAGATTGGACAGATAGTCTAGCTAGCTGTCTGGATTTACCCTGCAGAGATCTGATGACCTATATAAGAACAGTCCATTTACATTTACATACACTTTCTTACTGACAGCATCATAATGACATTATAATGAATAATGCAAAAATCATAATGCAAAAACTCACAGAATCATTTACACCAAAAGTTATCTCAGAACACCAAAATCATCCATTTCTACATCACAGCAACTGGGAAGTTCTATGAACTCCCAGATCAGACTCAGCTGTTGAGTTGTAATTCACTTTTGTGAACTCCAGAGAAAAAAGGACGACATTGAGTTTGAATTCACTCTGTGTATTGCTATCACTTCGATCTTTTAGATGCTGTGACAAAGTCTTTCTAGTTCCGTGTTTTTGCTTTGTGCTTTGATTTGGTTCCAGTAGATCTTTTCCCTCTGTGGTATTTGGAATATATTCCTCAGAGAATATTATGTTTATTTAGCTGAAGTTTGAAATTGTTGTTCAACCTTCTTCACCCACGTATTATCTCTAAAAACAGAAGAGGAAAAATTAGAAGTTCACACCAGGGCAGCCTCACTTTTCTCCGTCACTCTGCTTGTACCACATTAGCTAAAACTAAATTTAACAGGAACTGAGGATAAAAAAAAAAAAAAATCAAAGCTCTGGTTTAAAATGAATGTTTAACTCAATATTCTTTCGCCTGGTTGGGTCCCCACAGACTCCAGAGAATATTCAAATGTCTGCACCAGTTAGCTTGTCTTTCTGCTGTTCGTTAGGGAGATAGCATAACATATCAGAGAGCTTTCTTTATGTTTTATTTGATTTAGTTAATTGATACTCCATACTCCTGCTGGGAGTGACTTTGTAGATTGTTGACAGTGCTGAGAATGAACCATACAGTATGCTGAATGTGCTGTAACTTGTTATAGGTTATACACAGCACGCACGTCAAACTAGCAAAAGTGGATGTGGACACGCCCATACAGACGCTGAAGGGAGATTTTTGCGACACTGACCAAGCGTCATTATCTAACGGGTTGGCTTAGTCCACACACTGTCCGAGTGTATCAGTCGGACTTTAGGATTGTGTCTCACTGCCTGTCTGATCTTTGTCTGTATCCATGTAGAGTGGTGAACAGATACTGTACATCCATTCTACGACTGTATAGTGCATGCACATAACTCTGCGCCTTCACTAAAGTGGCAGCTGTAATAAAGTTCTCCCATCCAGAGGGTCACTGGTGCTTGATGAGCAAAGATATTACACTGTTCCTCATTTTGATGAATGGGCGGATTCCTGTCATCATTATGTTCTGCCGTATTAGTTATTTCCGCTTAAGTGGATAACCTTAGGCTGTATGTCTCTTTTATATAGACCTTAGTGGCATCTGTCTCTTTTATATAGACCTTAGTGGTCCCCTAATACTGTATCTGAAGTCTCTTTTATATAGACCTTAGTGGTCCCTAATACTGTATCTGAAGTCTCTTTAATATAGACCTTAGTGGTCCCCTAATACTGTATCTGAAGTCTCTTTATATAGACCTTAGTGGTCCCCTAATACTGTATCTGAAGTCTCTTTTATATAGACCTTAGTGGTCCCTAATACTGTATCTGAAGTCTCTTTTATATAGACCTTAGTGGTCCCCTAATACTGTATCTGAAGTCTCTTTATATAGACCTTAGTGGTCCCTAATACTGTATCTGAAGTCTCTTTATATAGACCTTAGTGGTCCCTTAATACTGTATCTGAAGTCTCTTTATATAGACCTTAGTGGTCCCTAATACTGTATCTGAAGTCTCTTTATATAGACCTTAGTGGTCCCCTAATACTGTATCTGAAGTCTCTTTATATAGACCTTAGTGGTCCCTAATACTGTATCTGAAGTCTCTTTATATAGACCTTAGTGGTCCCTAATACTGTATCTGAAGTCTCTTTTATATAGACCTTAGTGGTCCCCTAATACTGTATCTGAAGTCTCTTTATATAGACCTTAGTGGTCCCTAATACTGTATCTGAAGTCTCTTTATATAGACCTTAGTGGTCCCCTAATACTGTATCTGAAGTCTCTTTATATAGACCTTAGTGGTCCCCTAATACTGTATCTGAAGTCTCTTTTATATAGACCTTAGTGGTCCCCTAATACTGTATCTGAATACATCTGAATCTACCAGTGAGCTCCTCTGGTAGCTAAGCGTATGGGGCTCGTCCCCCTGTGTGTGGTTGGGATTATCGTAGTGTTATCTAATTGCGTGCAGTGAGATTTTCAAATGCAGGCTAGAGATGGGCGACTTTCATTACTCGATGCCAGACCCTTAATCCTTTCAGATTTGGGTCTGGATTTCCAGGCTAATCTGCTTGCACAATCAACCTTAAAGGTCGTTGTCTGGGTGAGGGGACGGTCAGGTCTTGGTCGCGTCGTTGGGCCAAATGTGGTTGAAAAGTGAATGTTGATTAGACGTCTACATTAAAGATATGTCATTTATTACATACAAAGGGCAGTGATTTGGTTATCTGGACCAAAATTACATACAAGTTTCATTTTTCTCATTGCTATTTGGTAGAAATGTCTCATTATCATTATTTCTTTTTTATTCATGAACAAAACTTTACTCTGGTGGAGCAGCTTCAACATTATAACAGAACAAACAGATCAATATTAAAGAGTGTAAAAATAGACTGTAGAATGACACAGTCCAATGCTGCAGGTTGTGAAATAAATCAAGGAATCTAATCTAAATATGTAAATGTCACAAGTAAAAGATGAATATTGACTGAGGGAAATGAAAGCTCATGAAGGCAGAAACTGCATTTATTAGACAGTTGCAACTGAAAAGGCTCCACGAATTCATGCTCCTTCCTATCTGCTTCTCTCCACTCCTCAATTCAATACACTTCAGTCTTTCAGGCTACAACTGATAGCGTGAGTATTGTATGTTTGCACATGTGTTTGATTTTTTTGTCTATCAAGTCATTCATTCATCATTTTTCAAGGAACTGTTTAAATATTCTGCTTCATTCGTGTGCCACGTCCTTCCCAGTTCTTTGTCTCTCACATCCTTTCCTATTTTCACACTTTAGCCAATTACGAACCCGAGGTAATTAAATCTGCCTTTCAAATCCACACCCGGGTCATCTGCTGGGCTAGATGGATAGCATTAGTGTTCCATCAGTGGTGATCTCCGGGCTTAAGTTACTATTGCATTATGAGGCTTGGCTGGGGCAGGTCAATTAGATTGTTTTTTAACACAGCTGCTCGATTGGGGGTGGGGTGGGGTGGTGGTTCAGAGGTCTGTGTTAGTGTTGGTCTGTCGGTTGTGTTAACGACTTTTCCACGTACTTACGAGTTGTTCTGTTCGACCGTGTGTGCTTGTGTGCGTTCGTGTCTCTGTTTGTGTACGCCACTGTCAGTGTATCTTTGACTTCCCATTTGGCGTCTTCTGCTTCGCATGGCGGCGGGGTCAAGGGTTGCTGGGTAAGATGGAGCCAACAGGAAGCCACATCTGTTGTCTGACGTCTGACAAGGATGGATTGCATGACTGATGCACATGGGGCGCATCTAGGGTGCCCAGGTCATGCGGTGCTTCCCATAGGTCGGCAGGGGTCAGAGCCCCTCTAGAACTTTCTTCCCCCGGCAGACTCCAGGAAGCCAATCAACTTCAAACGGCGGCTGATCATTTGGAGGGGGGTAATTGCCAATCAAATAGACCCATCTTTCTGGTTGAAGGGCACCCCTTTTCTTTTTAAACAGGAGGCCATTTCCATTTCTGCTCCCCTTGTCTCTTTGCAATTTGTCTTCCCCCCCCTTATTTTCAACTGCATTTATCCCATTATTGTGATGGAGGATATTGCCTTTTGCATTTGGAGAAAACCAAGATGCAGCAAAGAGGACAAAATGATGATTTTTCACGTGTGTGACTGTGCATGTATGGTACTCTTGAGTGCCAGCTGACAAACACACAAGCCTGCACAGGGCCAGCTGCCTTGAGAATACAGGGGCAGTCTTTGTGGAAACAGTTGGAAAACCCTCTGTATTTATCCCGCAAATAATTGCTATTTTCTCACATGAACTGTAGTGCTGCTCACACACTGTACTTGCTGCACTGTAGCTGGCGTCTCAATGCATATAATTGTAGAGTTTCACACTTTAAGTGGGGCCGTGTGTGTTTGTCAGTTGGTCTTCAGAATGACATCCAGCCACTTAAAGCCAGCTGCCTCCAGAGTGGTGTACTATATGGCGATCTGGGTGAGCTTGTTAAAGGACAGCCTCAAGGCTGGCTTTCTCAAATTACTCCTGTGTGGCAGAGGAAAGATGAGCCAGACGCTCTCCTGTGTGGCTTTACTTAATTGCAAAAGGCGACGACGGAACCGTCCCTCCTAAATCTCAGCACTTACTGGGCCCGATTTTATGGCTGAGAAACACAAAAGAGCATTACCCTGTATTGTGTACATTATGTTCCAAATGTCAGGGGAGTGCTGATGGAATGTCCCGGAGTAGCTTTAGGTTTTTTTTCCTCGCAGTGACCCATGCAGGATGGCGTTACATGCTTCTATCACTGCGTTCCTCAGGGGTATCAGTGTAAAAAATGAATATCCTTTAATTTCCCCTCTTTGCTCCAGGCACTCTTTCAATTACAACCTTTCAATTTCAAAACTAAAGATCATTCTCCTCCGTATCTCTGGCTAGGAAATGGGTGTGAATTTATAGAAAGGTTAACATTAAATTAGAAAGGCTGGGACCTATGGAAAGCTGGCATCTAAATGACCGTCACTTCATATAAGTTATAGAGATATGTAGCCTACACCAGGGTGGCTCTTGGATTTGACCTATCAGGTTCCATTAACAATAGGGTTATGGAGAGCATTACATGCATTTTCACAGGGCTTGAGTAATTGATACGCTATTTCCCTTATCCCTTAAGTCATTCAAGTGTTAGAGCATGTTGAAAAAAGTGCATGTTGATCATAAAAAAAAGCACTAGATAGGACTGCAGTCTTTCTGGAACAGCTGTCAAATTAAGAGGCCTGACGACAGACTGCTTTTCAGCACAAGTGCAGCTGTGAATCTGAATAGTGTTAGAGTGCAACAGGACACACAGTCATTTCGCACAGCTGATCCCATTTGGTGTGTAGGTGAGTGTGTGAATGCATTGGTGTGTAATTTAATAATTTACTAAATGTACAGTGCTGTGGCTGATCTATGTTTGTTACACAGTGGCAATGCCTTCCATTAGGTAAGCATTTCGATTGCGGCACTGAGCTAATTATCAAGCATATGTTACGCGCCGCCGCAACTTTCGACACACAGCATTCGAGCTTCATGTGTTCATTCATGAGCTTCGCCATCATTCATCCACAGCGTCGACATTCATTCTCATTAGATTTCTTCTATTTCTATTTCTATCTATTTCTTCAAACTCTGTTCAACTACATTTCTGAGCATTTTGTTAATATAATCTAACCCTAAGCCCAGGAACTTGTTGTCCTTCCGGGTCAAATGTGATTTTCTTTTCACGCTTTTTCCAACATTATTGTTGCTTTGTACTGTGCTTTTGAGTTTTTTTTTTCCTTATTTTACTTCTTAATTTATTTTATACCTGATTCATGGCATTATACCTCATTTTTCGAGATAAAATAAAGCAGAAATTATTAAATATTTTGAATAATAGCTAATCAGAGGATGTTGATAGAATCAAACTGGTATGTCAAAGATTTGTCAGGATGTAGTTTTAAAACCATTTAAACCCGTAGTTGTGAATGCTATTAACTTTAATAAAGCACCCAAAATGCATTGAAATAATTTTGCATGGGCTCCATACAACGTACACCCATGCATTCATGTTATTTTGGGCAATTTGATTGTAATTAACCCATATTTCTAGGACTGTAACAATACACCAAACCCAGGATTTGGGTTGTACCATGATTTCGATCTAACACCAAAGATTCTTTTGTAGCTATATATATATATATATATATATATATAATGTTTACAAAATTGTGTCAGTGGTTCATTAACTCGTTGGAATGAGATTTAAGAATAATTTTAATGGTAACAGTAATGGACAATTCCTCTTCCAGCCTGCAGGGGGGCTGAAGAGGAAAAGTGCTTTGGTGCCTACAGTAAAGGTGCTGGTTGACAAGTAAGTAGCTAATGCTAATGCTAGGTCTATAACGCTAGATAAGGCTTAGTGGGTAACATAAGATTACGACATCGATCAACACACACTTAATTTTAGTCTGATTGTTTTGACCACGGTTCACAGTAACGTTGACTGTATAGATAGATGACTAATCTAATGGGAATTTAGCCAGCTAGCACACCCCCATCAGTCTCCAGGCCAGCCAGCCCCAGCCGGCTAGCCTCCAGGTTTCATATTGCATATTGTTACAACACTACATATTTCTGATTTAAAAAACTTTGAGCCGAGGACAACGCAAGGGTTAATTGTTGATTTACCATTTGTTTGTAGAGAGAGAGAGATTTTTTTGTCTTAGTATGTAAGATATTTTATTTAAATGATCCACACACAAGCAGTATGCAGCATGGTTAAAAATGTCTGCATCTAGAGCACATTAAACAATTGACCTCACTAAAGATATAACACACTTATTAGTAATGCTGCAAAGATTAATCGATTAATTGTTCAACTATTGAATTAATTGACAACTATTTTGATAATTGATTCATCTGTTGAGTCGTTTTTTTTTTAAAAAAGTTCAAATTCTCTGATTCCAGCTTCTTAAAAGTGGATATTTTCTGGTTCATCCACTCCTTTGTGACAATAAACTGCATATCTTTGATTTGTGGACAAAACAAGACATTTTAAGGACTTCTGGCTTTTGTTTCTTTCAAGAAATACTTGCTAAAGTTCACAATATTAGCCCAATAAAGGGCCGATCCAACACGTGAACACATGAACAAACAACAGTGCCTGGTGTGAAAATTGCTTGTTTTATCCTATCTAGTGTGTCGAAGCAGCATCATGACGTCCTGAACTAGCTTCAAAATCTTCTATGACCCATTCTGTGACAAAGAAAAAAAAACACTGATTACTGCGGTGAAATGAAATGAAGGAATACCATTCTTGGTATTCTCAGGTGGAACAGTGAAGTTGATCTCTGGCACTTTTTCCCCAAATCGCCTCTTTAAAAGACGCTACAACTGATGCAGCATTTGGCACTCTCTGAATCATCTATTATGACAAAGAGTCCCTTTCAAAAGGCAAAAATATTGTGCAGACTCATCCGACTACTTGCAACGCGCTCGCTTCACCGTACGTGCTGTTGGGCGCACGTTGAGCGTCCATTAACAGTTTGCAACTGAAGTTGAAAACCAGTTGACACCGTCGGCTTGTTTGAGTCGAGCTGAGACGGGCTGGTTCGGACCTTTGGTCTGAACTGGGCTTTAGTTTAGCTTCAGAACTTTGGAATGCAGTTTTTGCATGTGGCAAGGACTGTGGTTTTAACAAAGGAAGCGCTTCACGGCCTGTAAGCAAAGAAGGAACGATCACAGTGAGCAATACGTCTTTATTTAGTTATTGTGAGAATCCATTTCTCAAAATGTATCTGGGTTATTATGTGGGACTGTATATGTCTGTGAGTGTAATGGCAGCCTCTTCTCTTCTCTGCTCTTTCTGTCTCTCACCGATGGAGACAACACTAGGGAGCACACTTACTCCAGAAATGAGAGGAAAAGACATTGAGTTTGAAGGGGGAGGGGGGGGCTTATGGGCTGCAGGATGAGAGAATGAAAGAAGAGAGAGAGAAAGAAAGAGAGCTTGGTACAGCTTTATAGGGTCGATGGAGAGCTAAGGGAAAGATGATCAGAGGCAGAGGAACTGTGTTTGTGTGTGTGTGTGTGTGTGTGTGTGTGTGTGTGTGTAAAGGGGAACCGTGGTGTCAGGCTTGATTTCATTACCGGGGCTAATCAGGTCCATATACTTTAAGTGCTGCTTTAATATGTCTAATCTCTGCAGGATATGGTCGCTGCCTTCTGGCTACATGGCTGCTTTACCTTGGAAAGCTGCTGAAAAAGCAGTGGCCACGCATTTGACTCTGACCTGGGGACAAGAGATACTGTCCGTCACACATTAACATGACCCATCAGGTCTGCAAGCTGACATCTGCTCATATCTTTTTTCATTCTTCCATAACTACGGTTCAGCTCTATGATGACACAAATGTGAACGAACAGCAATGTAAAAACACAGAATCACAAAAAACAAACATGTCACATTTATTTTAGGACCCACACTTCTCCCACTTGTTTTTGAACACATTTTGGCAACAGTGTGTGTCTCTGGGGGGTTTGGCCTAACTGAGTTGTCTTCCCAGATACCAATCAAGGCAGAAATGTGGCTCAATTTCACTTATACAATGTATATATTTATTGTGTCTCAGGTAAATGGCAAAAGTATATTGCTGACATGTGGCCCCGCTATGATAATACTCTGACATTTGGTGTGGGTCACATGTGAGGGGGATATTTGGATTGAGAGACTGGCACATTGAAATGCCAGGTTTGCTTTTAATATGGAGCTGTATTGACAGAGTGCCAGATGGCTTTTCAAATCAAAGGAATATCACACAAGCAGAGTTTCAAGTGTGTTTGACAAGGTCAGCAAACTAGCCCTGAATCTGTGTAGACATGTATGTACTGCTGGAACAATTAGTGGATATATGCCAGTGGTTCAAATTATGGTGGCCCTAAAGGACATTTCACAAAACAAAATGACTTTTTAGAAAGCACAGCAACATTTCGCTGAACACAATGACATCTGTAAAGTGTCCTGAGATAACTTCTGTTGTGATTTGAATTGAATTAAATTGAACTATGGTTGGTTTTAGGTGTCCATCTCACACGCTCCACACTCATAAACAAGTTATGCGCTGCTGACGGGCTGCTTCTTTCCATGACTTATGCTCCTGGAACTCCATTCATTTTGTATTGCTCAGTGCCCAGCTCAGCAATGTTTGAGGACACCACAACAACAGATGCTACAGGGAATTACTCAGTGCCCTGCATCATTACTGCAAGCTAGCATGGCGACTGAAGCTGCAAAGATATTTTGGTCACATCACAATCAAAATCATCATTAGTGGCTGTCAGCAGCTCAGTTAATATGCATCTGAATCCTTTTTTTGTATTAATGGAGTCTATAAACTGCCACAAAGTAACATGTTCGGTTGGTAATCAGCAACACAATCAGCTAGATTCCTCCACAGGTCCACCAGATTAGCTTGTATCGCTCTGGTTCTGATATGAACGTACCATAAAACGGAGGTAGAGAGAGCTTTTTCTTATAGCATCAGGAAGCTTAAAGCATTTTGACGACATCAGTTACTGAACATAGTTATACTGAGAAATGCGGAGCCAGCTAATAGTCTTAATTAGATTCCTATCAACTCATTTGGCAAGGACTTGAATGTCACACATTTAAATTGCGCCACATGGCTAAAGCTCCAATGAAATGTATGGATAAAAAGGGGGTGGGGGTGGCGGGTGGGGGTGTAGCTACTGATCATGACTCGGATTCTGCATGGCCCTGATGCATGTGTCTAACCACGTCTTTGCATGACCACACCGTTGTGTCCATTGATCGTGACCACTCTAGAGCTGCACTTACCAGCCAGTAGTCATGTCCTTACCTTCTCTCTGCCTCCTCCTGTCTTGTCAGAGTTGGCAGCACCTCTGGTAAAAGCTAATCCTCATGCTCTCTCTTGCCCATGACATCAAGCATTTATGCCCACTACTGTCAAAGGATATCACAATGTGGTGGTGGTGGTGGTGGTGGTGTGTGTGTGTGTAAGAGTGCTTCATTTGAAGTACATATTGTGCATCCCATATTTCAAGCATCGCCCCTTTTTTTTTTTTTAAAAAGACATTCTTGTTTTCCACTTGACGTGTTACCTTTGTTACAGCTCAACGCATGGCAATGCGGAGAATTAAGAGGTGTCCCACACAAGCCTCTTTGAAACTACAAGGTCCCAGTTTAATCTCAATATGGATCCTAGTGGATTTCTACTGTAGGGAGTAAACCCTAAGATATAAATAAGTGAAGTAAAATAATAATAAATAAATAGAGGCAACCACATCTGACACCACCACCATCATCAGGTAAATCCAGACAACTGGCTCTGCACACACTCTCACTAAATATATATTAAGGCTTTATGTCTGTTATTGTCCCATGTCAAATTAAATTATTAATACACATGATTTTATTGATGCTTTTTATGTTTACTGTTATGATTTGGAAGTATAGTATTAGTATTTTATAGTATTACTAAGACAATAATGGGAATTAAACCATCTAAACCATAAAGTCCCAGGCTGGTGAGGTGGAAAACTATAATCAAATTTTTAGTTGTGCTACGGTAATGTTAGGTCTCAATGGAGAATGTTGTTCTAAACTACTTTAGTGTTATCCTCGCAGTCTCCTAAGATAAGTTCTGCATTCCCTCTTATCCATATTTCACCAGTACTGCAGGGACTGGCTACAAGTGTTAGAAGTTGTTAATTCATGATTTGAAAAAAAGAACATTGGGAGAGACAAACACACAGCAGTCCCGTGTCCCTCCTGTGGTTTCCACTGACATCTCGCTACCTAACCTCCCTTTGCTCTCTTGTACTTCTTCAAGTGGCGATATCACAAGAATCATCTACAGAGGCCTGGAAGAATGACTTAACAGCCACTATTGCTTTTGAAATGCATCTTCCATTAGTGTGAGACAAAGACATCCCAGTACCCTTGACATCCCCCCCCCAATGGTAAATCTGTTTATCTCCCGCTGCCATGACATGTCGTAAATAAAGCATGTCACACTCAGAGCATGTTGAAACACGTCCGCGCATTATCACGGCTGGCATGGCAGTTACTGTACCATCGGTCACGGCAGCGGATCACGTGCTTGGGACTGTTTTGTCCTTGTTATGTTTGCACACATAAACTGGATTCTTCTCTTATTAATAACTTAACCCTTGTATGATCTTCGGGTCAAATTGACCCATTTTACAAGAAGAAAAATGGTACATGTATACATTTTTTCTACCTGAAAATCAATTGCCTTACCTTATTTTCTGTGATAAACATGTATAAGCTAAAAATAAAAAAAAAAGTAGAGCACACATGCTACTAAACCCCACATTTACATCCTTCATGTGGGCGTTGGGTCAGTTTGACCCGCCTACACAGAGACACACAGAGCTGTTTGCTCTCTCTTTCCTGCACCCTCTGTCATGTGTCCACCATAACATTTGATACATCAACCTATTTACTCGCACTGTATGCATCGCACCTGCACATCATGGGGGGGACAAAAGACATAAATACCTCTGCATCACAGTACAGAATCATACCCCTCAGTATGACCACAAGATTTAGCGTTCAGAGAGCTTCCGAGCTCATATTTGAAGATAGTCAGGCACATAGCGATATGAGGATCATTTAGATAGTTCAGAGTATTCTGATTCTGAAAGTGAATTTGAAGATGGCCTTCATTTGGAATATGCGTCATGGAGCACCACAGGCGGCAGATACTGAAAGAGCCCGGCAGCCAGCCGCTGGAAGAGCCCGCAGCCAGCCAAGCCCCGCAGCCAGCTGCTAGAAGAGCCCGGCAGCCAGAGAGTCAGAGTTGTTCTAACCCTAACCCCAAATAAGTCACAGGTCAATTTGACCCGAGGGACACGAGAGGGTCCCAAAAGTGAAGACAATACATGAGTTGAAGGGCTCACCAAAATAGCCACTGAAGGCCATTTGTTTCCAAGCATACACTCTAATAGTAATAATAAGCCATAAAGGGCACAATTTTCAATTCAATTTTCAGTTCAGTTTTTCAGCCCAGCATTCTTTCCTCCACCTTTCAGCTGCTGCCTGTCCTCCATTTCGACACCTTTTGGATCTGAAAAAGAACGATTCCTCAAAGATAACAGCACTTTTACGACCACTCACAAGTCCCTACCTCAAAAGAGACGTAATAAGTCAGGTGATTCCCAATTTGGCCCTTTCCAGGCGGCCTTTACACCTTGACCACGATTATACCTGTAGTGCAACCTTCATCATCAGGTCACATTAAGTGCGGGTTACCCAGAAATCTGATTTGGCCTGACATGGCAAAGCAAGTTTTGTAAATGTCAAAGCATACACTGGCACATCATATATATTATCCAAAGCAAGAAACTGTATTTTTCATATTTTTGATTGTGCTTTTTATTCCATAAATACATAATATGCTGCAGCCTGTAAATTGAATTGCTGATAGTCATCTGGTTTTAATGCTACACCCATCAATATTTTGGATATTAATAATGGATCACATGGCATGAGTCACTCGTAGTAATGAACTCTGGAATATAATCCAACTACTGTTCCCCTCAGCTCCTCAGAGTGTCTTAGCTTCTTTCAGCACATTGGGCAGCCTGCAACTTTACATTTTGGTTTTGGGTACCCTATGTCAGGATTTAGAGCAATGCAGAGACGACAGAGCAGTGATGAGTTTCAAATATTTCATAAATAAAAGGGGTTACAACAAAAAAAGCCCTGAAGCAAGCAGGCAAAAGTAGTTCCAAAAACTTGGCTCAGTAGAGCGGTCCACCTGCCAATCAGAAGGTTGGTGGTTCCATCCCTGGCCCTGCAGTCCCATGTGGAAGTGTCCTTGGGCAAAACACTGAACCCAGATTTGGTGGTAGAAACAACACACACACACACACATACAATGATCTGACAATAGACAAAGACAACACAGAGACTAAAGGTAACAAGGGTGAAACAAGGAACAGGTGACGTGAGGCTCCGGGACAGGTGAAACACATCAGGGTGGGGCCGACCATCACAAAGGTGGGAAGTTACAGAAGACATATGACAAGGGAGAAAAACAGACTACTAAATAAAACAGGAAAACTCAAGATAAAGCCATATATAGCCAGATATGTCTCTAATGGGTTGGTGGAGACCAAAACAGAGCTAAAAAGAGCATGCATGTTAGACTTACATTGCACAACTCCAAATGCACTATAAACATTTTGCATGGGCACCCGCAAATCTTAGTTTCTTATATTACCAAAAGGCACAAAACCAATTTTTATTTGACATCCTACTGATATTACCAGCGTACCTGTCCAATACTATTGAGTACTGTATTTTTGTTTGAACTTCCCAGTGGAAAAACAGTTGATTTATGATCTTTGGATAAATCCATCCTCTTTCCATACATTGTAAGCTGAGGCTTAAACAATAGATGTGGAAATGCCCCGTGAGCCAATGGACTTCATTATAGGAGCAACACAAAACCTTTAATACCTTCACTTGACCTCAATGGTGAATCATATGTTGAGTAGCTTTACTATGAATCAGATGGAGTTATTGTCCAGCAATCATTTCCAGAGAAATAATTGAAACTGTAGAAGCCATGAATTATTTACAGAAACGTTAAATATTTTAAATAAACGGAGACATTTGTGAAGCGGAGCATTCCCTGAAGGCTTACGATTATGCGAGTGGATTTGTTTGGCTTCTCTAATGATCTAAAGCCAGTAATGTCTCTGGCAAAGCCCAACATTATGTATTCTAATGTTAACTTCATAAAGCATGGTCAGTGGAGCACATTTATCCACTTATTTGCTGTAACTGAATGACTGTTTGTTAGTGTGCATATGCATCTGTGTATATATCTAAACAGAAATCTTTTTGTTTTCTTGTACCGTGTTTGTCTTCTCAACTCATTCTGCTTTTATAAAGAAGCTGGTGTAGGGACTAATGCTGATGAATACAGCACATACAGTACCAGCCAAGAGTGTGGACAGAATTTCCCCACTCCAGTGTGTCCAAACCGTTGACTGGTACTGTATACTGTTTGACATTTTTGATCAATCTGTATTTTGCACTTTTTTTGGCATTTTTCTTTGCACTTTTCAAAAGGAAATAGGAAAAAACGCACAGACATATATGTTTTTCTTCTGGAGTTTTTCTGGAATAAGTCGAGACATGTGGCTGTGGTACTAGTTTTGTGTGTAGCCCATCTGATCTGTGGTACTAGTTTTTTGTGTAGCCCATCTGATATGTTCACAGTAGTGTTTTCAAATCATTATTCATGCTTTACTTGGACGGAAATAGAAAACCTCCATTCTAACCTCTGTAGCTCTGTGTCAGTAAGGTCTAGAATCAGACATTTGGAACAAAGAAATTGAGAGTGTTAGCTTCCCAATGACCTCAGGCACATCCCAGAAGGCCAAAGTATAATGGGAGCTATATCACTTTTATTTTGGTATGACATTTACACGAAAAAGCATGTATTTCCAAGTGTTTCTTAGGAGGCTAGACTATCTGTCCGACTAGAAATCCTTTGAACGTACACACGTTCCACCAAAACGAGTTCCTTCCTTCCTTATTTTGCAGAGGCACCGTGCTCCGTCTGGTGCTAATCGGGGGCCCAAGACAATTGTGATTGATTTAAGGAAATGTCAATAAACCAGAGCACGTTTTTTAAAAGCACCGCCTACTGACCAATCAATACTCGATTGATAATGGCATCACCGTTCTTAGAAGAGAGCGAGAGAGAGATAAAATATGAATATAATACATTTCGAGACCGACAACCCCGTTAACATTCCCTTATTGGTATTTTCATGAAAGATATAGATTTTCAGCAGATGGAACTATGTATGCCTATGGGCTGTTTTGGGGCTTTTTGAGCCATGTGTTGCCAATGCGCGGTTTGAATGTTTTAATATTATTTATTTGCTCTCATGATGGCGTACCAATGCATAGTTACAACTGAAATAATAGCAAAAGCAACGACAGTGTGTGGAAAGCACAAGTCGGATTATTAATTATGGTCAGATCTTCTGCCTAACTCATGGAGACGTTATATTGATAAGCAGTGTTGGGCAAGTTACTTCCAAATGCAGATTAGTAGTACTGTCATTGGAGATTAATAACTTATATTACAACATTAATGTCTCTGAATTGAAATGTGTTTCACTACTTTTGAATAACTTTCACCAAAATTAAAGCAGAAGTTTGACTTGGCAGCTAACTTTTGAATTTCTCAATAAAGTCTCCTCTTCATCCACTTTAATGCATCATAGATTATTCATAATATTTTGTAAAATGTATATGGATATGCAAAGTAACTAAAGCTATGAAAAAAAATGTCAAACGTACAATAAGCAAGCAGGGGAAAATACTCATTTAACCCTCGTGTTGTCTTCCGTCAGAATTGAAAATCAACAATTTTGTTACCGCTTTTTATCAATGTTTTTAACTTTTTTGATGTTTTTGTCCCTCTTTTCAACATTTTTGACAGTTTTTTAAATGTTTGTCACTTTTTTTGACGTTTCAACACAATGTAACACTAACTTATTAACTTTAGTTTTACAGTTATTTTGGGAATTTATGGTCAATAAAGCTCATTTATATGAAATTATACCTAATGTTTGAGTTAGAAAAGCAGAAATTAGGAATTATTGAGACTAAAATTAAAGGAATGGATGTTGATGATAATCACAGACTGGAATATGTCAACTTTTACTCTCAATACTATTTCAAAAACACTTCAATTTGGTTTCAAATGCTATAAAATTGACAACATGAGGACAATATGAAGACAACATGAAGGCAACATGAGGACAACATGAGGACAACATAAAGACAAAATAAAGACACCATGAGGACAACATAAGGACAACATAAAGACAACATAAATACAACATGAGGACAACATAAAGAAAACATAAATACAACATGAGGACAATATAAAGACAAAATAAAGACACCATGAGGACAACATAAGGACAACATAAAGACAACATAAATACAACATGAGGACAACATAAAGAAAACATAAATACAACATGAGGACAATATAAAGACAAAATAAAGACACCATGAGGACAACATAAGGACAACATAAAGACAACATGAGGACAACATGAGGACAACATGAGGACAACATGAGGACAACATGAGGACAACATAAAGACAACATGAGGACAACATGAGGACAACATAAAGACAACATGAGGACAACATGAGGACAACATGAGGACAACATAAAGACAACATAAAGACAACATGAGGACAACATTAATACAGTAATTAAAAACCTTAAGAATGTAATAAATAAAGGTTTAAAAAGGGATGTTTGATCTATAATTGCACTAAAATATTTTACGTTAAAAATGTTTTTGCTTACATTTTGTTCTTTAGTACAAATGCCATTCAAGTCAAAGGTCAAATGACCAGCGTTTAGCACCTGTTGCACTGTGGGTAAAAATGTATACAGAGAGCCAAGGTGGCTGCAGAGGCACAATGTACGGACTCAGGCGGTAATTGTGCTTTTGGATTTCAGCCTTGTTATATTTATTTAATATTTCTTGTCATTTCTTTGAATTTAATGCACGGTTGTGACGCTAACATTGTGGGGCCCGTCTAGTTAAGGAAACATGTTTAAGACACTGTAAAATGGCTGAAAGAAGTACATTTGACTCATTGTATTGGATGTGTTTATTGTCTTTGTAGTTTTCACGGTGTCTTGCGACAGAAATGTGGAAATAAATGACCAAAGGACATCTGTATGACGCGTGGCCGTATTCAGTTGGACCAGAGCAAGTACAGGTTCACAACCCTATTTGTTAAACAGTAATTTAGTTTTACTGCAAATCGTCAAAGGAAGTGCTTTTATTTTGAAGCAGCATACACAGAAGTTGTCTGTTGGGAACTCTTGCTAGCTTAACGAGATGAACTTGATACGCTAGATGCTAAACATAGCCATCTGCTCAATTTGTTGCTTGTAAAACTGCAACACAAGGAACAGTAAAGCGTCCCAGTATAAGACAAGCGTGGTTGGTCGTCATTCAAAGCCGTTCCACAACAGGCCGAGTTACTCTCTCCGACTGATAAAATGCATTGATATTCACGTGACTGAACTAGTCAACCCAGGGTTATGCAGGAGCGTGGTTGTTAGGTTAGGGTAAGCAGGGTAACTGAAAGCAATCCAGGGCATGTTGATTAGGGTTCGGAGTACAGGCCTCAGGTCTGAGCAGGCAGGCACTGATAAAACATCACCAATTTCCACCAATTTGACTGTTCGATGTGCAAAGACATGAAGTGCCCTTCAAATAAATGCAGACAAGACACAAACTAGCTTCAGGATTTTGTCACATTGCTGGTGCAAAGCTTCAGCTTCCACCTTCGGCCCCCTCAACTGTGTTGTCTGCCCGGGTTGCTGAGGCTGGACTCCCACTGAAAAACTCATGATGAATGATCCTACTTGATACGATTACAAGCCGCGACCAGCTATATGGTGTTGTCTACGCTGAGCTGACACTACATCATTCATTACACACCTTGTTTACCTCTTCATTTGGGAGATTCATGAGTCACCGGGGCAAAGCATTCCTTCAGATTCACTAAAAAGACAAATGAATAAATCAAAATGACGATATTGTTAACACATCCCTTCTTGCAACACACTCACATACACCAAGAAACCTGCACTAGTGCTGAGATAGTTGTTACCACAGTGAATTTGGACATTGAGTAAGAAAATAACAACTAAGAGTAGCTTGTTTTCCAGAAACATACTTCTCTTAAATACCAGGCAAACACACGTATTTACGCCATTACATATCAATCATCCGATATCTATGATGTCAAACGTCTGTGTGTGACCACCCTATACTTTATTCAACAAAAGCATCCAGCTAAGAGCTCTTTGACTCTTTGTCGCGGTACTTTAGTGTGGGTAGATTCATTTCACAGCTGTCATTCTGTCCTCGGTGAGAAGCCTCCGGGGTGAGCTGCAACCTTGAGCCACTTTGGAGAGTAACTTTCAAATTCCACCTTCCATATATATATATATATATATATATATACAGTATATAGGACTATGGCTGCCCTTAGCCCTCCTTACTGCATAGAGGCCCAAGGGAAGGAATGACAAGCTTGGGAGTTGTTAGTGGTAGGCTGATGTGTTTCTAAGTGGTCTGTGAGGCTGTGCAGGTCACTCTGTTATTGATCGTTATCATTGTGTTGCTGCTGGACAGGGCTCTCACAACCACCATTATGTATATAAAGGCAGACACATATACAACAATTCTGAATAATCACAAATAGGAAGAAACACCAGGCATCATATCAAGGGTTGGCGGTTTCCCCCTGGTTTAAAGAGTATTACTTCCCAAATTCATATCACACGGGAAAATTGTTATTTCTCACCATAACATAAGTTTTATTTAAAAGAAAATACCTGCAGACCAAGGACACTTCAACATGGATCTGCAGGGCCAGGGATCGAAACTAATGAAACATATACTACCTCCTCTGTACATATATACAGTGTCTTGATACTATGAATGAAAGTGAATTCTGACATTTGTTACATAGCACTAGACACAAAGTACAGCTACCGACTAATACAAAAAAAGAAGGTTTTGCAGGTAATTGGTCTGTACTAGGGCTGTAACGATACACTAAACCCAGGGTTTGGATTTTGGACCCACGATTCAATACATACCCTGATTCCTTTTATATTTTTTCTTGGGGGGGGGTTCTCAGTAAACGTAATACAACTTCTTTTCTAGACGTTAGTGGTCCCCTAATACTGTATCTGAAGTCTCTTTTATATAGATTTTATATTTTCCTGATTGATTCTACCACCACTCAGTGGAGGCACTAATGAGCTAGATTACTATACACACAGTAGCAGAAGAAGACCAGCTACACACACACACACACACACACACACACACAAAACAACACTCTGGCACTTGATTCTCTCAGTTTGGTGACTCAAGTTGGATTAATAACTGACTCTTCGGTCAGTTCGTCAACACTATCCATCTGAGCTTTCATTTTCTCAAAGATACCCAGGGCTCGGTTTACACCTATCACCATTTCTAGCCACTGGGGGGCCATAGGCAGGCTGGGAGGAACGCATATTAATGTTAAAAAAAACTCTATAAGTGACATTTTCATGCTATGGGACCTTTAAAAAAACATCTTTTTCTGAGCTTTTGTCACCAGGATTGGTATGTAGAATGGGTCTTCTATTTTTTGTTAAAAAATCCACAATCAGCTCCTTGGTGTTGCTGATGTTGAGCAGCACGTTGTTCTCTGAGCACCACCCTGCATGATTGTTTTTTTCCTCGCGATATGGTGGCATCATCTGCAAACTTCACAAAAGAGCTTCTCCATGCAGTCATGGGTGTACAGTATGAACGGCATATGTGTATGTATGTATGCACTATGTTGTGTTGAATTATTTAAATAGCAGATATTGTTTGTTTGTCCAAGACAAAAAAAGAAAATCCCATCTGGCTCATCAGGTTTTCAAATTGAGACTGCTTGACAGCCGATTCCCAGGCTTATTTTTGCTCCCAGTGTGCCCATAGGTCACATTTACAGAACTGTAAAGTTTTAGCATGAAAGGGTACTGGAAGAAATGGCTACAGGTGAATACTGATCCAGTATTGTGTCTTTGTTTCAGTACAACTGATTTCCACGGACTAACACATGGTGCAAATCCTAGGATCCTGCAGGTATCGCATTGTTGAGAATCTCTGGCCAATACTGGGATGTTAATTCTTGAGATAATTACTTAATTAACCCTAATTCCCTCATAGGAGAGAGGGGCAAGGCACAATGGATCGTACAAATGGGGACAACAGTGCACACTAGAAGGATGCAAACAGCTCTTTTGTCTGTATTGTTGCAGGACTGTTGCATCTGACCAATAACATCAAGTTGGCATGGAAACAGGGACACTGAAAAACTGTGAAAAGCATGCAAACAGTTTATCTACAAGACGACACATCGAAAGAAAATAAAAGACTCATTACGAGTCTGTTTTTTCCCCCTAAAAAATACATTATATTTTAATTGACCTCTGCCTTTGCACTTTCTTTAACAATTACCAAGTCAAACTAACTATATCAAAAGTCAGACAGAAACCCCAAAAATATTTTTCTTTCTAACAGAAGCGACTGCATGAAGGAGAAGTAACCTCAAGTGATTGATTAAGATATGATTAAGATAACATTGTAATGATCACTACCAACAAAACAGTGATACAATGATAGAAAAGAATACGTCCACAGCTCATACAATCATTTGTACATGCTTCACACCCACACACACACACACACACACAAGTTCTAATTGGGCCGCAATTTTCTGTCCGAGCCTTGCCCATGTCCGACACCGTTAAAATTTTGTTTTTTTACACACACGCACACACACACACACAAACAAACACATCTACACAGATCAATATTCATGGCAGCCCACAGCAAGCGTGTGCAGTCAGTACGCGCTCATATTAGCATGTTTGAACTCAAACACCCCCTAACCATGTTCTATCTGGAATCCCAGTGTTGCGCTGCATCAGGGGGCTTGTTCAACACTCACACCACTGGTGAATCCACCGGCGGCTACAACATGTTATCTTGACAGACTGTGAACTCCTGACTTCATCTAAACACCTCGACTGGCATTTCTTCCACCATCCTCCCCCCTCACCACCATCCTCACTTTCCTCTTGTTAATGAAAATCAAAATGGCAAGGCCAAGGTGTGAAAACAGTATGACTGTTATTGATATAAAGACTGCCTGAAACCTATCTTTACGTTGCACTGCAGCCTTACAGAAAGATAAAGTTAACTTAATAATGTATGCATGCATGGTTCTGCTGCACTGCTAGCGGAGCATGGATAAGTGTGTGAAAGGACTGCCAGGTAACATTACAGTAAGCAGATATTGAAGCAAAATACCAAAAACAACGGATACCAAAACAAAGGAAAGAAACAAGAAAATATGTAAATATTTTATTGGTTTTAAATATGCAGAAACATTGGATTGTGCATATCTCTCTCTGTCTCTCTCTCTCTCTCTCCAGCAGAAAAAGGAACTGATTACTTAGTTTCCGATTACTGCCATTGACCAGACAAACTCACTCAACTGCCTCATGTGCTGCTGCACCTGAATTTATAATCCTGATTATCAATGAAGGCTGATTTCATATCTTCCTGTACATTCCTCTCTAAGCAAATTGTATGAATTCATTGACACTCAGGACACTTTACAGAAAAGTAGGTCTAGACCCATAAATCCCCACAAGAGCATGTATTTGATGCAACAACGCTGACTTGAGCAGTTGGGTTGTTGTACAATCTTTCTTCATAGATTCCTGAGTGAGATCATGCAGGCAGACTCCTGTATAACATGGCCTACATATGTAGTTTCTGCTTCCTTTTGGTGGCTGAATGGGTGGTGCCCCTGGGATATGTTGTAGGCTCTCACACAGAGTGATTTTACATGCCGGAACAGATGGCTACTGGAGGACTTGTGCATGACAACTAGTCATTCTCTCCGCTGTATCTTGCTCCACTCACGCCTCAGTGATCATGGGCGCCTGTAGTAGCTGAAGAACTAATCATCAGAGCAAAACACTGGACTGTGATCTAATTTAATCTGTTGATGGGCAACAAAAGCCTGGAGGAAACAAAGAGATCGACTGGGAGCCAAAGTCATGGATTGTGCACGTCTTGGCTGAAGATAATGGCATCATCTGTTCACCTCCTCACTATCACAGGGTATTGCATTCATGTACCATCGATGGATACCTAAAATAATTGCTACTTGAAGTTGTTAAGAGTAATATCAAACATTCTGGCATGGCAGTCATAGACGTGTTGCAAAAGTTATTCTGTGGAAAGCATCTGACTTTAGAGTAATAATAAATAACAGACAGAATCCTCAACATTGTGAAAATTGACATGAGTTTCTGATGGATTATTCACATTCCACCTTCTCTCACTGTTAGTCAAAGCTAGATAAAAAAACAATGGAGGTTGGTGGAACAGAGACAAAATGAATGAAGCTCTCTGAGGCCGTTGTATGAGCTATGCGCTCACCCCTAAGCACAAGGAGACATTCATCTCATCCGCTCGCTTTCTGTGTGATCTCTTAATGACAATGAAACAGGCCTGCAAGAATTCATGCAATTTTCTAAATTGATTTTCCTCCTTGGACGATTTACTTTGCCGTTAGATCGCCATTCATATCTGTTCGTGGGATTCAACACCAGCCTCTCTGTGGAAGTCTGTAGCAGAGTCAGCTGCATACTTGCTCTTGTCAGTAACACAAGAGCTGATGTCCAGTACTTTCGTGGGGCTTCATTATGTATGTAACTCAACATGGGCTCCATTTTGTGGAGTTATGGGACACATCAGCAGCAACTAGCCCCTGACTGTACATCTGCAGTCCTGCACATGTGACAGTTTCCAAGTTGAACTTGGAACCCATGTGGTTATGGGCAAAAAAATGACTTTCCCAATCCCATGTGCATTGCCAGAACCTCACCTCCCTCAAAAGAAATGAATAAAATGACATGGTGCAGTATGTGTATGCATGTATCGGTATGTGTGTGTTAGTGCTGTCTAGTAAGTGTCTGGACATGCACAGTGTTTATGTGCAGCTTTGTACACCACAAGGCGGGTTGTCCGTCAGAAGCAGAGAATTGCTGCCCCAAACATGAAGACAAATGGGGTGCAATAGGAAGAGGCTGGCAGGCTTGCTGACGGCTGTGCCGCTCGATAAAAAGAAAAATGAGGAGATGCTGTTCAATAAAGCAGCCAGGCCCTGCCAGGCTAAGATCTCCCACACAGGGATTGCCACAGACGAAAGAACGAGAGAGCAGCAGGGAGGTATGGAGGTGTGATGTTAGTAAAAGAAAGAGTAGAGAGTGACTGCATAGAGGAAAAAGCCAACAGAACCTGAGAGAGGTGGAGAGGGGCTAGAGGAAAGAGAGGTCCTAGGCAATGGGGAGAAGCAGCAAATTACACAACAACTCCGATTCTGTATCACCATTACCCCCGCAGCAGCAGAAGCATCTATATGTGATAACTGAGGGGAAGGATTTGGTATGTGGTCTCAGTAGCTCGACTAGAACAACAGCCCAAACATCAAACTTGGCTCTATTTCTGTTTCCTGGGCTGTCACAATCTGGCTGGGTTTTGTGCTTGTTCTGCCCACATAAACCTGTTTTTTTTTTTTTTTTGATTGGATTTTGAGGCATAAGGAAGAAGAAATAGGAGAGAAGCTTCCAGAGATTGTATGGAACTCACAGGCTCGGCTAGTTGAAGGGTTTTCCTTATAAATGCTATGTTTTGGCTTTGCCTAGCCAAGTGTAATTAGGGTTAAATCCCAGGCTGTCAGTCAGCTTGTCATTCATGGCCACTGAAGGGGCCATCTCCGGTGCTGAGGAGCGCAGGTCTGCCACTCCAATCAGCTTTACGATGCTGGGGCCTGTCAGATAAGCGGAGGGGGCAGGCAGAGGCACATCATGTGTAGAGGAAGAGGAGGATGATCTGTTCTTTCAATGAGTCAATCAATGATGGATGGATGATGCAGTGACATGGGTCTATGGAAACACCCAGTATTGATAAAGAACAGGATTGAGTGAGTGTTGAATCCAATCTGATGGGTAATCCCACGGATTACAAATGCCAACGTGAAGGACATGTAGATCTATGTATTAGAGCTGTCACTTTTTAATCAATACCCACACTACAGTTCAAGTGTGGGGAAAACATTTCATATACTATCTGTAATGATTTGTACAAATTTGAAAATCACTGTATATAAGTGCAACAGGCCGTGTCTTATATTCCAACAGTGGCGTTGGTAAAATGCTGTTATCTATTGCAGTCTCTGTTGGACACTAAGCTAGTGTGTTTCTCTTTACCAACACAACATGTATGTAGAATGTATGTTCTGTATGTATTATGTACTGTTTTATGGCTTTGTTGTAAAGCACTTTGGGTACCTTTCGGCTATTGTAAAGGGCTAAACAAATAAACTTGATTGATTGATTGAAAATAAGCAAAATCCCAAATTTCCGACCAGATGTCCGTCACCTGCCTCTATCTCTGTGTTGGCGTTCCAACCTCCGGTGGATTTCTGAGGACTATGGTTACCTGGTCCTCAGGTCTCTGCAGGGTAAATCCAGACAGCTAGCTAGACTATCTGTCCAATCTGAGGACTATGGTTACCTGGTCCTCAGATCTCTGCAGGGTAAATCCAGACAGCTTGCTAGACTATCTGTCCAATCTGAGGACTATGGTTACCTGGTCCTCAGATCTCTGCAGGGTAAATCCAGACAGCTAGCTAGACTATCTGTCCAATCTGAGGACTATGGTTACCTGGTCCTCAGATCTCTGCAGGGTAAATCCAGACAGCTTGCTGTCCAATCAGAGTTTTCTGTTGCACGACTTAACAAGTGACACAAATGACAATGCACTGCATGCACCATTCAATGGAAAAAAACACAGCCCCAGATAATCTTCGGTTGCCCTCATCCACAACATCCACTGCTAAAAGAACGGGAAACAGATACATGAATCATTATATGACAGGTTGAAAGTAGCCGGTGGCTTTTTCCTCTAATGATGACTTTAGCACCAGCTCAAGTGGCCGATACCTTCAGTGATCCTTCCAGTGATGGGAAGGGTCCGACATGACACCTGCGGCACAAGTTAATTAGGCAAATGTCATGTGTTCCTCTCCTCTGGCAAACAACAGCCTGGCCCACACGCTGGGAAATAATATTGTTAACCGATCAAAATAGCTGACCTCATTAATTTTTCCACACGTCTCCTGTCGTCAGCTCCAGGTTTCGGTGAAACACAGCATGCGGCTTCACTTTTTACACATTTTCTTCCTCACAAGGTGCAGAAAGGCCCCAGCACAAAACTTGTGATATGTGACCTCTAAGTGCCACATGCATTTTTTTTTCATATTCTACCCTTGTCCTGTCATGACTCAGTGTCTGCACATGTGGGGAGCTGCTGCTGTTCTCTACTCTAAGTGACCACAGTGACTGCACACTGTAATGACACACATTGATTACGGACCTTTTCTACTGCCCTAAAGTGGTATCGGCAAGTGATTTGCTTAATTAGGCCTAACAAACATTTTCAAAATAGTGTATGAAAGTATGAATTAATTGTCTTAATTCAACAACTCCATGAGGATATTCTTTAAAGTTTAGGTTAGGGTATGTCTCGATCTCCAATCATTTGTAACAGAATAAGGCCAGCTGTATTTCATAATTTCACCAAATACCATGAAAGGACCAAACCTAAAATTAAATTGTACAATTATTGTGTATGTGTCCATCAGGCCTTGGATATTTCAATGGGAAGTAGAGCTTGGCAATATATCGATATTATATCTATATTGTGATATGAGACTAGATATTGTCTTACGTTTTGGATATTGTAATATTGTGATATGACATAAGTGTTGTTTTTTACTGTTCTAAAGGCTGCATTACAGTAAAGTGATGTCATTTTCTGAACTTACCAGACTGTTCCAGCTGTTCTATTATTTGCCTTTACCCACTTAGTCATTATATCCACATTACTGATGATTATTTATCTTAAATCTAAGTGTCAAGATATTTTGTCAAAGCATCAATTGTCAACCCTACAATATCGCCGCAATATCGATATTGAGGTATTTGGTCAAGAATACTGTGATATATGATTTTCTCCATATTGCCTAGCTCTAATGGGAAGCATTTTTGTGATCAAAGTACGACTATGAGTAGTATGAAAAGCCAAAATCCGTGCAGGAAGATTTTTGGGCTGGGAGACCAGAAAATGTCTACCTTTGAAGACAATTCAGATGATGCAACAAGGCAGACATGCTTGGATCTTTCATGGAATTATTTTACAAATTTACAAAAAAATATGGTCACGGCATTTCTTCTCTAACTGGTACTTTTAAGGAATGATTGGTGGGATATTTTATGGTCAAAATACACCCAGTGATGTACTAGTAAGAGCTAATGAGGTGTAACTATGTATCAGCTAATTTAAGCACCTCATGTTACTGTATTGTAAATGTAAAAATGTATGATATCCATAAAATAATTTTTCTAATTACAAACAATAATAGAAGATGGAAATAATTTCAAAAACGTCAAGCTATGTATGGTGAACCAACTTGGTGAAGTAGGTTCATTGACATTACAGAAGTCTCTTGTTAGCATTTTGTATGCTACTTGTCTCAAAGTGATGTATGCGCAACTCACGTCTTCTCTCGACTCACATCGGGGAGTGACAACGGGGTGCCTAAACAAAGACAAACAAGTTCTTTCTCGAGACTATTTTGCAGCGCCACCGTTGCGGCATCCAGAGATGATTGTGATTGGTTTAAAGAAATGCAAACAACCCAAAGAAATTTCTTTCTCCTATCTACAGAACTGTGACGATACATACAACACACACTACGCCACAGCGTAACGACCCAAAGAAGACCGCTACTACCACACATGGTTTGATCCCTGGCCCTCTAGTCCCATTTTAAAGTGTCCTTGGGCAAGACACTGAACCCTGAGTTGCCCCCGATGCTGCCCCATCAGAGTGGGAATGTATGTGAGTGTGTATCTGATGAGCAGGTGGCACTTTGTACGGCGGCCTGGGCCACAGTGTGTGAATGCGTGAATGGTTCCTATACTATGGTAAAGACCTTTGAGACTAGAAAAGCTCTATATAAGAACAGTACATTTACATTTACATTTACACAGAGGGGTTGAGAAGAGACAACATATTTTAGAAACATAATTACTTTCTTGTTGAGGACTTTGCCCTCCACAGCACCAATGCTTTTGAGCCTTAGTCACTCCTAGAAATGTTTTAGCTCTCCAGAAACTGGAAAAAGTCCCAGAAAAATGCACTGTTTCCTCCTGTTTGAGTAACATTTGCTAAAGTACCTAGCCTTTTACAGGGCATTAATAAGCCTTTTCGAACACTGCATTCATTATTTCGGGCCACTTGGGACAGCAGTGAAAGCTGAGCACAACGTTGTTATCACACATGAAGTAGTTAATGTGTTGGCATAGTTGGTGATTTTAACATCCCGCAGACACAGAGCAACATTTTCAGTCAGTGTCCACTTGATCTATGAATGGAACTGCATGATTTGCTTTCTTAGTTTTTTTTCCTCCAACTCCTGAGAGAAATATTTATTTTAGCTGCTGCTTGCTCTACCATGTAGTGGCTGGTTGGTTACTATGTCTTTGGTTTGGTGCTGGGCAAATAAAGCAGTGCAGCTTGCACTTTTGTTAGACCCACATGTAAAATTAACTTCTACTTATAATGGTGTAAGATTTACTGACGTAAATGATCGGAGCGAGGTGATTGGTGTGACTTCTGATCCCCGATCAGCAGACCCCTATGGAACTTGTCAACAGAGATGCAGGAGGAAGTTAGCGGACAGTTTTTCTGCATAGATTTCTGTGTCCGAAGATTCCGTGTGAACCTGCTGATCACTTAAAAAATCGCCCGCATCGGCTCCAATCCGATCGGGCGATTGAATATTGCTTAGGGCAGCTTTTAAAATGAAACAATGGCCTTGCGTCCGAGTAGCAGATACAGGGTAGGGAAGTCAGAAAGTATTGAGAGAGGGACTCCTGGATAGTTTGTGATTTTTTTTAATAGGATAAGTTGACAATATAAAACATATACACCTGTGTATCATATGCCTATGTTATCCTTTAAGCAGTGAGATAGCCAGACATTAGGCCACCTTGCTGACAGTGTGGATGATCCAAGCACCTGTCTTCACATCACAAGGTTTATGATGGAGGGATCCACTGCAGGCTAGACCAGAATGGTGGAAATCTGAGCAGTTTTCTCACTGATGGAGGGCTTAAGAAGTCATTGATGTGTGTAAAACTCACCTTGCCTAGCATCTGCTCTCCATGTACAGCACAGAGCTCATAAAGTGGATCTTTTGTCCGACTGCCCTGGCCTGTCCCAATGAATACGGAGCCCTGGCGCTGCCCTGCAAATGACTAATGTAATTCAATCTGGAGACCGCAACGGCTTTTGTGTCTGGAAGCAGACAGCAAACACATCCGCAGATTCCATCTCTGTGTAGCACGGGCATAATTTGTTTGTCATTACTGGCTTGGCTTTCATCTGCGAGTTGTGTGCAAGTGTTTCTGGCAGCCGCTGCCTTCGTGTTAATAGACTGTTCACAGCCTCTTCTCCAGATGCCACCTCAATCCTGTGACCCCGGTCAGCATGCAACTGTCCAGGCTGATGTCACTCTGGGATAATAATGGAGGAAAATATGAACATAAAATCTTTCATTCTGTCTGAAAGAAGGAAAGAACCATCTTTCTCTGAGTCAGAATGGTTTCCAAAGGGACAGTCAAAAAGGAGGGAGTCACTTTCAATGTGAAGTGCAGGGCTGACAACTTTTCAATTTAGTTTGGTGTGAGATTTAGTTGGTGCATTTAACTAACACCCAACAGGGTCATCACGCCTCAATTTATAGATGAAAAGCCAAGTCAATTATTATGGTCAACGATGGATATGTTGAGTTGATCAGCCTATTTTGCCGATCTGAAGGCATCCTCACCTAAATTATGCCTATTAACAGCAGAAGTTCTTTGAGAATCCTTTTTACATCAAAGCTAAATTGGAGCTAAAGTTTTTGATAATAGCTGACCTAATGGATATCGTATCAGAAATGCATTGAACCAGGAAAAATCAGTTATCATCCAAATCGATTTGATTCAGGGAAATCATCGCTGATATGCAGCGCTATTTTAAAGCATAGTAACGTGCCTCCTTCAGCGATAGAGCTGCAGTGAAAACATTTCTCCTCATAAAGTTTAGAAAGCCAACACAAAGAAAGTGGAAGGTGAGGAACATCAGGTGGAATTTCCAGCAGCTCCAGGGTAATCAACGAAATGAAACATCCTTGATATAGACTAGACCAGGACATACGTTCCCTCAAACACATATTTTCACACGCATTTTGTTTTCTCTGTAAACAGCTGCAGCAGTGCATTGTGGCCTACGGGTTTGCACTGAGTGGTTAAATGTCCAATATTTATCTAATTATCCCTTTAATCACTGATAATGCTTTTTCCCAGAGTGTGCCAGGAGTCAGTCAGTGAGCAAGCAGAGTCTGTTGTCTGGCAGTTTGGCATAAAACCAGAGCGGTGATCGGGGTACAGCAGTGCACAGGAAGAGTGTAACAGTACAATATCTGCAAGTAAGCATTAAGAGTTTTGTCGAAAAGCTTAACATTACTGTTATAGTACAATTAGGTGTGACATGTTACAGTAAAAGTGACATTATGTGAAGTAATGTTAAGTGCTGAGAGACCAACTTGAGCTCATAAAGTAATAGTCTATATCAATGGTATTCTACTTCTAGGATTGGTCCAGTGCCACCAGAAATTCACCAGATGTCCTTCTTTTCAGCCATCCCCTTCCTCTTTCTTTAAGTTGGCGTTCTAACCTCCGGTGGATTTCTGAGGACTATGGTTACCTGGTCCTCAGATCTCTGCAGGGTAAATCCAGACAGCTAGCTAGACTATCTGTCCAATCTGAGGACTATGGTTACCTGGTCCTCAGATCTCTGCAGGGTAAATCCAGACAGCTAGCTAGACTATCTGTCCAATCTGAGGACTATGGTTACCTGGTCCTCAGATCTCTGCAGGGTAAATCCAGACAGCTAGCTAGACTATCTGTCCAATCTGAGGACTATGGTTACCTGGTCCTCAGATCTCTGCAGGGTAAATCCAGACAGCTAGCTAGACTATCTGTCCAATCTGAGGACTATGGTTACCTGGTCCTCAGATCTCTGCAGGGTAAATCCAGACAGCTAGCTAGACTATCTGTCCAATCTGAGTTGACGACTAACACTACTTCTGAACGTACACATGTTCCACCAAAACAAGTTCCAGGCTATTTTGTGGCGTGGCTTTGACGATAGTGATTGGTTTAGAGAAATGCCAATAAACCAAAACACGTTTTTCTCCCATCCCAGAATGCTGTGTGGACTAGCAATACATGACTAATCAAGTAATAACAGCATATGTTTTCTTAAATGGTAAATTACTTAAATCATGTTAGAAGGAAAACATTATGTAAACACTTTATTTGCAATTTTTTTGAACCAAAGAAGCCCTCAAGCTTAAAGGAGACATTTTGCAGGAGCCCCCTTATGAAGTGCTGTACATAGGCTCATAGCAGCTACATTTGACTTCATTTAAAACAGTAAAAGTGATATGAAAAATACCTGTTGTCAGCGTGCAAGGACTCTTTTTTTTTATTGTTGTCTATTGTGCAAGCACTAGACCATGAATGCCTCAAAACAGCGAGTCGGGAAAGCGTGATGAATGTCTAAAATGAGCCGCTTCTAGTAAAGTTTTGAAAATCTATTTGACAGAAGGGGGATCTTTGAAGAGAGGCTTTACATCAAAACTTTTTTTTAAGCAGCAAACTATGCTGTTCTTACGCCGAGTGACTTGTCAAGCGATTCTACTGTCTAGTGACAAATTTCAAATACGTGAATGAAACCATGCTTTCCCGTGTAAGACGTTTCAACAAAATCAAACGTGCTCAATATGCAACTTACGTGTCTTGGTAGTAAAATCTTCTAGCCTGTGACTAAAGGCTCAGTGACATGATAGCAGATTGTCTTTAGATGTGAGATGGTGTCATCTTTTAGTCTTTTCAAAGTCTTTTCAGAGTCTTCCATAGTGCTGTTTTGAAATTTGGTAGAAGTTAAGCCATGGGTTATGAATGTGTCACCAGTATTGAAACACAGGGAGTTGCAATAAGTTGCTTGAAGGGGTCTTAGGGCAATAGTGAAACATGCATATGTCTGCTGCCATATATGGGGAAAATGTAACAGGGTTCAGAGAATATGGCAGACCCAAAATGCAGAGACAGCAGGCAGTGGTGAGCTTGAAGACACACACACCAATACAGTACAATGATCTGACTCTAGACTAAAGAGAGACTACATACACAAGGTAACAAGGTGAAACAAGGAACAGGTGACAAGAGGGCTAAGAAGCAGGTGAAACACATCTGGGTGGGACATGGGATAAGGGAGAAAAAAAACTGAAACTGAAGCATTCACAACCATGACAGAAAATGATCTTAAGGAGATGGAGAAAGAAATTAGATTATTCTAGTCATAGTAGTAGTATAGTATAATAGTGTAATAGTATATGCTAAAGTTGACTTAAGGACACCAATTTTCTTTGGGAATGAATAATGTATTGTAAATAAATACATATTCTTCCATAAAATACAGGGGAGTAAGTATACACCCCCCTATGTTAAAATACAGGGGCATAAGTATACACCCCCCTATGTTAAAATACAGGGGGCATAAGTATACACCCCCCTATGTTAAAATACAGGGGCATAAGTATACACCCCTATGTTAAAATACAGGGGCATAAGTATACACCCCCTATGTTAAAATACAGGGGCATAAGTATACACCCCTATGTTAAAATACAGGGGCATAAGTATACCCTATGTTAAAATACAGGGGCATAAGTATACACCCCCTATGTTAAAATACAGGGGCATAAGTATACACCCCCCTATGTTAAAATACAGGGGGCATAAGTATACACCCCCTATGTTAAAATACAGGGGGCATAAGTATACACCCCCTATGTTAAATTCCCATAGAGGCAGGCACATATTTATTTTTAAAGGCCAGTTATATCATGGTGATACTATGCATCCTGATCAAGTTCCCTTGGCCTTTGGAATTAAAATACTCCCCCACCCACCCCCGCCTACATCATCACATACCATTCACCATACCTAGAGATCGGCATGGTGTTATTTCAGTAAACTTAATAGTTAGTTTGATTTGCATTGAGAGATGATTTAATGGAAAGTTCCTCATGCATATCTCTATGTATGGTGAAGGGTGTGTGATGATGGGGGACCTATTTTAATTCCAAAGACCAAGGGGACTTTATCAGGATGCATCCATGAAATAACTGGCCTTTAAAAAAAGCTGCCTCCTGAGCAGCACTGTATAAAATATACAATATACAGTGTATATATTACTAGAACTATAGGGGAAACATCTGGTTAAACTAATGTGATCTGTGTGAGGGCAAAAACGTATTTTACCAGTGACCATCACAGTATGATCTTCCATTTAGAGAGGGTAATCATCAGCTTTTATCAGTAACCATAGTAACAATGTAGGCATGAACTAATTGTTTGCTTCATCTCCGGTATGATGGATGCTTCACCCCTGATTATGCTTTCACAGTGACATTTTTCTATTTGCAGAACGATCATCATGAAACTGCACAGTGTGTGTCACACAGAGACCGGCAACAAAATTAGAATGGAAGTCTTTCTCAATAGCAACACATTTTCTTCCAATAGACACGGTTCTTTCCATGTGTATTGAAGAGAACACTTAAAATGTTTCATTATACTCTTTATGAAGAGAAGAGACGGTGTTGCAATCTCACTCCCATGTTCTAATATCTATATTGTTGAGAGTTAATGTTAATGCTTTGATTCATTTCAATCAATCAATCAATCAATCAATCAATCAATCTGGCACTGCATTATATGTTAAGATTGTTTTAAAGGTTACAATAACAGGAAATAGTGAATAAACCATCACATTCATTTTTTTTTATTTCATTTGTTTTCATTTTGAACTAATTGTATATCAAAATACAATGCACCATAATTCGGTGGGGGGCTGGTGCTACCCCATGCCACCCTTCTAGCCCCGCCCCTGATCACTATGGCAACATAAGGGTTAGTTTCTCTGTAAGCTCCTACTTGAAAACTAACCAGATGAATGCTAGTAAAATGTGTTAAAATGATTTGATTTAAGAGCGAGAAACAGAGAGAGAGGTGGCGTGAGGTGGGGTGAGGTGGGTTGGGGTAAGACCCGCTGAGCCCAGGAGGCGCATCTGCCAACATTACGGTGCACCTGTTCCTCCTTCTCCTAAACAGAGAGTCAATTAATTGCCAGCTCATATGTGCACAAGCTAATATGCAAAATTGCATCAGTTACCCAGGTGGGTGGATGTATGCATGTGTGTGCATGAATGCACATCCCTTCACTAAACTCAATGTAGACCTATGTAAATCTGTGACCGTCACATGCCCCTGCTTTGCTCGCACCTTACGGAGCAAATGGCCCCACAAAGGGACAGCTACGCAACTCTCAGTGACAGTATTTAAGGATTAAAATATACATATTGTTTACCTTAAAGGTCCCATGGTACAGAAATGTCACTTTAAGAGGTTTTATAACATTAATATGAGTTCCCCCAGCCTGCCTATGCCCCCCCCAGTGGCTAGAAATGGAGATAGGTGTAAACCGAGCCCTTGGTGTCCTGCTCTGCCTTTGAGAAAATGAAAGCTCAGATGGGCCAATCTGGAATCTTGCTCTTTATGAGGTCATAAGGGGCAAGGTTACCTCCCCTTTCTCTGCATTGCCCACCCATGAGAGAGAGAGACTTCATGGCTTTCAAATGAGCAAAGTGGCAGTTGGTCAAGGTTGGTTGTGACTGTTATTGCCACTTTTCATTACACCCCCAACCGGCACTGTCAGACACCGCCTACCAAGAGAGAGTTTTTCCTTGTCACTGTCACACTAAATGCTCATACAACAAAGTTTGAGTCCCGGAGCCCGATCCTGCTAGCTTTTGGTGTCTCTGCGGTCGGGTGGGTGTCATCGTTCTGGTTTTAAAACGTCTTTCTCTCTCGTGTCTTTCTCCAGCATGTCTCTCCAGTCAATCTCAATCTCCCCCACCAGTCTGCTGGGGTGTTGGACTAAGGGGGACGCAATTTTGTTCTACGCCCCTGCCAGTCTTTCACACACCTGCAGCTACCTGGGTGAAATCAGCCTCCACAATATGCAAATATTCTTCATTACATAAGCGTAACTACTGGAGACAGGATGTCTTCTTCTACACTGAAAAGTATAACGTCATTGTTTTCATAATGAACTAGTTAATGGCATAAGTAAAAACAGACAATAAACAGACATGAACGGGTTTATATGATATTATACGAAAATGTGTGCTCAACATTTGTAACATCCTATAAAATGACAGTGCCAGCCGGTCCCATGACAGTTGAAGGTCCCATATTATGTAATAAATATGTGGAATACATTTGAATTATTGTTCATTATTTTAGTAGCTATATGTGTGAACGAGAACAGCCTGAACACACATGTACAAAGACTCACAATTAAAAGCCAAAGAGCAGTTTGGGACTTTGTTGAGCTAATAGTGCAGCAAGAACTAAATAAGAAAATAATCCACATGGCAGATATGCATTTAATAATTCCATGTGCCAAGCTCCACTGCTGGAAGGTTTAGCCTTCCTTGAAGATTTAATGTAACTTTATTCTTTCTTCTTCCTATTCATCAAGCAGACTCAGCAGTTTGTGTGTCTGTGAGGCGCGCCCATTTTAAAGGATGATCACACAAATAACAGGAGGAGACATGTTAACAGAGCATGATTATGTATTTTGCTGGATTTATTGAGGTCACGCTATTTGCGACGGACAGTTTTACAGTTTAACATTCTCTGCCTCTGAACAGAAGCCTGAACACAGCACAGATTTACAGGATGCAGTAGCAGAAATAAACATGCATTAAACATGAACTTGTATATCACTAAAACCCCTTAATGTTCGAGAAAAAAAATTAAGCAATTTGGCATTTATGAATGAACACCATATCTGATCGCCGTAACGCAAAACTTAGTGGAACTTTGCCAACTGCAATAACGCTGCAAGGAAGCTGAGAGTGCAGATGCAAAAGACCCAGAAACACTGACCAATCAGAGCAGACGGGGCATTTTTTGAGAGAGGTCTTAAAGAGACAGGCGCTAACATGGATCGTTTCAGACAGAGGGTAAATACAGGTATATTTGGACAGACAGTATGAGAAAATTATGTTTTTTTCCTCATTAAAAAGCATGTGAACATGTCCAAGTAGAAATCTTAAATGCAAGTATGAACCTTAAAATGAGCATAATTTGGGACCTTTTAGACATCTAAGGTGTTTTTAGTTGCATTTACCTCAGTATTAAGATACATATCCACACCATCTCTACCTCCACCTGCTGCGTCCGACCTTCTCTCTCCACATCGCTTTTTGGTTGTGCACATTGCTCGGAGAGATCTAAAGCTGCAACTGATGCAGAAAATCACTATTCAGTGGTATCCAAGCCCACCTATTGGTGGATAGCAATGTGGCCTCAAAGCAAGATGTTGTTCTCCCCATGTCAAAAACATGTTGATCAGGTTAGGTCCAGTCAGTGCCATTGATCAAGGCTGGCTCAGATCTGGAGTTGGTCCCCGGGCGCTGTAAATGGCTGCTCACTGCTCCCTTGATAGATGGGTTAAAACTCAGTGAATGAATTTCACTACATGTATGTGTATGACAATAAAGTGCCTTTATCTGTGGAGAAAATGTTTGCGACTGACCAAAGACAAGATGTAAGAAGGCTCTGGACAGAAGCCAGACTTGCTACAGCTATTAAAAATCACAATATTTCTCCTTTTTTGCAGCATGTTGACAAGCCACTATGAAATATTGGGCTGTTTACATTGGCTGACCAACAGTGAACTGGAAACTTAGAAGCACAACATAAGGATGTTAGGATTCTTTTTATTCTCTTATTGTTGGTTTGTTTGTTGGCTTGGCCTCACTTGGCCGTGTCTGTAAATAGAGACCGGAAAATACCAGAAGCAGACGTAGCAGACTGACATCATGAAAGCCCCAGGCAAATTACAATCTGCTGCTCCAGTGCACTTTCCGTTTCTGATCTGAATAATGCTGCTTTAAAACTGGGCTCTGGCTCTCCCTTACCTTGCAAACAATCTCCTCAGTATGTCAACAAAAAAGAAAAAAGAAGTAGCTTTCCGTTTCCAAAATTGAGAAGATATTGTCTCTGTCACAGACTAGAATAAACCACCTAGTGGTTGCATGCCTCTGCCAACCATTGAAGTTTTAGTTTACATCCATGTCTGTCCAGACTCAAATAATCTATGTAGTGAAGACTGTATTAAGTGTCTTTTTTTGGCAAAACATGGATGATTCACACGCATCTTTAACCCTGCAGCAGAGAAGATCTATACAAATCACCATAGTTTCAAGATCAAGTGTTACCAACTCATATCAGACCAAATGTCTCCCTTCTGTTTCGGAGTTATGGCATTGAATAATGACCAATTAATTTTTTTTACAAAACATTACCCTGTCACAGTGAAGTTGACCTTTGACGTTTTGGATATAAAATGTCATTTTTGTCATAATTAGTGTATATATTTTGAGTTGTGGCTGAGAACATGCTTTGACGTTGATCTTTGACCACCAAAATCTATTGGGTTTGTTACCCAAAAGTTGCAAACTACTCAAACTTAACTGTTGGAATGTTACCCCGTGGGTGAGCCAATCAGGACACTGCGATGACCCAACTGGTTGGAGACAGTCATGGTTTGGCCCTCTTGTTAAGAAAGATCCTGAATCAGCCGGTCAGTGTGGTTGCCCCCCTGCAATAGAGTGCAGGGAGCAGAACACATGATCACAGCCAACACATTCTCACTCCCAGCGCATCATAAAGTGACACTTTGTCAGGTTCCTTTGGCATTTGTTGTTGACGTAAAAAGTCTCCATGACCGGGACAATCAAGTTTAGGAAGAAATGGTGGGTGGGGTTATAAAATGTACGATTCAGTAACACACTGGACAAGAAACGGACACAAACCCTGGTCTCCTGGGGGAAATCCCACCACCCCAACCAGATCCCTGTATGACTGTAAGTGGAGGGTGTTTGAGGAGTGGTGTCTCAGGGAGGGACAACCCTAACCCTTTTCCTTGGCCCTGTTTAAAGGGGTTTCAATTTAGGACATTTGTGCAGCAGCATGCTAGTCTTCACCTCTCCCTTTTGTTTGGTTTTATAGACTTGACGTCTCTGTGCCAAGCTTGGTGCGTGCATTGCTGAGCACGGGGCCATCACTGGAGCAGAGCATTGCTACCTGACTGCCGGTGGTTACTGAGTTAAGCTTGTCTGGCAATACAGGAGTTTCCATATCCCATAGTGAGACATTGAAATTAATGCTATGAATGAGAACTTTAGGTTACTTGTGTGACCCCGGTTCTTGCCCCCCCTTCTTGCTGGGGCGAAGCGGGAAGAGGTGCTTATTTTGAATGGCGTCCACGTCGTAGCGGAAGCTATTTAAAGGGGGATGGACCCACCTGACACAGACGCTCGATCACCAGCCAATCAGGATTGGCGTAATGCGATAAATACTTCTGAGGCATACGCAGAGAGGCGTAACCCATAGTGAAACATCTCAGTCAAGCTACTCTGAGAACCGGGGTTACGCAAGTAACCTAAAGTTTCTGGTTTGGGGATGCGGTTCAGTAAGCAGGTTTAATTAATAATACATATCAAATATATTAATTCACATTTCATCTGGCATCTTTTTTGCACACAGAGAGGAGCTGCAGTAAAAGCAATATAGTATAAGTGAAATAAAATTGGCTACATTTTTGCCTTAGTCCTGTCCTCTTTTAAAGCCTCCAACCAGAACATTTGCAGATGTTTTTATGACAGCTATTAGATAAAGTCTGCAGGCCCCTGAGATAGTTGGACCACTTATTTTTTGCATGCTTTAGATTGCACTGAACACCACTTGACAGCCAATCTGTTACTCATTGTCACTGAAGCAGCTCTATGGCATAACAGATTCAACTCTCTGCCTCTTTGCTTTCAGTCCTCAGAAGACATTTACAGTCTGATAAAAAAGCTGGCTGAGGTGTCCCATGCAAAGAGAAATCTTTTTTTTTCAACGCTACAGTTGACAATTATGGCTGTATATGAGTGATTCACGGCATGGAGTTCTATTATACAAATGATCTGGAACATTATTTGCTGTGCACATTGTTTTAAATGATGATTTAATGGTTGATTTCTTGTCCTTTTGGAAAATATTAGCAGCAAAATTTGACTTTTTGAGTTTCCTTTATGGGCGGAGGCCAACATTATGGTAATGACTTCCATTTTGGGGTGAATTTTTCCTTTAACTCATGTAGTATTTTCCTGAATCAGTGTTCTGTAAATCTCACCTCCCATTCAGGATCCCCCTCTGTGTCAGGCCGCTTGTCAAACTGCCGAGGCAGAGCTCCAGACGCCCCACTGACAAAGAGAGAACTGTGTTAGTGTAATTTAAAAATAACTTTCCTATTTAAAGAAATCTTTAGATTTTTCATTTCAGATTTTAATCATCACGAAGTAATGAAAGACGGAAAGGTGATAGGTCAGTGCTAATAACCAGGTTCTGTTTGTACAGCGCCCCCCCCACTTAATATCAAGTGTTGCTGGGATATTAGGATATTACATAACTGAAGAACACTAGTAAATGAAACACATTTAAACTAATGAAATGTTTGAAATGTTTGAAATAATGACACAGTGGCGCCTGAAATATCACTCTTCCACAGCACGGGTGGGGGGCTGTTAAACCATCAACAGAGCGCTACTCTAAACACGGGGCATTTTCCTGGAGTGCTCGTGCAAACTGAGCCTGGAAACTGTGATGTTTGTGGCTGGAAATCCAGAGGCTGTGGTGTATCACTTCCAACAGCAGGACTAGAGGCATGATTAGTGTGTGATTGGGACTTTTGGGCGACCCCCCCTTTAAATCCTTAACTCTGATACCCCACCATCCAGACTAGCATCTGGAACCCAACTGCTCCAACACATTTAAAGCCACACACTACATCAATTTACCTCTTCACTCCATAACGTTGGGGAGATTGTCAAAATCGAAACAGCAGAGGTCCAGATATTCTGCTTCTTAATCTCTAGTAGCCTATTGGTAAAGCTCCGAAAACACTGGATCCTACAATTCCCATAATGCATCCAAGCGTCTTCCATTAGATCTTTCTTGCCTTTTAATTAGAACCCCACTTCTCCAGTTTATAACGCCGGCTTTCTTTTGCTTTTGTTTTAGAAACATGGCATCAGAACAGCCTTGTTACTTTTTGATTATTTTTCTGCCATGACGACCCAGATGTCTGGTGTAAAAATCTATATCTGTGTGTGCGTCAGTCTGTCTTTCTGTGTGTGTGTGTGAGTGTGTCTGACTGTCTGTCTGTCTGTCTATCTCTGTCTTTATGTCTGTCTGTCTATTTGTCTAGCAAGTCTCAGCATCAGCCTGCACCCAATTGTTACGCTCATGTTCTAAAGTACAATCCGTTTAATGTTTACTACTAATGTATTTTATATCTAATATTGTATGGGACTCAGTGTGCATTGAGAACAGTAGAATACGTTAGTTTCTTAATTAATAACACCAAAAGCAACCAGCAGTAATGATTAATAACCTTGCTAAAATAGACAACAAATTATTCCTGTGAAACCAGAATAATCATGTATGCAAAAATGTAGCAAATAGAATGTGAGAGTGAGGCTGGAATATATTTCCAACACTGAGGCAGACTTTAGCTCGAGCTGCCTCCGGCTTTCAAGCAGCCAGCCAAAACATACAGGAACAGTAACAAAAGCTGCTACTTAAAAAAAAAAAATCCAAATTTCATTATTTTATTTTGAAGTGCATATGGCTCAATTATTCAATGCGCTTTGAAAGATAAAACATAATTGGAATATTTTTCACATTTCAATTTTTATTCATTCATTCTTTTTTTTTTTGGTGTGGTTGTGTGCAGGCAGCCAGCGGGGCACGGGGCTCACAGCACCGGAGAAAATTTCCCATCAAGCCTCATTCATGATTCATTTGATGTTTCAGCCTCAATATCAAAAGTCCCATTCAGCATGACCTTTTGTATTTATTTATTTCAAACTCTTTTTTGTCTCTTAAGTGAGCAGCTGCTGAAATAATCTCATACATAGCACTGAGTTGCAATCCAACATGGCATCACTTAAGTGAGGTCAAATGCATTTGAACCCTGTTATTGTGTACATGCACAGACAGACGCAGCACTGTTCCCATATCACCACCTGCTGCGTTTTGTTCTTCCTCACTCACTCACTCATTCATGCTGCAAGATGGCTCCGCGTCCAAAATGCAGCAACTCTGCTCTCAAATTTACTCTCGGTGCAGGTTTGTAAATCTGTATCAGTATGTGTGTGTTTTTATGTACACACCATAGAGTACTTTTCATTTCGTTGTATGTACTTACAATGTCAATTACGTCTTTTTTATCACTATATTGCAATGTTCTTTCACCATCTTCCAGATAATTGTATTATTATGATTGATTATTTACTGTATATGCCTTTAAATGCACGTACTGTACACACAGTACATGCATGTACATGTATGTGTGTGTGTGGGTGTGTAACACATTGTTTTTGTGCACGCGGGTCACAGAGTCACATCACTTCCACATCAACACCTGCAGATCTCCGAGGTCAGTGTGCAGCGGTTGGACCCCGGGTCACATGACTGCTCTGCTGTCCAACCTCAGCCCAACCCCTCCACCCAATGGCCTTTTTGCAAAGCTTCCCTCCCCTCTACTGTTATCCGGGTGGAAGTGAGCTGATGGATGGGGAGTGACAGCAGGCGACCCACAACTCTACTCTCTAATGTGGAGCTATTCCACCCATGTCACCCCAGCCGGCTCACGGGCCGCGGCAAATTCCTTCTGCTGTTCCATGAACACTCTCAATCTGAATATGGAGGACCAGAAGGAAAATGCAAGCAATGTCCACTTATACTTCCTTTCTGGGACTTTAAGTCACTGTACTCACATTCTGCTCTGAATGGATTACACATGGAGTCATTATTTATTGAACAAATATTTGATAGTTCATATCAAATCTTCTGATGCATTTACTGGACAGCCAATCGTTTGAATCTGTGTTACATTAATTGGACACACATATAAATAATGACCTTGTACTGAAAGTGAAACTGCACTTTATAGTACAAGCAAATACAATGTTAGTACTCAGTAGTTCTCATGACACACACAGAGCTTTAGCCTTCAGCTTGTATATGTGTGTGTGTGTGTGTGTGTGTGTGTGTGTGTGTGTGTGTGTGTGTGTGTGTGAATTTTCTAATGACGGATGTGATACGGCCCAAAGCAACAAAACCTTCCTTATAGAGAATATGTTACGGACCTCCGCTATACTCTACTTTTAATTAATTAATTTTAATTTAATTAATGTTTTTTTAGATCAAGGCCCACTTAACCCAGCATTTTATCGATGTTTTTAACTTTTCTAACGCTTTTGACGCTTTTTTTAATGTTTGTCTCTTTATTTGACGTTTTCATCACTACGTAACACTGACTTATGAACTTTAGTTTTACAGTTATTTTTGGAATTTATGGTCAATAAAGCTCATTTATAGGAAATTCTACCTAATGTTTGAGTTAGAAAAGGAGAAATTAGGAATTATTGAGACTAAAATTAAAGGAATGGATGTTGATGATAATCACAGACTGGAATATGTCAACTTTTACTCTCAATACTATTTCAAATCTATAAAATTGAATAAGACGCCCCAAAATGAATGAAAGTAGAGATTTGTACTTGGCAAAGAGCGTTGTGTGGAATCAATCATGTTATTTTGGGGAATTAAAAAGAACATTGATATAGGACAACATGAGGACAACATGAGGACAACATGAGGACAACATGAGGGCAACATGAAGACAACATGAGGACAACATGGGGACAACATGAAGACAACATGAGGAGAACATGAGGACGACATGAGGACGACATGAGGAGAACATGAGGACAACATGAGGACAACATGAGGGCAACATGAGGACAACATGGGGACAACATGAAGACAACATGAGGGCAACATGAGGAGAACATGAGGACAACATGAGGACGACATGAGGAGAACATGAGGACAACATGAGGGCAACATGAGGAGAACATGAGGACAACATGAGGACAACATGAGGGCAACATGAGGAGAACATGAGGACAACATGAGGACAACATGAGGACAACATGAGGACAACATGAGGACAACATGGGGACAACATGAAGACAACATAAAGATAACATGACAACATGAGGGCAACATGAGGGCAACATGAGGACAACATGAGGACAACATGAGGGCAACATGGGGACAACATGAAGACAACATGAGGGCAACATGAGGACAACATGAAGACAACATGAGGACAACATGAGGACATGAGGGCAACATGAGGACAACATGAGGACAACATGAGGACATGAGGGCAACATGAGGACAACATGAGGACATGAGGGCAACATGAGGACAACATGAGGACATGAGGGCAACATGAGGACAACATGAGGACATGAGGGCAACATGAGGACAGCAGGAGGGTTAATATGTCCAATAGTTCTCACCCCCTGAATGCAGAATCTAAGTTGCTTCCCTCCGGTTCCCGTGTCAGGCGTCCACCAGCCAAATCTAATAGGTATACATTGTCCTTCGTCCCCTCTGCGATCTCTCTGCTTAACTCAGGACAGAACAGGTAACGTCGGCACAGAAGGGACTTAAACTTTTAATGATGTGGTATTTATTTTCCCCATTTGGTTTGATAATGTATTTTAATTGATGTTGTCGTTTTGTTGTCATGTATTGTGTGTCAGCTTCTTGCTACTGCAGCAAAATGAATCGTCCCTCGGGGACAAATAAAGGTCTTCAACTTGAACTACATACTGTATATACTCTATTGAAAATGAGGCCTAAAAGCTATATATATATATATATATATATATATATATATATATATATATATATATATATATATATATATATATATATATATATATAGTATACATATATTATATTATTATATATGTTATATATACAGTATACATATATTATATTATTATATATATTTTATTATATATATTATTATTATATAATATATAATATATTATTATATAATAATAATATATATATATATATATATATATATATATATTTATATGTACCTTTTTGCATAGAATACTAAGCTATTCAAAACCCTAATCATTCTTGGCATGATTTTATGAATCATGTTTTATGTGACATAAATCCTTAGCAGCAACTGTATCTGTGGATGGTTACCTTAGTAACCACCTATATTTGCTAATAATATGTTGGATTTATGTGAAGACTTTTTGAAATTTTCAAAATATTGAAAAAAATTCAAGTGAAAGATGGATTCATTTGGTTAAAAGAATGAGGACCTTACAGTAATGACAAAAACATCATCTGCTCTTTCATGTTCATGCTATTTTTTTATTTTATTTTTTATTATTCAAGCTTCAAGATCAATATCATCTGACTCTGCAGCGTGTGTAAAATAAGATTCATAGATAATTGTATTAATGAAATAATACACAGCCTGATATATTTATAAAAGTAAATTATATTAGAAAAAGGTTGGGGCAATTCATATTTCATATTTTAAATCATTTAAGAAATAATGCAGCCACATTGCTCCAATTTAATCTGTAACAGAATTTATTTTTTTAAAATTCTGCACAGTTTTATTGTAAAAGGACCGTTGCTATTTCTAGAATATGTTGCAAATAATCCTTGAGATTTGGAGATAAGATAACGTTTGTTTGGATATTTGGTGGCCTCTCACATTTTTCATAAATAAAGAGCAACGTAATCACTCTACAACCGAGCGTTAGATGGATATCAAACATGTAGACATAATAATTGGAACGCACCTTAAAAAGCCAATATATGAAGTTGTTTCTGTGTTTGTTTCCATTCTCAACTTTCTGATTATTAATGTCATTTATGAGCATTTCTACATAATTCCCAATTTAAACCCGTCATTCAAAAGTCTCTGAAGTTTGAAGCTACATGTATAAAGTTGACTTCTACTCGGAAAATGGAGTTTACAAATCCATTCCTTCATTTATTGTTAGTGCAAAATCTCAAATGTCCTCTTTGCTACTTTGGCCGTCTTTCTAGATACACAAGCTTGGCTTTGGAAAAGCTGTTATGGAACTATAAATATACATTTCATTCATTTTAGTCTGAATTTTATTAGAAAATCCATCCCCGTCTCTCACATACCCAATTTGACAAATTACTAGCAAACCCTTAGAAAAAGTTAAATGAACATGACACACCACCAACGTCAATTACACTGAAAGCAGTACATCTTTCTTTTCTCTGTTTCTCCTACTCAGGAAGGACTCAAATGCATGTTTACTGCGTGCAGTATAAATAAAATTCACCCTACGTGGTTGTGCCCGGTCATGGATGCTGGCGCACTCGTTTGTCCCGGGGCGGCCTTAATTCCTTCTGTCAGCCAGTAATCAGGTCTGTTTCATATAACGGGCCATTAGTTTAGAGAGCAAATCTGCTCTCGGCGCTGCTGACAATGGACAGAGTGAGTGAGTGAGTGTGTGTAGGTGTGTGTGTGTGTGTGTGTGTGTGTGTCTCTGGATGCCAAACCTGACCTGGCAGGGCTAGCATAGCAGGGCTAGCACAGAGGGTAGAAATGCAGGCGTGCAAAACAGATAAACAGAAAAAGTAGTTGGAATGAAAAAGAAGGCGGGGTGGGTGTTGTGAGCGCTGGCACAGCCGCACTCATCGGATCCACTGGAGGAAATGAGGCTGACAGGTCAGAGTGTGCCCTGAAGATGTTCCCATTTTAACTCCATTCAGATCTGTAATCACTGCCCTCTGCATGAACCTGCTCCTCTTCACCACAAAGAGAAAAACTACTCAAAGATACAAAACTTCAAAAGGAAGTGGCCTCATAAGTATTTGCAACAACACAGGTCACACATGACTACAGCCTGATTTGTATTGGTAAATCTGTGTTGTATCTGTGCACGCACAAATGAATGCAATTGCGATTTGTATCCGCAAATGTGTATCTGTGTCTGTGTGTGCATCTCATTCTATTTGTACTTTTGAGACAGTTGTTCCGCAACAATTCATGTCTCAATTGACGATCCCATTGCCCTCCAATACATAACCCAACATAAAAGCCCACGAAGAAGCCTTGTCAAATGTTTTAGAGACTGGCAGAATCTACTTGATGTTCCTCTGGTTAAGTTGATATTATTAGGACTTTATCGTCAAATAAATTGCATTAATGTCTTCGTCGTCATTGTTGCAGTGCATTTCCAAATCGCTTTGTGTTACGTTCACATTCTTGTACAGCGATGCTAACTTAGCTCGTTAAAGTCAGCCCTGTAACGTGGGCTTTGTCTGAAATATTATTAATCTCTGCTGTAAAGCTAGTAAACACTGAACAGAATTATAAATGCAACGCTTTGGTTTTTGACTACGTATTTCATGTGTTGAACTCAAAGATCTAAGATGTCCAAAATGTCTAAATCTGTGTTAGTGAGCACTTCTCCTTTGACGAGATGATCCATCCACCTCACAGGTGTGGCTTATCAAGATGCTCATTAGACTTGATTATGATGATTATTGCACAGATGTGACTTAGGCTGGCCTCAATAAAAGGCCACTCTACAATGTGCAGTTTGTTGTCGTGACGGCTCACATCCGATGGCGTCTGGCACCTTGGAGAGGTGTTCTCTCCACGGATGAACCCTAACCCTTTCTTTCGCGTTCTGTCCTGTCTCAGCCAAACTCCGGGGTTTGTTAACAAGGAGATGCCAAGTGTGTGCCGTCATCCACCTGCCCAACGGAGCTGACCGGGGGGGCAAAAAGTCCTGCAAATACTCAACGGTGGAAGAAGTATTGAGATAGGGGTAACTTAATCATCTCAGCTGGACCTGGAGGCCGTTATATTGTTGCTAGGTTACTTTATAATAAATCATCCGATTATAAATTACATGTGTTTGGTGTGCAGAAATCTTAATGTGGAAAGTAACTAGTAACTAAAGTAAATAGTAACTAAAGTAACTAAAGCTGTCAGATGAATGCAGCGGAGTAAAAAGTACAATATTTATTTCAAAAATGTAATGTAGTGGAAGTGGCTTGAAAAGAAAAGACTCAAGTAAAAGTACAAGTACCTTAAAGTTACATCCCACCCCTACAAATACGTAGCATTGCGAAAGTCTCTCAAGTGAGAAAGGGCAGCTTTGAGTGGGGCGGTATTTTCTGTCCGAGAGCAGGGGGGAGGGGGATGGGGATGGGGGGGGGGGCTCCTTACCCTAATAGCTTAAGACACAGCCAGCATTTGCTTTCATCTCTCAGTGGGAGCGCTGACACAAACCATTTTCGTTCCTCTCTGGCCAACCCGTCCATTTGCCGATACCCACACAGTTCTCTTGTTGATTTGTTTTCTCTTCTCTTCATCGGAGTCAGAAAAAGCAAGCGAAACAAAAGAGAAGCGCTTCAAAGATAAATAAAAGAGGCAACCCTGTTAAGAGGTGGTTTCACATCGTATCATAGCATATCCCAGGCTCAGTGAAACATGATGTTCGGGAGGGGCACAGGGCTTCTTAATGAGGCAGCTCATTAATGCAAAAACACATAGTTTAGTGGGAATGTAGAGTACAATGGGAAACATAATATATGTCAACAGGAAAGCGGTGTAGCTTGAAAATACCGGTCCAATAATATTACGTTTGTGCGCGTGTTTGTGTGTGTCAGGTGTTTGTTGGGTGACCATACAGATGTTTTTTTCATTCTATCTGTTGAACATTTTCCGTGTGAGCAGACAATAAAGTTTGATCTTATCTCATCTTCTCTGTATTAACACAAAAAAATGCTCATGCTAAGTTTGCATGTCAGCAAAATGTGCTTGATGTGGCTCATTTTTGGGGGATTTTTTTCCGTTTTCCTTCTCCGGAGTGGCCGGGACGAAGCCCGCGCCTCCAGGCAAACGGTGCTTTCTCCTCATCTTGCCCTCCTCCAATCCTTCACCCCATTGGGATCCCCCATGCCCCCTGGCCCCCTGCCACCCCCCTTCACCAACGACATGGCATTTGCACTGCTGAGGAGAATGTGAGCTAATGAAAGTGTAAAGCCTGTGGTCACTAGAGTATAAAATTCACATTTGGCCAAGGACCGGCTGTGCAATCTGATATTATGAGCCCCGCCGCACACAGAGGGAGAGAGCCGGGGCTTGAAATAGCACTCAAAAAAACACACGGCCGAGGCAAACACAGGAGACGGATGCACAGCTGAAAGTGCGTTTTTGGTGAATTTGATTTGGTGTCATCGACAGCAGGACTTAGATTTAATCACCTTTGGAGGAATAGTTGAAGATTCGCGGCAGTTGTGTGTGTGTGGCAACCTGTAACGGTTCGGAGTAGAAAGAACAAAAAAAAAAACAGGCGCCACCGTTGTGACAGAAACCCCCATCAAGTTGGCTCAGTCTTTGTCTAAAAAGAAAGAAGACATGCAAGAGATGGGCAAAACGCAAGGTACTGTACGCCGCCATCTTGTTTTGTGTACACAAAGAGAGCATCCGCTTGCTAAATGGTGGTTTGCAAGGTCAGAGGCGCAAGCATGAAGACGTGACGCTAACAGCCCGAGAACAAAATAAAATAAAATAACTATAAGCCTCTTTTCTGTTGTGACAAAGCAGGAAGCAGTGTAGATGGAGAGATTTCTTTACAGTGAAATAACAGAAAGGAAATCTAATTAGAGCTCCGCTGCACTTCATACGGCTCTCGCCGCGAGAGATTCAGACATTCATCTTTTAGCGTCTCCTCACTCAAGCAGCCCAACTCGCATTGGTGCTTTATGTTGAAGTCATTGAAAAAAAAAAAAAAAGGCGTACAAGTGATGTTGAGCAGTATAATTAAATCCCGGCAGGGTGAGTTTTGTTGAAACAGGGGCTCCACTTCACGCAGGTCAAACGTTCACGCGCATTAAAAACGGTTGACCTATTTTCTCCGCTGAAACTTGGGAATCCATCTCATCGGTTGGTCCTCTAGCCTCTGTCCGCTCGGATTAATCTCAGCAGCGACATGCAACAGAGTTTCATTAATATAAAGACTCATCTCAACTACTACTAGTACTACTACTACTACTACTGCTGCTACTACGAGCCTCGGTTGCATGCCAGTCTGTTCCTCCATACACGTCTTGCATTGAGACATTGATTATTTAACTTTACAATTCCCTTTTTTTATTATTGGTCAGCATGCTTGGAAACAGTTTCCCTATTTTAATTTCTTTTTTGTCAACATATGAAACAAAAAAAAAGATCTAAAAATCCCAAAATACACACGAACAAACAAGCATACCCATGCACACGCAAGCTCACAGACACACACACAAACACACAAGGCAAGGGGGGGAGAGGTACAAGTATGCCCAATTTGTCTTAAGCCAAAAAAATGGCCAGTAGTATGCATTCAAAACCAAATAATAACAGGCATAAGCAAAATCAGTGCATAAGTACATGCATGAATAAAACTGGAATATGCAAAAAGGAGCCCAAGATTATTTCCATTTATGCTAATGCTTTGAATACTTAGTTCACATCCATTCCATACTTTACATTCATTTTGAGCTTATATGCCTTTTTAGGGTGACTATGAAAACATCTGTCCAGCTGTGACTGGGCCCAGAAACAGTCCCAGCCAGGCCTACATTAACCTGCATAGTTAATGTTGAGTTTTGAGGCCGAACCCGATTACAAGCCTACATTTCCACTGTTAATATAAAGAAATCTAATAATACACAAGCTGAAGTCTTCCCAGTGTGGTAACAGACATTTGTGAGACAATCTCCGCCTTACCCGAATGTTAGGCACAGCCCCAAAAAGTCTCATATGGCATATTAATTACACACGGAAAAAACGGATAATGTTGTAAAGGTAAAAGTTACATATTATTTATTATATTTTCTGTTAAATTGACATTACATACATTTCAGTTAATCCAAAAATGGAAATAAATATGTAGATTACAGTATACAAAAAAAAAAATCTCAATATGGAAAAAACACCTGGGAGAAATTCTTACAGAAAATTCCTTCATATTAACACAGTATATTAGCCCATATTTCAGACTTTTCTAACAGTGTATAACATTTGGTACACAGCCCATGCATTATTTATTACAGTGCACAGGCTATACTAAGGTCTGCATTTAAAATAAAAATAAAAAATATGTATACATATCACTGGGAAATTTGGCATAATCAGATTTGGCCTGAGAATCAAAGCTCTGTTGCAGACGTTACATGTGAGCCTGAAGGATTTTGGCTGACACTAGCACCCTCACACAGATCTGCATTGCTGTAATGTGCACTGTCCATGTTGAATAATCCAATACTTAAAATAAAAGCTACTGCACCCTCTATTACTAATGCACTGCTTCACATGTATCTTTACACGTATTCATATTTTTGTCCAAAGCGCTGCAGATGACAAACTTTAATAAAATGCTTGAATGCCAAGATATCAGCCCAGTAATACTCCGTGTCATCGCTGTCGGGTAGAAACCTTGAATCTCAATATTTTATCATGTTTTTTCCATAAATCAATGCCTCTCCACGCTTGTCTGTGCTTTGCCTTTTTTCCTGCATGTCTTCTATACTTTTCTGCGTCTGTAGCATGAAGCTATGCCACCTCAGTACCAGACCACACGCTCTGGAACCAGGTCACTCATCTTTAGAAAATAAGTTGAAATTCCTTTGTTTCAATGTGGCTCTTTCTAACCACAATCAGACTTCCTGAGGAAGGCTGGATGCCGCAGCGCGTTGAAGAGATGTTTTCAATTTGACTTTCTTCACAATGAACCAGATGTAATCAAGGCATTTTACCTTTTCTCTAAAGACGAGCGCGTTGGGTTTTTTTCTCGATGCCCACTGGATATGTTCAAGCTCTCCCTACCAAAGAGCACCGTCTTATTTTTAGACTATGGTCCAAGAAGCTCTCCCTCTCCCCCTCTCTCTCTCTCTCGGTTTTTCTTACTTTTATTCAAAATACAAAAAAAAGAATCTCTCTGCGGGCCTCTCCGCTAAACCTAACAATACAACTACTAGTACTTCCACTCTCAGCTCACTTTAACCAGACTCGAGTCTATTTAGTCATGCAATCACATACATTCTCATCAGACACTATTGTATTATTATTGTTATCATTCAAATGGTCCACATACTTTAGTAGTTTGACTTCCATCATTGTCTCTGACTATGATGATGATGATCATCAGTGTGTGTTTCAGCCAGCTATTGGCTCAGACTATGAGAGGCTGATAACAGAAGTCATAGGGGGGCACGGCGCTTGTTTTTCCCCCAGCAGATGCACAGCCGTGTCCGGGGTGAGCATTGTGAAGGGCCAAGATGGCAATTACAATCAGGCAGGGGCAGAAATTACAGCCATACCTGTGTGATTGCACACGATCGCGTTTCAGCAGAGCCCTGATCCCCTCGGTCCTCAGTCTGGAGCTTTTTATATGCGCAAAGTGCAGAGTATATTAAATATTACACTTACTTATAGATAGATAGATAGATAGATAGATAGATAGATAGATAGATAGATAGATAGATAGATAGATAGATAGATAGATAGATAGATAGATAGATAGATAGATAGATAGATAGATAGATAGATAGATAGACAGATAGATAGGTGTATTGTATTAAACTGACACACGCACTCAGCTGTACTGGAGGATGTGAAGGGAAAGTTCACTCAGAGTGTATGTAGGACACCGTGTGCCACGGAGAGCACCGGCCCGCCAGCTACAGTCTCTCTCTCTCTCTCTCTCTCTCTCTCTCTCTCTCTCTCTCTCTCTCTCTCTCTCTCAATTCAATTCAAGTAGCTTTATTGCCATGAATGTATCAAAAACAATATTGCCAAATCATCGCGTAAAATTAACACAAGCAGCCTAGAAATTAAAAAATATATATATATATATATATATATATATATATATATATATATATATATACACATAATCATCAAACAAAACGTATGTAACAATAATGACATATACAAAGCTCTACAAGCAATGATGTCTCAATGTATTCGTGGCTTTGTTTGTGTGTGTGTGTGTGTGTGTGTGTGTGTGTGTGTTTATATAAATCTACTTTTAACTACAGCAAAATGTCTGATAAAGTAAAACAATTATATAGACAAACACAAAAATTAACCAAAACCTCATACAATCAACTTGTAATATTTGTTCATACAATCATATATTGGACTTGTTTTTAAAATGTCAGTAATCATTTACTTTGCATATGTAATCAGGAAGATATTAGCATTAAATGCTGCATCATGTATACAGGGATTAGGTTCATTGGGAGTAAGGATATGAATATATCAGAGTATAGAAAGTAGGCTATAGGAAAAATATAGAAAATTACATGTTTAACCATTTAAACTATTTTTTTTCTTGTGACACAAACTCAAATAAGTAAAAAGTCAATTAATACACAAAGAAAAAAATGCGGTCACCGTTGCAATCTGATGTGTCATTAAATTAAAGCTCCGTATAGTAATAAACCTGTTGTGTGATTTTTTTTGTTAACTGTGGCCGTGAAAAACATCCATAAATTACCTTCTTCTCTTATTTTAGTGTTCATTTCCAAATTATTTGCCACATTTTAATTTTTTTGAGGAATACTCTACAATTGAATTAGTAGTCATTAGCCATTAACACACGTCTGGGATTCTCACATGCGTTTAACCCTCATGTTGTCCTCGCGTCAAATTTGACACAAATATTTTATCACAAAAAATTGGCGTTCGAAATATCATTAGAAATATCAAATAACTTTGGAAAAAAACAAGAAAAAAAGCACCCACAACATTGAAAAAGTGACAAAAAATGTCGGAAAAAGCGATAATAGTGTTTCGTGGATGACGGGAAGACAACACGAGGGTTAAACCGTTGCAATATGCACAATAATGCAATAATAACAGCATTGCTTTCATAGTGTTATTACATATTCCTTTCTTTTTTTTTACGGATGGATTTGCGTCCTCTGGACATAGGATTGGAATGCATTTTGAAGGCTTTCTGTCAACTTAAGCCTCATTAATAATTGGGATAAGCTTAGATATATGGATATATGGATATATGGATATATGGATATATGGATATATGGATATATGGATATATGGATATATGGATAAATACATGGATTGATGATCTACCGAGCTCTTGTTGCTATGACCTGGAACAGAGGAATAGAGCATGGAAAAAACTAGATAGCAGAGGGAAGAAACCGTTTGGAGTAATACTTGTAATACTTGGGTAATATTAACACTTGAAGTATTCAAAGTAAAGAGCCTCTCATTGTAGAAAGAGTAAAGGATCCAAGCAGCTAAAGTAACTAGTAACTAAAGTAACTAGTAACTAAAGCTGCCAGATGAATGTAGAGGAATCAAAAGTAGAATATTTCTCTCTGAAATGTAGCGGCGTAGAAGTGACGTGAAAAAGAAAAGACTCAAGTAAAGTACAGGTACCTCAACATGTACTTAAGTACAGTACTTGAGTCAAAGTACTTGATGTATTTGGGAAGGGGTTGAAAGGACTGGGTAGAGAAAGGTGATGAACTTTCACTGAGGGATGAGTGTACGGCATCGGAGCGAGAGAACATCACGCGTTTTAAGCCCACCGATGAAGGGCCGAGCTGGGGAAGTATTCTCTCCACGGCTCGGCCTCGCACGGAGGAAAGGGTCACACGTCGTACCAACGACAGCCTCAGGCTGCTAACCGTGTTCAGAGGAGGAGAAGGATTCAACAGGTGAACACCTTGGACCCCCTACCCCCGCCACGGTTCCAGTCTGAGTGAAGTGTTAGAGGAGTTCTGATTGTGAGCCGACCGCTTTACATCCTCACATTTAAATCCTCCAGGCCCACTTTCCGGCAGTGATCTGAATCTAATGCAGTTTAGTTGAATGTAGTACAACTATTCCATCTGAGGGATATTTTAAGTTCATAAAACATAAATAATAAAAGTGATTGACATTTTTCTACTCTTACTAAATTGTATAACATTCATGTGTTGATATATAATTCATCCTCGACGGTTGAGAATCCTTTCTATCTCTTGGAGTGAAGAGTTGAACTATATACATTTTGGATTGTTAATAAAACTTTGATTTCGAACATAAATATTCAACAGCTCCATAAAAAAAGTTAAACCGTATTTTTTTAAATGGACTTTTATTGTGAAAATCACAATCCCAGTCCATTGTGGGAGACACAATTAAAATCAGTGTTGAATGCATTCAACCGTAATCATATTTTAATATGAATATGCATTTCTCCACGTGAAGAGCATTGGGTTTATTTCATATTTAAATGCTGTATGAATGATTTCTTTCTTTCATTCGTAAAAATGTATAATTGACCCGTGCATTATGATTCAAATTTAAAATACTAAATTCAATTTCCCCAGTTGAACTGCATACATTTGAATGTTTCAATTTAAAAATATAATAAAGATTTACCAAACTTATATGCAAAACAATAATAATAATAATAATAAAAATAATAATATAAATGTCTCCATATTAAGTGCCGATCTGCATTCATCTGAATGTTCTAATACTTTTTTAACCCTCATGTTGTCCTCATGTTCAATTTTATTTAAGTTAAGTGTTTTTGAAATAGTATTGAGAGTAAAAGTTGACATATTCCAGTCTGTGATTATCATCAACATCCATTCCTTTAATTTTAGTCTCAATAATTCCTAATTTCTGCTTTTCTAACTCAAACATTAGGTAGAATTTCCTATAAATGAGCTTTATGGACCATAAATTCCAAAAATAACTGTAAAACTAAAGTTAATAAGTTAGTGTTACGTAGCGATGAAAACGTTAAAAAAATGTTACAAAAACATAAGAAAAAGTTCAAAAAATCGATTAAAAAGCGTCAACAAAAGGGTTTCTTTCGGGAAGACAACACAAGCGTTAAAGTGAAGTCATATTCTTTTATTTTAAATCTTTATTGAATGTCAAAGCAACCAACATTGTGTTTTTGTTCAAATATAAAATGAAGGGCTTGCATTATGAACTTTAATAAGCTGTTACAGGATAAGTTGCTACACATAAACACATAGATTCAGACCTGTGCCTTTTTTACCCTGAAATGTCCATATATATATAGAGATTTTTTAAAATAATGTGTCAACACTTCTGCTAGTTGCCGTGCAGTGCAGACGCCCCATGCCACGGATTAATGATGACGGGTAGAATTAGCGGGACTGACTGGATGTGTGGGCCGAGCCGAAGCGTCGGGGGTCGGGGGTTTTAGCTCTAGCGCTTCTTCCCCAGCGCCCGGTTTGTACGGTAGACGGCACACTCGCTCCACATTAGATCAGCAGAGGCCTAATGGCTGCTCCTGGATGTGACACCAACTGTGGCAGTGTGTGGGCCGGGCTGACCGAACATTCACCTCTCTGCAAAAAAAAAAGAAAAAGCTCTTTATTTATTTATTCCCACTCTCGGATTAAAGCGTTTTTTGTTTTTTTTCTCTTCTTCTTTTTTTCCGTGGAGCTAACCTACATAACAGCATGGTGCAGCGGGCAAGCTCGGTGACCATGATACAGATATAATAATGACGGACGGGGACAATGGCTGTCCCAATCAGTCCCATTGGCGCACGCCATTAACCAAATGTCACACAGGCCCTTGATTGCGCTGTATTGAGTTTAGCCACTGAAGCAAATCATGCTATATTAAATAACTTGGGTGTCCCGATCCATATTAAATGATTTGATGATGAGACACAATTGGAGTCACGTTTTCTTTTTCTTTTCTTTTTTGGCCTGCTTTGTCGATTGTCGTACCATTTTCAAGCCTTTAACAGCTGTGCAGATGTCAACACCCGAGTCATTCATTCAGGCAGAATGCAGAAGACTAACAAGTGCTAACCTGTACCGTCACTTATTCTGGCCTGAAAAGGGGTTCACGTTGAAATATTAACCTTATGTTACACCCTAAGGAACATCTGTGTATTAACACTTGTTTGACTGGCATTGCTGGATGTGTGTGTGTGTGTGTGTGTCTGTGGACATCAGTCTCTGTTTCTATGTTATTTTAGCCCTGGGACACGTTCTTATGTCTCAGTGTATTTAGTAATTTTTCTTAAATTAAAAAAAAAAAAAAATGTATGACTGTATATTTACATTTATAGTGTCCATTCAACGTGTTTTGGGAGATTCCAGAAGTCCACATGGTCACTTTTTAAGATGTATTTGTAGCTTCTTACAATCCCTCTGATACTTTTTACGACGTTTTTGACACTCTCTACTAACACAGGCCTAACAGAACATATTCTGCTACGCATATCATTTCCAATTGTTGTACCCTACTTGTATTTACCGTGTATTTATCGGCTGTTTTTGTTGAAATGTAAGCGTTATATTTGCTTACATTCAGACTTTATACCCACATTTCCTTCTGTGAGTGAGAAAAGTGTTTATTTGAAAATGTGTGTGTGTCTTCATCCATTCATAATTTATTCATTAATGCTTGTAGTTAGTTAATATGAAGCAAATGCTAATGTACTGTACGCGTATGTGTAGTATTCCCAGGAAGTACACCAAGTTCATCGGATATGTTCATGCCTTCAACATCTTTGGAGAAAAAGTGGAATATTTTGAAAAAGGTAGAATTACACTTTTATATCACTTTTTGTTGTAGAATTTGGAGTTTATTAATCCTTAGGGGATTTTCTTGGTCAATTCTCTTTGATTTAGTTTAGTTTGGTAGCTGGGAAAGGCCGGGAGAATTAAGCAAAAGCGTGTTTTTGGGGTATTAACTAGTACCGAGCGTGCATATATGTATATATATATATATATATATATCCATGGGTATATGTTATAAGGGATATATGTATTTGCAAACAGTATTTGTAATCTTAAAACTATGCAAATACACAAATAGTTTGCTCCAAAAATATAAGAGGCTGTCAGATTTCGGTCATAAGGGCGTCCTATACTAAAGCGGCACGGTATTATCTTTTAAAATCGCTGGTCTGAGATCATTTTACACGCTAACCTTCTCTTTTTATTTCTGGACTTCCTTTAATAAATCATTTTTACATTTTTCTCTCATCTGATTTTATACATAACGCCTATAGTTCTTGTGTCAGCTGGTCTAGCACTAGTATTTCCCTGACTGCTATATAATGACAGGTGGCTTTGCAGATTACGATTTTCATGTCCATGTTCAAGTTTAAAGCCGAGCACACTCATAAAAAAACATAATGCAGATATGTGAAACGGGACCCCCCCGGGAAGCTATTTGAAGCTTGTGTATCGGCGCACAGACACTCGAAAAATAATGATAACTAAAAATAAAAATAACTTTATGAATACTCTGAATGAACTTCAGCTATCCAAATGTCAAAAAGTTGCTTCCACATTCACTCACTAGTCATGTCAACTGTTCATATTTCTATGTATTGTAATATAACACACTGCAAGGTGTCATTGCTTTTCATACTCTGATTATAGCTGATTATACTTCTTTTTAACCCTTTAGATTTGTAATGCAAGGCATTTTTTTTCGTCACAGTGTTGTTATTTTTTATCGCAAGTTCAACTTTTTGGGGGATAAACAACAGGCCTACATGATATTATATCCAAAATAATGAATACAAAGAACTTTGTGGCTGATTGTGCTGTGATGCGCTGCTCCGCTCACATTAAACACATTATTTCCATGCCTGTCATCACAGGGGAAAATTATGGAAGATGAAAAATGTTTTTGAAAATAATTTCTTTAATCTCAGAATTCTGCCTTAATTCTATACAATTCAAACTTTTTTCACTTTATATATATATATATATATTTTTTTTTAAGTTTAAAAAAAAAGCATTCATATTTTTTTCTCTGAATCAATAAATGCTATAAACCCGCTTCATGAGCTCTGTGATAATTCCACCCAGTATCAATCTATCAATCTATCAATCTCTCCCTGAATGTTCTCTCAATCACTCAAATATTTGTCAATCGCAGTTTCTCCTTAAACGCAGTGCATGATGGTACACGGTAAGTGACCATGGCTTGCACACTACTTTTAACGATGCATTGTTGGATATTTTGGGGTCCAATGCATATGACATAATAATTCTCACTCTACATCAGACGTATGTAAGTGAGAGAAACGCAGCATGTAACCATGGAGACGAACCCAGTGTGGCCTGGTGTAGTTGTTGGTGTGTGTGTGGTTGCTGGACAGCATTATGGGTGACGGGTCTGCCGGGTGTGTCCCAGACGGGGCTTTGGCCTCAGAGGTATTACCACTCTAAAGCCCTCAGGGGGGGGGGCACTCACGCCTCTATCCTACATTCTTCTGCATCATTGTTTAAGTGGCAAGAAAGTAGTCCCTTGTGGGGAATCAGTACCTCTAAGATAGGGGTCTTCAACAGGGGGTACTCAGAGTAACAGCAGCGGATGGGGGCTGAGATTATTGTTAACGTTTTTGAAAAATCTAAAATGAATCCCACATATCATTAGCAAACACAAATCAGCATGTTGATGAACTGGCCCATAGGTAAGGTAGACATCCACAGATAAAGTTCAGCCAAAGGATTTAAAATATGATTTATAAAATCCTGCCAGCAGATTTTTTTACTGAACCCACAAAGTCCGGGTAATAAGCTGCCGGTAGTCTTTGTGTTGATTTAGGGATTTATTACTTAGAGCGTAGCGTCTTATGTAGGACTGTGTGTTCTACTTGATGGTTGCACTCAGTGTCCCAGTCAAACCCCCCCCCATGCAGATCCAGGACTGACACAGAATCCTGTGAAGGACTTCCCTAACTGGGTGTGGGTCCGCGGTGGGCTCATGGCGTAGGACAGACGTTTATAGGAGATCAGGATCGGACGAGTGCATCACAGAATGGAAGAAAGGGTTTTTCTCAATCTTGCCATCGTCTATCCATCTGACAACTTACAAGAAAACATAACAATTATGCATCTCATATATATCTATATATATATATATATAGATATATATATATATATAGATATATATATATATATAGATATATATGTCTGTGCGAGGTTGTTGTGATTGTTGGTAGTTCTATTATTCAATGAGCAACATCAATAGCATGAATGTAAATTATATGGATCTGCAATGCATTTGTTGCCAAGGAGATGACAAATGATTATATTCATGTGAACAACTGACCTAATGATTTAGTTTGATTAATGTGCGTATTGAACGTGATTAAAAATAAAAGATAAATAAGAACATGTACATTTTCAGTACAAGCGAGAAATCCAGCAAAACTCAACACATATTTCACAATTATGGAAAAATAATTTAATTAAAGACATCCATGTTGTCTTCTATCGACCAGGCACTCTGCAACAAAAGGAACTCCTGTTATTTTTGGCCTTTTAATAAAACATAAAGTATAGTATCACCCTATTCTATTGTGCACCGTAGCCAACTTCATTCCAACTTTTTTTTATTTTTTTTATTCATGCCCAATAAACCGCATTCACTGTACATGAAATTCTACCTTATTTTAGAGTAAAACAAGCAGAAATTATGAATTATTTTCACTACAGTGAAGATCAGGTGAATATATGTTGGTGATTATCACAGACTGGTAAGTCAATGTACATAAAGAAATAGAACAATAAAGAAACTTTTGATTTATTTACACATGTACACTTACAGTACATGTGCATGCATATAAAGGCACATATACACATACATATTTCTTTTTCTTTTCCAGCTATCACCTACCAGTGTCCATACATCAAACCCAATAATAACCCATCCAAACTAGACGTAATATACAAGCCCAAAAACAATGTTCATGTACTAGTCTGTATTAGTCGATAAGTGTGTGAGAGAGATGAACGAGTGATGTGAGAAAGATGGCAGAGCTTCCTGTCCTCCTTCATCCAGAGCCACCGGAGGAGTCCACTTCCCTTCAGCGTGGCCGACATTTTGCCATCTCATCGTCCACGGCCGCCATGATGAACTCCGTATGAACCCGCCTGTATCTGTGGGAGCGGGGCACATCGGCCCGTGTGATTGGTCGAGGCAGCGCTCCAGATTACTGGAGCTGCCATCGCTGCCCCCGACGTGTCTGAATAACGTAATCGCTCCGCAGGCTTTTTAATTATCCAAAAATATCTGATGTGTCCCACTGCCTGCTAGGGTCTGGGAGATAAAAGCCAGCCCCCAAAATCATGGGGCTTGTGTCTGGTTTTTGGTTCTTACTTTACAGTTAATTGTGTATAATCACACACACACACACATATTTACTGTATATATTAATAAGCTTAAGATATGTAGGGATCTTGGTTATAAAAGCTATGTTGTGTCTGTCCTATTTTAGATTATGGTGCGGGGGGGGGGGTAACACAGCTATGCACCATGTATTTTCTGGAATAGATTCATCAACATGCCTGATTACAAACTCCCCAAACACATTTATGGAAAAAAAGTTTCTATTTTTTTTTTTGTTTTAAATAATTATTCTTAGGCAAGTCGGCTTGCAGAATTATTTGGCAAGGCAAGTTTATTTTTATTTTTTTATACATGTATAAGTTATCTTGTATAGTCAAATGCCAATCGGAATTATAAACAGAATTTGTTTTGTATTTTTTTAGTTTTTTTTACCATCCAGCATGTCACCGTTGCGCTCCTCACGGTTAGGTTTGTAGTGTTATGTTTTTTTTGTGTTGCATGATAAAAACTAAGAATGAAAATTTAAAATCCTTTATTAATCCCGCAATGGGGGAATTCACACACTGACAACATATCAAAAAGTTATAAGCATGGAGAATAACTTGTAAAATGCGTTAACAGTATTGCACATAATGTTTCATTTGTATGTGTGTGTTTTTGTCCATGGGTACTGGGAACAGTGAATATGTAATTACAATAACAATTTTCAAAAGAAAGTATTGGATTGTATTAATCACAATTGACGACCACATTTCTAAAATAAAAAAAAGATATTTACAGTATATTTATACACTGTATATCTCATTAAAATATTCAGTTTTATTGTCCATATGCTAAAAAAATAAATAAAATCCTGTTCCATGAATTTTGCGACTGAGATATCAACTGCTGCCAGTATTTCTGGTAATATGAATTATTATATCTGGTCACCCAGTCACAATATGAATGTAATAAATGAAAAAAATATTTTTGTTATGGCAGAAGTATGACCTAAGTATGAAATATGTCCCCTCTGCTTTTACATATGAACACTGAATGATGAATTGTATTAGACAGAGATAATGTTATAACCTGTATATGATTTTAATGCTTTCTCATTACATTTTTAATGACTTTGTCAAATGTTTCTCTCCTTTTGACAACATTTGATTCCATGTGTTGTTGTTGTTGATGATGACGTACGTTGGATTTATCACATGTTAAAGTCATTTGGAAAAATAAAATTGAAAATGTGAAAAATGAACTTGAAAATATTTATTTTAATTTCTTTAAATACATACAAATAAAAAGGGAACCAATGCCTTATTTTTAACAATTTAAATTTAATGTAATTATGAGATATGATTGAGACACACACACACACACGCACACACACACACACACACACACACACACACACACACACACACACAAGCCTATATGGATAAATGGAAATTAACAGTACTAAAAAATATTATATATATATATATATATATATATATATATATATATATATATATATATATATATATATATAATAATAAATTTAATTTGTAATGCACTTTATATTTACACAAATCCCAAAGTGCTACATGATAAAACAGTTGTTAAAATAAAAACATATAGATAGCATGAATATATATATATATATATATATATATATATATATATATATATATATATATATATATATATATATATATATATATATATATATATAGCATGAAAGCATGGCATGAAAATATATAAATATATATATATATATTATAATAATACATTTAATTTGTAATGCACTTTATATTTATGCAAATCCCAAAGTGCTACATGATAAAAAGTGTTAAAATAAAAACAGCATGAAAAAAATATATATATATATATATATACATATATATGTATGTGTGTGTGTGTGTGTGATTGTGTATATTATATAAGAGGTTAGTATTTATTATATGTTTTATTTTTGTAAAATACAACACAAAATCGTACTTTCTTACAATATGAAGTTAAGTATAACTAGATTTAGTTTAACGTAATATCTTGTTATTTCTACATATATATTCATATATATGTATATATATATTTATATACATATATATAAATATATATATTTATACATTTATATATATATAAATATATATATATATATATATATATATATATATATATATATATATATATATATATATATATATATATATATATTTTGTATTAGAAAACAATCGGTGTTGTGTTTTCAGGACGCCCGAGCAGAGGCCGACTGATCCAGCGTGGACCTCTGGAGTTATCCCGGGTCAGCTTGGCCTCTGAATCACCCCGTTTTTTTAAATTTTTTAATTTATATATTTTTTATACTTTTCATGGATTAAAGCACAAACAACTTATCCCAACGTGACCTCGCAGCCAATCGCCAGGGTTCACGCAGAGTTGAGCGATGCTGGTGCAGGTTTCTGAAGATGATGGTGATGTCGGTGGTGATGATGATGATGATGATGATGCGGAGGAGGCGGGACAGTTGGGTGGAGGTACAGCAGCTCCCTCCTTCCTGCCACACTAACCCCTGTCTGAACCCGGGACTTGTCTGTCCCACGGGCCTTTTTCCTCCCCCAAACTGTCACGTGTTTTGGATGGTCGGTGCCACCGAGCTTTCACCCACCCGCCCCCCCCGCCCCCACGCAGCCACCCAGTTTTCCAAAAAATGATTTTCATTTGAAAATAGATGAAGCGTTTCCTTTTTCTTTTTGTCCGTCCGTCGTCCCCTTTCTCTTCATTTCCCTCCGAGCTCATAGTTGAGTCTGAGGGGAAAAAAAACACACATTAAGACGCACATGACATATATTTTAAATACAGAGTTATGCTACTAGTGAAAATAAAATACTTTGCTTTTAAACTCCATACATGTCCATTTCATATGTTCATTCTTTTCTACATTTTTGAGTCCTGCTAAGATGTTTTTTTGCATTTATATTGTGTTTTATTGGTTTTTTTACCACCAGGCGCAGATCAAATGTCCCCCTTGAGGGACCATATAGACCTCTGAACTGAAATATGTTTCAGTGTTGTGAATGAAGTCCGAGATAACTACGTTGGCTTGTGTTGGCTTCCCGCTCTATGTCAGCGAGATTTGAGTTCCAGAGTTTTGATCAGCAGTCTCCTTGAGATAAGATAAGATTCCTTTATTGAGAGTCATGTGCACTACACGCTTCCAACTAAGCTTTTGGGACAATGGAAGAATAAGAACAGCGAGGTACAGCAAGTCTTTTGTTCCTTCAGCAATTAGACAGATCCATTAGATCTGAAGGTGTTTAGTTCTGGGCTATGAGAATGACAATCATGTCTGTGTGTGTGTGTGTGTGTGTGTGTGTGTGTGTGTGTGTGTGTGTGTGTGTGTGTGTGTCCATCCATCCATCCATCTTCATCTGTGTGTGTGTGTTTATTTTTATTTATTTTATATTCATAATGTTGTTCACATTCTCAGGGTTTTTGTAGACCAATGCACATCGTAGTGTGTGTGTGTGTGTGTGTGTGTGTGTGTGTTTATGCTGTGGGTACTGCTCTGTGTGTGTGCACACATATGTGGTTATGTGTGTGTGGGAGTGTATGTCAGAGGAAGGGTGTCCCTTTAGAAGTGTTTGTGTGTGTGTGTGTGTGTGTGGGGGTATTTATATTTGTTTATTTCTGTTTTTATGATGGTTTTTGTGTATCTGCACCTCGACTACCCCAATTTCCCTATTTTGGGATAATAAAGTTTCCCCTGACTTCCTGAGCAGGTGCTTGAAAACATCCATTAAACACACATTGAAGCACCTCGCGTTCACACACATGCATGTGAAAAGGTTAAAAGACTTATAGACTGACAGTCCTGTGTAAAGTTCAGTCCGAGTGTGTGACTGGGACTGCGCTGCAGTGACGGCGGCGGCCAGAGTCGGTGGTGGCGCCCTCCCCCCACAGTGGAGCGCCGCTCCTGATTGGGCTGTTTAGCTCGCTTTCTGTTAAGCAGGGTTTAGCGTGAGGCAACAGCTGGCACAAGTTTATAGATGGGAGGCCGTTGGTGGGAAGGCAGAGGGAGGAGGGTGGGTGGGGGGGGGGGTTACAGGCAGTTTTTTTCCCCCTCCCAGATAATCCTGACACCCTGACCCTGGAACCAGTCGTGGCCCACAGCGGGGATTGAGCACAAGACATTACAGCGGAGAGGGATAAAGCTTCCCTAAATCTTCCACAACTGGTCACTCGGCAACACCAATCCTGCTTTTTGATCAGCGGTGCCCTGAAAATATGAAATACATAGAGTAAATAACTCAGCCAACTCTGATCTAATCATACGAGTGGATTTTCAACATTCTTCTTCGACAGGCGTGTGCTCTGCAGGATGGTGAACTCTGGGGTCTGACCTCAGTATCCGGGCCTGGACTCTAGCAAGAATTTCTTCTTGTGACATATTTTGTATAAATGCTTTTTAATAAAGTATATTATAATAATACATACATACATTCATACGTACATACAATTATAATAATAATACTAATATATATAATAATTATATATACTGTATAATAATTTTATGTAATAATTACATATTATATATATGTATGCATGTGTAAATTGTTTTGAAATAATTAACAGTATTATAAATATTAAAATACTATTATATATAATAGTATCATATATATATATATATATATATAAAATAATATTTTATTTAAATTAATTTAATAGTATATGCACACACACACACTCACAAAGGTATATACATATATATATATATATATATATATATACATATATATATATATATATACATATATATATATATGCATATATATATATATATATATATATATATATATATATACAGCAAGCATATATATATATATATGTATATATATATATATATGTACAGTATGCATATATACAGTATGCATATATATATATATACAGCATGCATATATATATATATATATATATATATATATATATATATATATATATATATATATATATATATATATATATATATATATATATATATTAGACCTACTTTTTGCATAAAGTCTCTCCAAATAACTCTTGTGATTTGACACTATACAATTGAATTGAATTATATAAATGATGATGATGATAATGATGATGATGATGATGATGATGATGATGATGATGATGATGATGATGATGATGATGATAATATTCACCGCTATGTGTTTCAGAAACACTGTACCAGATCTTATTGCTGTGGCATGAACAGAATGCCACCCTTTGGTAACTTGTACTTGGATTCATAATTCATCAGCAATTCAGATCCTGGTATAATGTCCCTGGGTCAGTCTGATAGATGAGTTGTCTGCCAGAGACAGACTTCCGTGGTATTCCCCCCATGTGGTCGGTGGGAACCGCGGACTCTGGGCACGGCACGGGTAACCTGATCGACAGCAGACTGCATGTGTGTGTGTGTACGTGTACAGGCTTTATGGCTCCCAGGCTCAGGCATCATTAGATGAACACACACATTTTTCAATGGGGAGTTTCATGGACTACTCTCCTTCCACAGCAGTGATCCACTGGGCCGGTGTCACAGTGATATCTGTTGGTTAGCGTGTGGTTTGGCGTGTTCACCGGTAGTGTCTTCTCAGACTCACATACACCAGACTTTTCACTTTAATTCTTATCAATATGCTGAAGGTTTTTACCATCGCCTGATTTATGTACAAATGTCACGAAAAAGGAATTTTTTTTATCGCCATCAACACCATATTTGATTTGTGGAGTGACGAAAAGAGATATTCAAAGTTCCCTCAGAATGAACCTTTGACTCTAATATGTCAACAAGACGAAAGAAGATGAATTTTGAGCCTGGCTCTATCCATTGTTCACATTTCTGTTTCTGAAGATATATTTAAATTAATGAATATTTGGCTATATTAAAGCCTCATTTGAACATTAGTGTTTCTCCCCTGTTCACCTGCAGTGTGTCCCTTTAAAGCGTCAATGGAGAAGGAATACAACTTTTTTGCTTTGTTGGTTTTTAAAAGAGTGTGTCATGTCTAGAAATGACTCCTCTTTCATAATCTTTAGTGCATGAATCATTTTTAGTGCATGAATCATTTTTCCAAAAGCAATTCATTTCATGGGCAATTTTAAACTATACTTTAAATGGATCTTACTGCAAAGCTTTTAACATCTTTGCTGGAATGTATTGGGTAAATGTTGAAAAACCAATTGAAAAAATTCAAATGATGAAAGTATAAAGAAGTTATTTTGATATTTGTGTTCCCAAAAGCTCTTAAAAGAACTGTTCCTGTCCCACTGAAACACAGCTACCATCTGCACCAGTGCACACACGTTCAAAAAACCAGAGTTCCTTCATGTGGGATTAACAGTCCAAATATGTCCCTCGCTCTCTGCTTACATTTGTCCCCGATATCAATAATAAATCAGAGCAATCGGACAAATGGAACGATTATTTTAGGCCATTTCTGCCACTGTATTTTTAGCCATGCAGCTTTTATTCCCACACATTATTTAGTCCGTAAGAAGCGAGCACTGTGGGCAGCTATTAAAGAACGCTCCGAGATTACATGTGTATACACTACAGGCCGAAAGGCTTTCTCCTGCCAACGTTGTGTATTTTTTTTCCATCTGTTTCTTTTATTTCCGATCTTTGAGTCGGGCCAGCGGGACGGCAGATGGAGGCATCACAACCGTCTCTGCGTTAATACTTAATACCATGAAAACATTGCTCATGCAGCCTTTTAAACGGTTCAAAAGACACTAAAATGGAATGATTTCATTTTGTTGGTACTTTGAACCCGGCCTGGCCATGAATAGAATATTTCTACACATGTGCAAAGAGATGCCCACTCTGCCTTTTACACATGCTCTGCTGACTCACCTTCTAGTTTTTATTTTATTTTACACATGCACTCTAACAAATCTGTAAAATAACAGAATATGCTCTGGCGGACGTATGCCTTCGTTATACAAAACGGAAATTGTTTGTGTAACTGCAGTGAAAAACAATACAAAGCTGCTCAGTTAGTAAAGTTATGAGAACGCTGAAAAAAAATTCAAAAATGTCAAAAGAAAGCAATAAATGTCATAAAAAAAGCAAAACCACAACGGGAATAGCATCAAAAAAGTTGAAAAAAAAAAGCAACAAAAACAGCGGAGAAGCCACAAAAAAATGCCCAAAAAATGCCCAAAATTATAAAAAAAAGAACATAAATTTCAGAAAAATAACTCAAAAACTTTGTTAAAAAGTGTCAAATGTTGTAACATTCAGCTCCCAAAACCAACCTCTGTGGTCGACAAAAGTTGTCAAAGCACAAATAATTGCAATTCCAATTGTAATAAACAAAACAAATACAATTATGAAATCACGTTCCATGGACAATTTCTGTCATACACTCTAAGAAATTTCTGTTTATTAACAGTTGTATGACTGTATGTTTTCTAACAGAAATTGTCCATAGAAAGTGATTCACAGTTGTATTTGAGTTTATTTATATTTCAGATTGCATTATGGAACTTTATCAGCTCTATATTAGCTCCGTCTACATTTCCCCAGCAGGTCCCTGAATAAGGGAGCATCAAAAGCCTCAAAAAGCTTCAAAAGTGGAACAAAAAGCCTTGAAAATGTGTAAAAAAGCGCCAAAAAGTAATAAGAAGCGTTGAAACAAGCTTAAAAATGACTTTATCTGAGAGAATGTGAAATAAAATTTGAAATAATTTTGGTTTTTAATTACAATTAATGAGCTGCCAGAACTTTTTTTTTCTGTCATTTTACGGATTTATTCCTTAGAGTGTACAGCTGTTCATTTGCTCAGCGGAGTCACTTTCTATTTCTTGTTGTTTCACATAGTCACCGTTTATTCTCAGTTCTCATGAGTGCAAATCAAAGACAAAAAAGCATTTGTACATAAACCTCAAACGAATAGGAAAATACCCAAAATAGCAACAAAAAATAAATAAATCAATAAGCCAAATGAAACGAGGCTCAGTCCTCCAACAAGAGTCTCTGTGCTGGAAAATTATCAAAGTGTCTCGTTGGCCTCGTGGGTCTAGTCTGTCTAGTCTGGAACGTGTCAATCAGTCTGTGAATACACACCAGGACAGTCTAACTGGAGTAACTGGGACACATCACTTCAGCCCAATGGTGACGAGCATCATGGGAATGACAGCTCTGTGGAAACTGAATCAGAAAAAAAAAGGAAATTAATGTTTGATAATCTGCAGCGCTCAGCTCTGGGAATGACCAGTAGGGATGCTGTTGTCTGCTAAATCCAACACACACACACACAAAATGTGTGTATTTCACTAAAGCACAAACATAGAAGGGGTATGATCAAAAAAGTTATTTAATTCTTTTCTGAATCCTTTAATATAATTTAGATTTTTCTGAGGATTTTGTTGTTGTACGCATACGTATGCACAAATGACTGTGTTCAAAATCAACTAAATGAACTAGACCTTTAATCTCTTTTTGCTCTCATCCAGTGCGGTCCCATTAGGTGCTAGGCAGAAGGGGGACCCAGCGCGGTCCCATGGAGCCTGGCCCTTCTGTCCCCCCTCTCTCTCGAGCCCCGTAATGCCCCATCGACACAAACACACAGGTCGACCTCGCTTTTCCTCCCTGCGGCCGACGCCAGAGTAGAAAGTGTAGCACAAAAGGAGGGATGAAAAAGGTGAGACGTGTCATCCCGATTCGATTTAATAACAGAGACGGAGAGAGAAAAAGAAAACAATGGCCAAGGAGAAGGATGGAAAGGCAGATTAAAGAGGATTGCTGGATGCTGTGCAGATGTCACTGAAATGACAGCATGGGCATAAGTCAGGCATTAAAGAATAGCCGTGCTCTGAATGGCTCCTGTATACTGGGGCCTGTGAGAGAGCGGGACAGGAGCAGCAGGTAGCCCTGGTGCCTCTCGGGCCCTTAATCCTCCACACTCAGGAGTGGGAAAGGCAGGAGGAATTGAATTTTTCACAGTTGTTACTATGGCGGTGGGAACCTGCTGCTGCTGCTGCTCAATTCTACGAGCCATAAAGTATTCAGTCGGCGCTCTCCTCTGCTGTTTGACACTTAGTTTTTCTCTCCCCCAGTGCCTGGGCTGAAAGACTTGCTGTTTTTCACAGAACACAGCAAAGACCTCCGACAGTGACCGGCCATTCCAAGCACTGGACTATCATGAGGAGCGGCCCCTCTCAAGATGTAGAGCACAGTTTTACTAAGCCAGACGGTCCAAATCCTCCAGTCTTAAAGGACAACATATGTTGTCTTGTGTATAGTGCTGGGCAATAGATATTATATCAACATCGATACACAAGGCTAGATATTGTCTTAGATTTTACATATTATAATATGACATGAGTGTAGTATTTTGCTGCTAGGGTGCATTACAGTAAAGTGATATCATTTTCTGAACTTACCAGCCTGCTCTGTTCTATTATTTGACTTAAACCACTTTATTGGTGATTATATATCAACATTTAAAATATCGATATCGACGTATTTGGTCAAAAAAATATCGTCTAGAGGCTGCCCCAACTTTTGTTTTAATTAATGAATTCCAAAGAACCCCAATGACATTTAACCCAGTGTGAATGCACTCACAGTAGTGCTGTCAGTTAAACGCGTTATTAACGACGTCAGCGCAAACCCATTTTAACGACGTTGTAGTTTTTTTATCGTGAGATTAACGTTCTTTTTGGCCTGGCAAACTTTGTAGTTTTTTACACATGCTGTTGCAACAACTAGTAACATTGGAAAAACTACAACACCACACCGGATCTAGCTAGACCGGAAACACAACGACAGGCACGACGCACACACGCCGTTTGGGCTTGCGAGCCGGCCAAAAGAGTAGTAACGTTACGTTTTGAGTGGATGGCGAGCGCGAGACGCTGAAATGGACGCCGATAAGATTCTGGATGGAAAGTTTAACTTTTGCCAAATGTTCCACTGACCAGACACAAAATGATCCGTGGGTTTGGTCGTTGTGAACCGAGCTATCATCGCAGCACGTCCAGTCTGAAATACCACCTGATGGCCAAGCACACAGCTGATGCCAATACCCCCCCCCCCACACCCCCCACCCCCACCCACCCCCCTCGTCAAAGTATTATTTTCCCCCTTTTATTGATGGACAGTGTTACATTGTGTGAGAGATTATTTGCTCCCAGTGAGAATGTTAGTGTGAAATTGAACACTACAGTAGGCTATATGCAGAGGTGGGGGGTGTGGTGGTGGTGGGGGGGGGTCTTGGACACTACAGTAGGCTTTATGCCAATGTTTTTTTCAGTAAAAAAAAACATTTGCACAAAGCGAGCCGATCCACTTTTCATGTTGATAAGAGCATTAAAATGAGAAAAAAAATAATAAGGGACACTTAGAATAGATAAAAATGTGCAAGTCATTGTGATTAACTATGACATTAACAGATAGTTATGTACATGAGTAAGACCGTACGAATGTGTTCTCAAATCTTGTGCGTCTTCTCATCCGGCGGCTGTCTGCACAGTCAGAGGAACAGGAAACACAAGGACTTGTTCCCCTCAGAGCTGCATAATCCACGAAACCAACAATGAATTCTAAGTTTGTTTTGGCAGCACACTTTCACCGAGGCTCGACTTGTTTTTTTTAAACTTATATTTCAGTGCTACATGATGTTACGCTCCGCTTCTTGTCATTCACCTGACACCCACGAGAAGAAGGATCCTGCGAAAACATTCGGTCTCAGAAACGTTGATGCTGCATCCACGTACACTTGTTTTCTTGAGAGAAAAAAAAAAAGAAATAAGTCATTCTGAATGAAATGCCTCGTTCTCGGGCCCTTTGGCTGCACGGTGAGGTTCCTACACAGACAATTAAAATTGTGTTATTGGAACACAGAATTTGATATTTTCATATTGAAGGACGTCTGTATTTACTGACTGATTAATTATTTGAAATTTTCCCCCATGTAGACTTTAGAAGGCCAAGTGATGTTATCATTCAGAATACTTACCAGTGCAATTAGGTACACTTTGGCTGTCTCGTTGCTAAGTGTGTTTTGAAGTATGCGGTGCATCCCTCGGGGGTGGTTAGAGCCAAGACTTGCCGAGCAGACAGAAACAAAGAGAAAAGGGAGCTCCTCACCCGCTGGCCCTGGTGTCTAGACACCACGTCGGGGGCTAATCGAAGAGATCAAACAGATTTAACACTTCGCTGAGACAGATCAAAGACCTGGCAGCCCATATTTGGCATGGGAAGGGTAGTAAAATCAATTTGGAGCAATGAGCTGATTATAGTTTGATACACCCATGTGAACAATAAAATAGAAAATGTAATGTGAAGCAGGGATAAGTTATCATTTGCTTACTCAGTGAAGTGCTTGGATTTCTGAATGGCAATGGAATTGCTTGATGTTGAATCGTTAAAATGCCAACATATTTGCACTGTTCATCCAGTCCCCCCCCCTAGTGTGTGTGCATGTGTGTGTGTGTGTGTGTGTGTGTGAGGTTGGACCCTAGGATTTTGTCACCAATCAGGATGTCCAACCAGTCATTGCCCTTCATTCAACTTTCCTGCTCCTGCAAACAACAGGCAAATCAGACGTGAAATGTAAAAAAGAGCAATAACTAATCACTTTATGTGTGTTTTGGTCTGCGCTGCTGACTGGAGGACACTTTTTTTTAAATTTTTTTTATTTTACCTGTGACCTATCAACCATGCTAGTTCTCCCTTGACAACATTCAACCCCTGGGAGAAGCATTTGTGCCACTTGGAAAGTGGAATCTAGGGCTACTCCACATAGAATCCCTTGATGGGAGGAAAATGTGTTGTGGTTTATTGGCATTTCTTTAAACCAATCACAATCATCTTGGGTGGTGCTAAGCTCCGGATAAAGCTGTAAAACAGGCTCGGGAAGGAAGTTGTTTTGGTGGAACATGTGTACGTTCAGAAGTAGTTTTAGTCGTCAACAGAAAGATTGGACAGATAGTCTAGCTAGCTGTCTGGATTTACCCTGCAGAAATCAGAGGACCAGGTAACCATAGTCCTCAGATTGGACAGATAGTCTAGCTAGCTGTCTGGATTTACCCTGCAGAGATCTGAGGACCAGGTAACCATAGTCCTCAGATTGGACAGATAGTCTAGCTAGCTGTCTGGATTTACCCTGCAGAGATCAGAGGACCAGGTAACCATAGTCCTCAGATTGGACAGATAGTCTAGCTAGCTGTCTGGATTTACCCTGCAGAGATCTGAGGACCAGGTAACCATAGTCCTCTGATTTGACAGATAGTCTAGCTAGCTGTCTGGATTTACCCTGCAGAGATCTGAGGACCAGGTAACCATAGTCCTCAGAAATCCACCAGAGGTTAGAATGCCACTTTAAACAGTCACTTCAAACTGAGGGCTCCTGACCAAACTGGCCCCTGGGGCCTGTTCCCAATAGGCCCGTCCAGTACCTTCCAGTAATCCATCTATGTGTACTCTACCTATATGTGTGCAGGCCACTTTGCAGGCTATGTATGAAACCCCAAATCTACCTTGTTTCCCTTTGAGCATGGGTACTCATTCCAGTCTGCCATTTTCCCAGCTAATAAACTCATTATAGTATTCCACTCAGATCTCCCATTCCTTCTCAGTAGTGTCTCTCACTAAACCTAACGTTTTGGCTGTTTGGGGCTGTGTCTGTCACCAGGACTTTAAATGATCCAATTACAGCAAGTCTGAAACATGTCCACTTTAAAGACCACAGAACGATAGGTGGGGTCTCCACCCCTCGACTCACATCACCAACACCACCACCTCCGATCCAATCCTCCACATCTGGTAAGGCAGAAAAGGGGCCAGACGAGGCCTGCCGCCCCATAGAAACTTGGGCTGATACTGGAATTTGACTCAGTCAGATAAAATAAACCAGGCAAGCCTTAGATGCAGGATAAATAAGCAGCACACTTTGGCTCGGGGGGAACCAGCACTCTCCTTCTTAGTGATGTAACTGATTGTTCCTTTTCCCCACTGATTAAAAGGAGGTTAAAATATACTAGGGTTATTACATTCTACCGGAAAAATACCTCTAATCCCTTGAAAATAATCAGCAAAATGATTTAGATTGGCAAAGACCCATACAAATAAGAAGGATTCTAGGGGCTCTGCACTTTTTGGTGTGGAAAAACACCGGCCCTGAGGGCCTAAATATCTAAAGCGAAGACTTACTATATGTCTGATAATTCACTACATTATGGTCCTATTCATATGGAAATAGTTTTATGTAGAGAAGTAATGAACTTGAATTAAGAAGCCAGTGTTGTTGTCTGTTCAACTCAATCTGTGAAAATGAATGTTTTCTTAAACATTTACCAATTTTCCTTAGGAAGCTTAAACTACAGAAAAAATGGACGTAGCATCAGTGACGTCGCCCATTTAGCTGCCGCCATCTTGTTTTTTTTTTAAACCGGGTGTCACTGCCTGATGTGAGCCGAGTGCAGATTTGCGTTGTGCATGCTCAGATTTAAACGGTTTACGGCATAACGTGTCATACTGAAATTTGTGAAATCTATGAACTAATACACTTTTCTCATTACAACAATAACAGGGTACAAGGGTACAAGAGGCCGAAATGGGTTTCCTCAGGAGGGGGGCTGGCGTCTCCCTTAGAGATCGGGTGAGAAGCTCAGTCATCCGAGAGGAGCTCGGAGTAGAGCCGCTGCTCCTTCACGTCGAAAGGAGCCAGTTGAGGTGGTTCGGGCATCTGGTGAGGATGCCTCCTGGGGGCCTCCCTAGGGAGGTGGTCCAGGCCCGTCCAGCTGGGAGGAGGCCTCGGGGAAGCCCCAGGACTAGGTGGAGGGATTATATCTCCAACCAGGCTTGGGAACACCTCGGGATCCCCCAGTGGGAGCTGGTTGATGTGGATCGGGAAAGGGAAGTTTGGGGTTCCCTGCTGGATAAGAGGATGAAGATGGTTGGATGGATGGAGGTTTCTACTCAACCTGCTGTGGATAACCATGACCTGGATGGCTGATTTGATTGCTTCCGATGTTAACTTGTACAACCACCACTCCAAAACACTTTGCCTTACACCCGATCAGGGTTCTGCAGCATGTTGACAACATTGACTTGTCTAGAGGACCTGTAGGGTAAAAAAAAAAATGCACTTCATTTATTTTCAGTACGTATGCCAAACCCAAACTACAATGACCAAATAAAGTAAATCAACACAGTGTGTCAAACACAAACATTTATTTCATTCCATCTTCCATTGTAAAAAAGTAAGTAAGTAACTAAGTAAGTAACTAACCTTTGCAAGTAAGTTAGCAAGTAACTAACCTTTGCAGACATGACAGGCAAAAAACACTCTCAAAGAAGCTACTTCAGCCTCTGAAAGAGACAGGGTTGTTGTCACTGTGGAATGTGCAAATCCACTCACAAAGTCCTCAATCAACTTCGACACTTCCTTTAGTCCCTGGGCTGCTTCGACAACCTCTTCAATGTCTGCCATAACTTCTTGAAGGCTGTATCTTCTTATCTTCTATTTAATTAGACCTTAAAGGAGGAGTCCAGTCAATTCCAACACGTAGCCCTGTTGTTTGTAAATTTGGAGTGCTGTCAGTAGCAAAAAAAAAAATTGAACCAATCGGTTCTGCCTACACCGTGTTATCCTCCTGCTAGAGTTAGCACCCAACAGGCTCAAACAGGGCAAGTTTTAAACCTGTTTTTAGCCTCTAAACATGTTCCAAATGTCATTACATGTACCTAGCCATGTGCAGTGATTAATTTTGAGTAAACACAGCAAATTTGACTCCTGTAGATGTGACAGAAAGGCGTGTTTTGACTAGTGTGGACAAGAAAACAGGAAATTACCAAAACATTTTTACCTTTCTGTCACATCTACTGCAGTCAATTTCACTGTGCTCACTCAGAAGGAATTACTGCACATGGGTAGGCATGGGTTATGACATTTAGAACATGTTTAGCGGTTAAAACCATATTTAAAACTTGCCCTGTTGAAGCCTGTTGGGAGCTATCACTAGCTGGAGGATAACACGGTGTAGACAGCACCGATTGGTTAGTTTTTCTCTCTACTGACAGACTTCCACTTTTACAAACAACAAAGCTACGTGTTGAAATTGACCGGAATTCTCATTTAATAATTCTTTTTTTTTTACATAGCATTATGTCATCCAAAAGACACCACATGAATTGTGTGGAAAAAATTAAAAATAGAGTAATTTTCAGTTATGTCAGCCTCTTCCTTTTATTGACTTGTAGCAGTTCCATCTGTGGTTCAGGCACCGCAAATACTTTCCTGGACTTTTGCTTCCAGTATGCTGACCCTGCAAAAAAGAGGACATTTTTATGTTTTAACTGACTATTTGCAGTATTTTTGATAAGTTATGTCCTATATGGGGGTTATGAATTTAAAAATAGGACACTATAAACACATTTGAAGCACCCAAGAAAACAATTCCTGCAACTTTAATATGAGAATATTTAGGTGTACTTCAGATGTTAAATGTGTGGACTATTTGTGCATTTAAGTTCTTAATGTGGTTGCAGAAAATATCATTTCCATACTCCTGGTTCCATCAGAGTCAATCATTTTGTTGCCATGACTACCTGTCAAAATAAATGACTCCTGCTGTCCAAGGGCCTCTTTCACCTGACGGGTGATTGTTGCCACACAAGTCTCACACTCTGAGAAGCGGACTGAAACCATCTTGGTGGTCTCTAGCTTTCCATTCAGGACTTCAGCAATTAAGACATTTGTTCCCATCAATGTTCATTGCAGTTCCTGTGATTTGGATAGTGCACTTGGCAATATTTGTAGTACTTGTTGAACCCTAGTACAGTGTAGATACAGTGATAACAATAAGCATGTAATGCAGGGCTGGTCATCAAGCTGTTGGATAAACAAGCTTAATTTAGCTGATATGTTGCAGGTGCAACAGGAACAGACGGTAAATATGCAGGATAAGGGATTACCAGTAAACAGAGTTGGACACACCTGCTCAAATAATGGAGCAAAAGAAAGTAGTAACAGCAGTGACAGATGTTTTAGCAAGATGCTCTTTTTTCACTCTCCTCACAAAGGTTTTGGTGGTGCTCCTTGGAATTGGACAGGGGGAGGTTGTGGCAGTGCTTGGTGGGCGGTGGGTGGTGGAAAGGAAAGCAGGCAGCCTGGCCTGAGGGAAACGCCCCTGCAGATTTTTCTACAGCGGTGCTGTTGCATGCACTTCATAATGACCTCTGGCGATGAGGTCAAAGCAGTAGAAGTCACCATCAGGTCGGGGAAATATGACCACGTTGGTGTTTGGCTGTCAAATAAACGGTTTCCTTTTGGACCTATGACAGGACTTCAGGATAGAACAGAAGCAATAAAATGTGTATAGTCCCGCCAAGCGCACCGCTTTTTGTGCTTTTATTACAAAATAATATATGTATTCACATTGTACTTGCCAACATTTTCATTAGCAACTGCTATTTAATGGCATATTCTCAGTGATTGCTACGAAAGCTAAAGTATAATATTACGTTACAGCTAAAGCGAGAACATATTTTAGTTTTTTAATCCAAGACGAGTGTGACATGAAAATTAATGTTAATAGCCGTTAGATAGGTTATTAAGTGCGCGCACACGACTTATGTTGTATGTGGTTATGTTGTATGTACCGTTATGTTGTCTTCCCGTCAACCATGAAAACAAATTATCGCTTTTTTCTGACATTTTTGTCACTTTTTCAATGTTGAGGATGCTTTTTTTTGTTTGTTTTTTCCAAAGTTATTTGATATTTCTAATGTTGACATTTTCAGCTTATTTCGAAGGCCTATTTTTTGTGATGAAAAAAAATTAAAATGGAAATTTGACCCGAGGTCAACATGAGGGTCAAACACCATAACGCTATATTATATCGCTTTATTGTTTTAAATAGAATATACAACTGGAAAACAACCGATATCTTCTCTGTGGTCATGTCTTCAGGCTTCAGAGGAACCCTCTTACTTCCACAAAAAAAGCTAGAACTGTCACTGGGGTGAATCTGAGAAAAAAAAAAAAACATGCCAAATGTGTCTTTGCCAGTTATTGGTTGTGAATCGGGTAGAAGTTGCAAAAAAATGTACAAGTTTTTCAGAATTTTCCCCATTTCTAGTAGTTTTTAAATGGTACTAAAAAATAGTTTTTTGAGCAATGTGTGTAAAAATCAATAAAGAGGCAGACATATGCCACACAAATATTATCTTCATGTGAAGTTCACAGCCAGTGCCAGTGTCTCCTTTCATCTCCCCCACAGTGAGATGAAGAGTGGAAGAGATGTGAAAGAGCAAGAGATGAAAAGAGCCGCCGAGTTAGATTCAAAGGCACTCAAGAGAGGTATTTCTCCTCATAGTTGGTCTGTTTGGGAAAAGAAAAGTTGCACTTCATGCTTCTGTTCATGTGGCTTTATCCCTCTATAGAGCTTCCAGAGAGCCCATTAAATGAGGCACGGCATTTTTATCGGACAAGCTGGCAGACCGGTACAAAGACAGTACAGGTTTCTGAAAACTAGATTGCTCATGACAAACTCGACAAGAAAAGTCTATTTTGCCTTAATGCATTCTCCCGCCATTCATATTTATCATGGTCTCTCAATTTTCCAAGTACCTTTTTGGTGAATTGTATCATCGGGCTGAGTTATTTCAGAATGGACAACATGTTTGTGGAGCGCAAGGCTCAAATCAATAAACAAAGGATACATTATTATTATTATTATTATTATTATTATTATTATTATTATGAAATAAATGTAGCCACGATGATCCATCAGCTGACTCAGGGACAATGTTCTCACAATGTAGTAGTCCACAAGCAGGATAATCATCTGGCTACTTATGATCTTCCACTATAACCCTCTTCAGGTTATATAATATTTTTATAAAAAAATGATTTATCTCGGTTCCAAAAGCATCTGTGAGCCAAAAGTCTTGTAGCATACTTGCGTGTAAGGACCTAAAGTCGTCATGTCGTGTGAAAGAGAAAAACACCACGTGGAGGATTTCTGATGCGATTTCTACTCACAGTCGCACATCGGTCCTCTGCATATCGACAGAGTGGAGCTCCAACACACACACACACACACACACACACACACACACACACGTACGTGCACAGAGGTGCGGACAAGCAAAATTACGTCTGCTCTGCGGCAATGCAGGTAAAGTGGTTACAGGTGTTCAAAACAAAAAAGAATCATATTTAAATGTGATATTTTGTGTATAAAATATCAACCTCCATAGCAACCAATAACATTTATGAATGCAGAAGTAGTAAAAGTATGCAGTAAAGCAGTAATATAGAGTTGAGTTGCATATTAAGTGCATTGGGGGAAAATGGTTCTGGAGATAGATAGATCTGACTACAACCCAGATGTGTCTATATGCTATATATCTATATTTAGCTTGGGTCAGTGAAGGTTACATTGTTGTTAGCCTAATGACCAGGGGACCTAGAATTACACTAAATGGCCGAACGTATGTAATACCCCTCCCATATACTTGTACGTGTATAAATGTACTTTACGTGCCCCCATGCACAGAAGACTTACCACCCAACTTCAGAGGTGGACCTCACCTGTTTGTGTGCTTCTTTTATTTGGATCCCCATTAGCTTAGCTTAGCATAAGCTAACAGCTATTCTTCCTGGGGTCCTACTCTTTATGACATCACATTACTCACACAGACATTTGACAATACAAATCATACTAAAATCCTCCAGTTAATGCAATTAATACAAAAAAATGTAATAAAATAAATGCACTACTCTAAATGGATCTATGTTAAGAAATAATATATATATATATATATATATATATATATATATATATATATATATAATATGATATATATAATGATGTGTATCAGTACTAAAGGATAGTCTTGTATATTAACTAAAATGTGTTTTGTTTGTTATAACATTATGTAAAAAAAAAAAAATTTGAGCAAATACACAAATCTACTTTTAACTTTCGACCATGTGTGATGTCAGGACCCAAAAGCAGAGAAGGGCAGGAAGGCAAGAGAACACTCTCTCTTGCCTTCCTGCCCTTCTCTGCTTTATAAAGAAGGAGAAAAAGAAACCAAAGCAACTACCCAAACCATAACACCATGAGAGGCTTTCATGCATTTTATCGACATTTGATCTAAACCCACGCAAGAGAGCCACACGTCCAGCTTTATTCTGAATCACTTGGAGTCCTTTAAGCCTCCTGGTGTCCTCGGGTCAAATTTGACCCCTTTCAAAAATGTCTATATCTGAAATATGGGTTTCTTCAATTTTTGACTCAGGAATAATGATTACAAGGGTTAATATTAATTGCTGAGTAGGATAACATATCTGCTTTCAGGTTGGAAAATCTGTGTTCTCGATAGTCCTGTGGTTTTATTGAGGGCTGTCTGTGTCTTCACACCCTCTTAAATCACACACAACCACAACATAGCCGTCTAGCTGGGGACAAGTTCATGTTTTTCCAAAAAAAACTGTGTTTTGTCACCTTGCCAGGATATTAGCCAATGTCACTTTCTATATTTGGCAGCCTCCACTGTCAGTAAGTTGTGAAATGGTAATAATTACTTTATAACGCTAAAACAAATTAGGTGAGGCTATTAGCATCACTAGCAAATTAGATATCCAATGTCTGTGTGTGCCTTTCTGCAATCTGCCACCTACTGATTCATTCTGCTTTTAGCTTTGAGTGACACTGACAGTGATTTTGGTTGGATACCTTACAGATAGCCCATCTGTGGTGTGTCTAATAAACCTACTTCGGAGGCCAAAAGTAGCCCCATGACACACTGTGTGTGTGGAAATGTGTGTGTGTGGGGATGTACGTACAGTACATGTAGATATTTGATGTGTGTGTTCCAGACTGTGCATGTTTGTCTGAATCTGTTAATTGTTTTTGTCCACCTACCCATATATGAATACACACACTGTATGTACAAACCAGCACGGGGATGGTGTGGCACACCTGGCTAAAGGTTGCAAGTCAGATGATGAGTTGATAAACCTTATAAAGTTCAGTTTTGTTCAATTTGTGTTCACACAGAGAAAAATCCTAGACTAGCTTCAGTGCTCTGTGTGTTTGAACCATAGACTGTAAATGTTAAGCCCAGTCTCGTGGCAGTTCGTGAAACGGTCACGTTATTTAATCTATCGATTCATGTACAGGTCACCTTAATGTTTCATTCGTACTTTTGAAGTAATGTATTTCAATGGGGAGTAGTTAACCAAAATCAAAACCAAAGTACTACATAGTGCTGTCGCAATGTATCGACTTGACTTCTAGAGCATCTTAATATTTTATGTATTAACTAGCCAATGTTTTTTTTTTTTTTTTTTTTTAATACGTTGCTCCCAATCAGTAGCCTATTCCGATGTGTAGACTTAATCAGGACCCCAACTGTAGAAATGTTAGGTCAATATAGGAATGTACCACTGTAACAGCCAGGCTATTTGCTCCCTTCCTGTAGACGTGTGTGTGTGTGTGTGTGTGTGTGTGTGTGTGTGTGTGTGTGTGTGTGTGTTGTCGGGGGATCATTTGCATTATCATGAACACAGCTCATCAAGCTTTCATGTTCATTAGTGCTTACTGCTGAGGATTTGTTGGTCTTAATTACAAGGTTGATCACATTCACCCATCTGTGTGCATTAGATATCTAATAACCTGAGGATGTGTATGATGTCCACAAAAATGACTTGTCTTTAAAGTGACTTTAGTGAGATTTACATGGGTATTTTTATTTGAAAAATACAGTATAGCTTACTTAATACTTCATCTATAAAGACGTTCATGTCGCTCATGTAGCCACATTTAAAGTCCAAATTACATTATGTCGCATGTTGGGTTTTCTGCTTCAACATCCATATCTGCTCTGTAATGTACATTTGAGAATATTTTGAGATTATATTTTAATATTTAGTTTTTTATGTGCATTAAACCGTCAATATTACTCCATAGCTATCTGTGCTGTTACAACCAACAGTAGCGTTCTAGGTATTGTGTTTTGATCTATGACCATGGACACATGTCTGCACCAAGGGACTTGTTGAATGAGTTTCCACACAAACATCCACCAGGGAAAGAATGTGCAATGCTAATGACAGTTAGCCAGCTCGCTAATTAACAATGTCCACATTGCTCAGTTTACATGCTAATGTTGTGCTTCTTATTCTCTGTCTTGTAATCTACATTTATGCCTGATGTCGCACCCCCCACCGGTCCAGCACTTCTGATGTATCTTAAACATAAGGAAATATTGGACTTATTATGGAAATATGTTTGCAGTGGAATACCAATAAAAGAGCATATAAAGAAAGAAAATCCAATGTGGAATATTTTTTGTCGTTGTTATGGAAACTGTAGTTTCAGTTGAAGAAGGGAAAACAGGGACTTAATTAATTAACTAGGCTAGGCTAACAGCATCCTGGACCCAGTTCCGTACTGCATGCATATGCATGACACTGATGACAATCTTCTAATTCTTCCTCAATAAAGAAAATGCATATTTCCCAAAAGACCGGAATTTGTCCTTTACTTACTGAAATAGTTCAAGTGTTTGCTGTATATGCCTTCAGCTCCGGCTGACCAACAATTTCATCTTTTGCTGAAAATGCTTTGAGGCAATCTCATAAAATGTCAACAACGCTGCTCGTGCTGTATGCCCACTGCACTCAAGCAGGAGTACTGTGAGAGCGCTGGGTGGAGGGTGGAGGGTGGAGGGTGGAGGGTGGATGTCTTGAGATAATACAGAACCTGTTTTAATGGACAGGCACTTGCCACCTTTTCCCTAGAGAGGCTACAATGGTCACAGCCCAATCACTGTCTGTTGGAGCCTGTTGGTTCGTACAAGCCAATCCCCAATCTCCCCCCCGTCTTCCCGCCTGCCCGCCTCTACCACCCAGCCCTGTCTGTAGAAACATGCTGCCAAGCCAAACAGTCCCTGATGAAAAACAAATACGACACTGTCAGCTCACTACCTCACAGGCTGCAAATGACTGGAGGAATTTAACCTCGTAACAACATGTACCTCCCAAAGCCCCGTCTCGGACAATTGTAGATGTCACTGTAGCGGATTGGATATATTGTAAGCATATGAATCTTGTGTGTAATATAAACACCCCCAGGAGGGCTCCGTTTAACTGCTTCACAAATGTCACTGATCTGTTTGGGTTACAATTAGCATTACATTAGCAGGCCAGCCGCATAGCCGTCAGGTGCTGGGCAGCTTTGGCGGCCTGTAGTCAAATGCAACAACCTCGTTTCATTTTGAGTTTGTTTTCCACTTGTGCTCTGTTGTCTTGCAAGATAACCCACGCTGAGAGAATGTGCGGTCTTTGTGGCTGCTTCATAGAGAAAGGGAGCAATGTGAGAGCCACTGGAGGGTGCATTAGAGGATCCACACCAACTGGGTCCCTCTCTCTGTTCAACCTTCATCAAAGGCATCTAATTAGGCATATGGGTAGGAAAAGAACAATGGTGTACAGGCTGAAGGAGTCACTTCTGGATGAGAGTCGAGGGAAACAAGTGCTTTGCTGCTTCTCAGTAGGAGGGAAGGAAGACGGTGCATGTTACGGTTTGCGTGCTTTATTTTGCAACAGTAAGATCATCTCATCCAAGGTTGATGCATAGGAGATGGGGGCCTGGTGAATCATTCAAAAGGATAGATTTTGAAAAATGAATAATACCTTCTGAATTTTTTTTTGTTAGAAACTTTCACACAACCTTTGTTTAACCCAGGAGGTTGCATAAGAGGGGGGTCTGGTTCAAGAAGAAAACTTGGCAAAGAGAAGTTGGGATTGTGGCACACACAGGAGACATGGACAAACTTGCTCCGATGTCCAGGAAGCCATCCACATCCAACGGGACCGTCCATCCTTCAAAAGAGACAAGAGATGCAATCTTCGCCCATATACGACCAAAAGTTCCATACTTAGAAGGTTCTGTTTGCTCCCCTTTTTAGATAGACAGTAGCATCTATTAACAAAACACAGCACCCTAAGGTGCCATAAAGATACCCCATGGAGGTTTATTAGCAAGGTTAGCCTATTCTGTTTGTATCTTGTGCATGCAAAGAAAGTGTAACACAGTCTGTTTGGTGAGAAACAATGAATGTACCAAAGGGTACCTTTAGGGATGGTTCCACGAGATTTATGTATTTCAATCAAAATAGAAAAGTTAGCCATAAACATCCAACCAAATGCATTAATAAAAACAATTACATATGCAGTAATGCTGCAGCTAAGATAGGTGTTCTCACAGCTCATGGTTGTAGTAGTGCAACACTCTTTCAGACTTTCTCAACCTTAGCTTTCCAAAAGAAATAGATTCAGACGGTACAATGAAGGCTTGTGATGGGGAAAGCTCGGTATTGCATATAAAATGTCTCTGCAGGGAAAAGCTTTAAAATGCAGCGAATGGTGCCTTGTGCATTCAGAAGACATTTTGAGGTGAATAACCTCTTTTTCGCCAGTGAAAAAGATGTTGAATACTTAAAGTTGAAAGTTAGTGAAACTTTAAAGTTAAGTAAAAACAGAATCAATGCATGTCATGTGCGCATGTTTCTTTGTGTGCATTTGTCTTTAAAAAAACAACTAAAATGTAAGCTGATATTCTTTTTTATATTCAGAAAACATATAATAGTGAACATAAGGGTGGCAGTAGCTCAGTCTGTAGGGAGTTGGGTTGGGAACCGGAGGTTTGCTGGTTCAATTCCCCATACGGATCAAAGTATGGTGGTTGTTGCATGGTGGACTGGTAGCTAGAGAGGTGCCAGTTCACCTCCTGAACCCCCAACGGCTCAGGGCACGTTTCTGTGTGCAGCCCCCCCCACAACTCTGACATCTCTCCATTAGTGCATGTATAGGTACTGAGTGTGTGTGTAGTTAATTTCCCTTTATTATTTTATTACTACATAATATTCACCAACAGTTACACAGTTAGGGAACACAGAGAGGAATAACGGGAGGGAGGGAGACAAAACAAATGTAAGCTAATATTCTTGAACGCCGAAGGGTTCTGTGGTTAAAGGAAGTTGGGAACCAGAAATGTAAAACAAGCAAAGGTAATGCATACTGTGCTAAAAGAAGCAAAGGTCAGTTTTATTTGTTTTCTCTCCTTCTTCTTGAGCCGTCACTTCACACACGTGGTGACCGTTGCTCCCCATTCTTTCACGGCTCTGGCAGGAACACAAAAAGTCTTGTCCTGCGCACTTTGATATACACCCCCGATGCAAGATGTGCATTACTAATGAACCATAGAGACTAACAGATTAATGTGGAAGGCAAACAGCGTCCTGTTGAAAATCCCAAAAGGTCCCCCATCTGGCAGGCGAGCATTGTTTAGTCTCACTTCCAACTCCTTTTTAGGAGGAGGCCATTTTGATGGAGAAAATGGACGATCCAAAGTCTGCCGGTCACACCAATTGGTACCGTGAAAACTGTGTTTGACTAAAGAGGCCAATGTCAGCAAAGTCCCCGAAGCAACCGTTAGCTAAATAAGTCTTGTCAGGTCTTGCTATCAAAGTCAAGGTCTTTTTAGGGAGATTTATACCCCTGCCATTGTTTTTCTTTAAATGCCCCCGAGAGAGCCTCTCTTAAAGATGTCTGCAGTCTTACGGCTGCACAGGTCCACGCAGAGACTGAACAAACCCGGTGGACAGCAGGCCTGTCAGGGCTCTGTTTGAGGAGGGCTTGAAAAAGTCTATCTGTCAGCACAGAGAAAATGTGTTAATCCCCCCCCCCCCGCCGCTCTATTGACTCCATGTAGACTCAATAGTAAGTGTTCATCAAGTGCTGTCTGTTTACATCATTGCAGTCAGTCAAGGGTCAGGCAGATCCTTTACTTACGTAAAATACTAATACAACACTGTGATAGTCCTGCATTAAAAATGTTACTGGAGTAAAAGTATGTCTAAAAGATCGTCAGGAAAATGTACTTAATGTTAAAAAATCCTCTCATTGTAGAAAGAGTAAAGGATCCAAGCAGCTGTGTGTTTAATGGTCTCATCATCTCAGCTGGACCTGGAGGCCGGTATATTGTTGCTAGGTTACTTTAGAATAAAACATCAAATTTTATAATGTGTTTTGTGTGCAGAAATCCTAATGTGCAAATTAACTGGTAACTAAAGTAACTAGTAACTGAAGCATTCAGATGAATGTAGTGGAGTAATTAAAGTAATTAAGTACAAGTACCCCAAATGTGTACCTAAGTACAGTACTTGGGGGCGACCCCTAGCTCACCCAGTAGAGTGTGTGCCCTATGTAGGAGTCCTTGGCAGGGGCCGATCGTTAGATTCCGACCCACGGGGCTCTGCTGCATGCCTTATCATTACACTTACAATAACGAGTGCATCTGTCCTCAATATAGGTCATCCTGGATCCCCTGTGTGTGTGTGTGTGTGTGTGTGTGTGTGTGTGTGTGTACGCGGGGGAAACTGAGCAGCAGCCCCACCCGCTGCAGAGAGCCGACAGGATTGCAACAGAAGCAGCTCTCAGCAACTTCAGTGTGAAAAATCTTTCCAGTGTACATTGATGTTAGAATGAAATCGTAGATTATTTTACTGCCAATAGATTTGAAAGCCTTTTGCGCTCATTCTCGAGGACATGTAACTGAGTTAAAAAGAGAATTAAAACAACAACGCGTCAAGCAAATTGACCAAAGTATAATATTGGAGTATAAATACTGCTTTCTTCTCGAGTAATTCTGCCTATTTGGGTAAATTAGAAGTTTTACAGTACTATAGCATGATCGTGCACAACACTAAAACGACGTCTAGGATACTTTTCCTGGCGTCAACGATGAAAAAGGATTGTATACCTTGTCACATAAACGTAATCCTATGTGTCTGTGATTTCCCTGGCAGACAACTCGCGTCATGTGCAGTTGGAATGCAGAGCAGCTACAGCTAGAACAGCTGTATAAGCAATGGAGATACTAAGAGATCATTTCAGTTTCATTGACATTGTTCATACTGCACAGAGAACTGCTTCTCTTCTACACTGTAAACATCGCCTCACATCATATATATATATATATATATATATACAGAATAACAATACCACTGATACTTCACTAACATTAGCTTGCATATGTATCGGAACCTGATAGCTGATGTTAACAATGAAATGGTATCAAAAATAACTTAAAACTGTTATTACACTGGTAGGAACTCTCAATGACGAAGTCGTACTTCTTGGAATAATACTTCCACCGTGATTGGAATGGACTAGCTAGCAAGTGACCTTCAGTTGGTTGTCATGTCAATTTCACTCCTAGATGGGAGAAATCCGTACACAATGTAGCTTTAAAGCTACAGGTACATATGTTTCAAGCTAAAAACAACAAGTAAAAAAATAATTGAAATTGTCACTGTGAGTGACTCCCGTAAAGGTATGATAGTGGAAACTACACTATGAACCACTCAGTCAGCTTTTTAATAGCCACGGATTGGGGATCTAATTGATATTCTTGTGGAGCTGTTAACAGATTTGGAGGACAAAGGTAAAATGTTCCTCCACAGAGCTGTATAAATTCATACTAGCGCCTCGCTGTTATTGAAGGAAGAGTTGGAGTCGTAACACACTTTATAGAGCTAAAAGCCTGCTCCCAAAACCCGGAGAGTGTGAAGCGAGCTCACTGGAGATGAAATCGCAGCATATGGTGCTATGGTTATGAAACTACTAATAGCTCATGGGACACCCTCCTACTCTAAGAACACAAGTTTCTAACAGATGATAAAACAATTTCAAACAGTTTTGTGAGTTATTTTGCACTAAAATGAATATGAAAGTCATAACTAAACAAGCCCGGGGCTGTGTTAATCTGAAAGTGTTTTTGTTTTCCTGGTGAGTGAAGTGGGTGACTCACACTTCCATATCAGTAAATTAAAGTTAAAAAAGAATAGCCAAAAAACTTAAAGCTGCAATAATTTATCATTTGGGCCACTAGGGGGCAGCAAAACAATCTACAACACAACAGTGACACAGTTTTAACAAATTAAGTCGTGTTAGCCTTAAAAATTAATTTGGAGTCATACATCTGGAAACTTAGCGAATACAAGGCTTATATTCACTGTTATTTTAGTTCTGTTCTGGTCCCCTCTAGGGGTTAGGGGTCGATACAGCATAGCATCGCAATATGTTCCATGGTAATATTGAATCGATACACAGGCGCCAAGTATGGATTTTTTATTATATACCGTATGTGTTGGTGGAAATATACCTAATTTGTGAGTAAAATGAGCAACATGTTTATGGATTATGACAGATTTTGACCATTTTATTTTGCCGTTGTATGGAACCATCCATTATTTTTTTGGGAAATTTGGGTGAAAGAAACCCATATTTTTGATATTAACTTTAAAAAAAATTGTCAAAGGCAGCATGGTGGTCTGATTGGTTAGCACCGTGGCCTCACAGCAACAAGGTTCTGTGTCAATCCAGGTCATTCTGGACCTGCCTGTGTGGAGTTTGTATGTTCTCCCCGTGTTTGTGTGAGTTTCCCCCGGTTGCTCCGGTTTCCCCCCATCCATTAAAAACATGTACTAGGTTCTTCAGTCAGAGCCCTTGATCTGGAGTTGGTCCCCGGGCGCTGTAAATGGCTGCCCACTGCTCCCTTAAGGGATGGGGTAAATATAGAGAATGAATCTCGCTACATACAGTATGTGTGTGACAATAAAATACATTTATCTTCAAAATGTGACCCAAGGACAACAGGATGGTTAATAAATACATACATATACATATGTCTCTATATGGGAGCCAACCCAGAGAGAGCATAGAGCTGTTTGACCACAGCACCAGGGCTGAATACTAAGCCTTCCCATTTCAATGCCCAGATCCAGTGAGAATACTGTGAGAATACTCCTCGCTGACCGGACCAGATGCTCCATGTTCCCACCTGGAGAGAGCAGACTACGGGACGCCGCTGCCCCCCAGGTCTAGGACAGAATCTGTTTCCTTTGATCTACAGATGCTCTAATGTCCCCGCTGCAACTAACACCTGAGCCCTCCCCTCTTCACACTGGGCTGACTGGCTACGGTCAGGTTGTGATTTGGTTGATGATACACAAACAGAGATAATTAACGAGAGGAAGTTATGATATCACGTCCGGTCATTGTGATTGGTTTAAAGAAATGCCAATAAACCGGAGCACGTTTTTCTCCCATCCCATGTGGAGGAAGGTCTGGCAATGCGAGACATCATTCACATCATCAAAAATAATTAAAGATAAAAAACTAAAACATATAGGACTTCTATGAAATGAGTGTATTATTTCTTCATTATTATGATTATTATTATTGTTTCATGTGATGTGGAAAAGTAAAACCTCCAGTGCACTTTGAGTGTCCATCCATCTGCCTAGTAAGCTACTTGTATTTAGCCTTTCAGGCCGTAGCACAGTGTACAGGTCACGTTAATGTAGTTATTTTTGTGCGTTGATTATGAATTTTGAAGCAATGCATTTCAATGGGAATTGAAAAGCCGCGCAGGGAGCTTGGTTGGGGTGGGGGGGGTGTGTGTCAAACAACACAGGACTTTAACCCCGGGGATCAATGGTGTCCCGCGTGTTTCAGTTCCTTCCCACGTTATTCTCTTCCTAACCACAACCGTCGTTGTTGTCGTCGTGTCCTGCGTGTGACGAGTCCTCGGACCGCGGATCGTTTCCCTGTTCCCCGCCTGTGGCGGTCCATCTCGTTGTTTTTGCCGGCGTGTGGTGTTACATTTCCCCTTGTTGTAACCCCCAGAGACCACCGATCGTGTCCCGGCGCGAGATGTTGTTACCGTCCTACGTACGTCCAGCAGCCCAGAGTCATGGCAGTTCATGAAATGGTCACATTCAAAAATCATGACATGTACGTGTAAGAAAAGAGAAAATTGTGACCTGTTCACATATCAATAAATCAAAATAACGTGACCATTTCACAAACTGTCATGAGACATGAGTTTGTATAGGAAGTTGGATAGTTGGTAACATCTCGGGCCGGATAGCTTGTTACACAGAACCATCCAAAGGCTTTTAATGGAAACTGCTTTGGCAATTCAGACCCAAACACATTACTTGAAGCCTGACAAGATGGATTTTGGTGTAATATGTGAACTTATGATAACGCAAAAATCCAGCTGCTGTGCAAGGTAAGACCAATGGTATCAAACATGGCAACCTCACTGTGACAACAAGGCTTCAAGAAGCTGCGTTTAGTCTACCAAAAAATCATTCCAGTATCTAACTCCCCCTAAATAACCAGCATGTTTTACATGTCCCGTTGTGTATAGTGTATATTCTATAAGCTACATTAGCTTTTTCTTCCTTCCACCTTCCTTCCACCCAGTCAGATTCAGACTAAGCTTTGTACTTAACACGCAGACATAAGGTTAATAAAGATCGCTCTCTCTTTCTGAGATCCCTTTAAACCTAACCCTTTAACTATTTAAGAGTTGTATCCTTTTCCACTTTCATCACTGTGCCTACTCTCTCTGTTTAAATGAATGAATGGATAAATGAATAATTCTCTAAATCAGACATCTTCAACAAGGGGTCGGGGACTCTTAAGTGGTCCCCCCAAAAGTGCAAATATGTCTTACAATGTACATGATTTGACTTGTTGATCTATTAAAAAACATTAATGAGGGGCGCCTGGGTAGCTCACCTGGTAGAGCGCGCGCCCATACATAGAGGTCTACTCCTCGACGTGGGGTGCGGCCCTGTGCTGCATGTCATTTCCCCCCCCTCTCTCCCCTTTCATATCTTCTTCTGTCCTATGAAATAATAAAGGCCTAAAATGCCCCAAAAATATCTGTGAAAAAACAACAACACATTAATAACTGGCCTGTAGGTACACTGTAAGCAATTGCTGTAAATTTACAGCCAATTTTCAACACTAAAGTACTGTTCTCATGTTAAACATTTTAGTACTGTAGTTAGCAATGCATTGCGGGCTGCTAATCTTGGAGCAACAGGACAGAGGCAGTATGCTGATGTTTTAAATTACAGGTCAGAAGTTTGATGCAATGTGGTAGTGTGCTCTTCATCAACATCCATCGGGTCATGCTACAAATTAAACGGTAATTCAAATCTTATTCATTCGTATCATCAGTGACGCTTAGATTTGAATAGCCAGTTTATTACTTTTGGGTGTTTTTTTTGTTTAATTTTAGTAACATTTGCCGAACGTCTGCATCCGAGGAACAACACGTGTTAAACAGTAAGCGATCACAATCGATAGACGGAGGCAGCAGAAAACTAGCATTAGGCTAGTGAAACAATGAGCCTACATCTTGCCCGGTGATTAAGGTTTATTTCAACCAAACCATAGGATTATTAAAACATCGGCTAACTTAGATGGTGAGTTTTATTTTGTTTGTGTGTTTTCCAAAGAGTTGACAAGAAAATTAAGCTAATTGGTTAAAGAGAGACACCTGAATTCTCAAGGCTTTGCATTTTTCAGTTTAAAAATGAAAAATTGGTGTGAAAATATTGCCTTTTTGGACTCTTTGTGAATGCATTTTGGTTATCTGTCGCTGTGCGCCCCACACAGCTACTTCTCCAAACTGTTTTAGAGTAGCCTAGGCTATAGGCTTTGTCAAACCGTTTTGCATCATCTGTGCCTTTTTATTTCTGTTAATTAACATTGCAACGCGGTTAAAGATAAACATTTCTGCGTGAAGCCTGATACGGTGTCACTAAAAAGCAGCCAGCAGCCGTAGCCTAATCAACACTAAGGCATGTTTGGCATGAAAAGGAACTTCTCTAGGTTACTCTCACCTAGTGTTTACCAATTATTAAAAATTTTATAATTTTTTTTCGTAAACATCTTATTATCGTAAGCATAATGTATTTGTTCCCTACAGATGTCTGCTACTACAGCTGATGTTAAGACAACTTTTAATCTTCCTGCAAGTCCTCGCCTGATACTGCCTGGTATACATTTCATTTAGATTCATAGATAGACACATTATATATCATATTGGCCATTCATCTTGAGTTTACAAATGTTTACACAAGGTAACATGTATTCCCATGTTGCTATGACTTGAAGTTTCAGGTGCAACAGGGCAAGTCCCAATTAGTCAGCTTTGAGGGCAGTGTAATCTCTGAGGGCATCACACCAACATTTGCAACAGGACTTACTGCTGTGTTTGCATTCTACTACATAGTCAACCTTCAGTATCAAGATGAAGCAGCCTGCACTCTGGAATTCATTCAGAGGTAAAACCCCTTTCAGTCCTTGTAATCATTATATGGATATATACAATTAAATTAATGTGTTTGTATTTTTTCCATACAATGGTATCAGTACTGGACACATATGTCATTCATGTCCATTCTATTTGTGAAGAAAGACAAAACAATTAATTGCGTTTAAGTTAATGTACACAAAACAATATGTTGCTGCAACCCCACTCTGGTCTTATACAATTTTGATTTCAGGTGCTTCATTGGTATAAACCTAGAGAGAGGGACAAAGGCCAAAAGGGGCAAGGTTGTCTCCAAGAAGAAATGTGTGATTGTCCAGAAGAAGTCTTCTGCAGTCAATACACACGTCGCCATGCTACTGAAAATTCTCCTTGACTTTGAATGGAACTTCACATAGATCGGTGAGCTCTTTAATCTCGCTCTATTTGTTTTGACAGTCTGGCATTGCCACATTAAGCCACAAGAGAACTAGTATTATTAACTTTATAAGCATTAGCTTGTATATTGTACATTCCTGAAGGTACAGTTTATTTATTGTTACGATTAAGCTTGTTGTTGTTTGACAGTGGCAACACTGGAATAATGCTGCAGAGAGGAACAGCGGCTACCAAAATGATCGTCATCTCTCCTGGATCCACAAGAAATAAGACGTAAAAACACAAGCCTACCTCACCGGACTATGTTTTGAGGTAAAAACAAAAGCCTACCTCACAGGACTATGTTATGAGGTAAAAACACAAGCCTACTTCACTGGACTATTTTAAGAGGTAACCTGCGAGTCTAGCTTGCAGTGTCATTCCTAAATGATGCATATTATTGATGCCTATTGTCCAAATGTTTTACTGTACTAGTTTCAAAATGGCCTTAATGCACATTTTTCAAGTTTGTTTTCCAAATGTTGCCAATTCTGCATATGTTCAGAATGTTATTATGAAAGTGTATTACATTACATATGTGTTACACACTGTATGTAAATCTTTAAGTTGACTTTTGAGGAAATATTAATCTAACTCTAAGTTTATTACCATAGTCTAAAGCAGACACTATTAGGCTTTTTCAGCATTGTCCGACAGGGTTTATTTTCTTTTTTGAAAGTAGCAGTATTCATATTGACATTGCTCTTTGAAATAAAGATATTTGGTTTTTAAGTTTTTAATGATTATTTTGCATAAGTCACAATAATGCACATCTTTACCAATTGTACAAAGCCCTAAGAATAATGAAGTCCATTGCAATTAATATTAATTGCAATGAAGGAAACT